>OY987242.1:1610102-1803588 GCA_963920765.1 Ulota crispa | reverse complement strand
GAATCCGATGAGATTCGAACCCGGACCGGCGGTTGGCCAGAGACGACCGCTTCTCCAGCCAACCAAGTCCACGACTTGGCAACTGAAGACAAGCGTCTGACGTTATTATATGCCCGCAAGGGCATGTGGCCACTTTACAGTGGTGTTTATATTATAACTTAATCATTTTCATATGTTTATCTAGATGTTTTGGAAAGCTCATACATTTTGCCTTTGTTTGAATAAAAATACTAAATGTTTAGAAATCAATGGGAAAGATGTGAAAGGAAAAAAAGATTTGGCATCTATGGTAGGGTTAGGATAGAGAGAGGCATGAGCTGATGTGCCCCATCTCCATACCTTAGATGAGGTCAAAATTATGGAAGAAAGATTCCTTAGTTATTGGAAATTAATGTATGAGTGTTGGTGGAGAAGAACGGAAAAATTCCAAAACTTTGATGTGAGAGAATTTTTTGTGTATACATGATTTTGAATTGAAATTTAAAAGAATTTTTTTTTTTGTGATTATCTTTTCAAAATAAGTTTGCAAGTTTGATTTGAAGTTGTGATGCAAAAGTTATGAGTGTTCAAATTTTGGAGTCAAAAAGCCAAACTATGAAAAAAAGCTGAGATTTTGACAAGCCATAACTTATGATCTGTATATCATTTTGCAAGAAGATTTGAAGGGAGTGTTCACCTTAGTCTTGGCTTTCTAGAAAATTTTTAAACTTTAGATTTAAAGCTTAGAAGAGAAAGCTATGGAGGTGTGAAGGATGGAGGTGGTTGCTCTTTTGTTATGAGAAGGCCGAAACTTTGAAGAGCTACAACTTTTGGACAGTATGAAATTTTCTTTTCAGATTTTTAGGAGTGATAGTTTGTTGTCATAGCTTTCCAAATTGTCTTTGATCATTTCATTTGAAGTTTTATTGAAGAAGTTATAGTGGGTAGAAGTTGGGGATTTGGGTGCTCTCTAAAAAATTGAGACCCACATTTTAATTGACTAGAACTTTCGGACAAAGTTTTATTTTGAAGTGAAAATTTTTTAGGTTGTAGCCAGTGATATCATCTTTTTAAATTGATATTATGTTTCTATGGGTGATATATAGAACAAAAGTTATAGAAGTTTATAGCAGCAGTGTTTAGTTTGTAAAGAGGAAGAAGAGCCTTTATTTTGAACCTGCATAACTTTTGGACAATATCTTAGATTGAGATGAAATTTAGAGGGATGTTAGAGGATTAGAAGAGTTTTTTAAACTGCTATTATACTTAGCATTTGAATCTTTGAGCCATTTGTGGCACTAGATAGAAGGTCGCTGCTTTTCTAGGACTTGTTATTTGTGATTTTTTTATTGTTTTTATTAAAACATGAAGACCTGAAGACATGAATACTTGAAGATCTGAAGATATGAAGATTTCAAGAGGAATGTTTTGGGTTTATTTTTTATGTATGTGTGAGATGTAGCTTTATTATTCCTAACCGGTTTTGGAGGCTCGTTTGTGAATTCATTTCCATTCTGTTTTGTAAACCTTGTTACGGGCAGTTTGGGTTAAACCAAACTTAACCCCATTTATTGTTGTGGTGACAAAGTGAGATTGATCACCCACATGGTCAAGACTTGCTCTGTTTTCACAATTTGAAGTTTTGGCCAGCAGATCGTGAATTTGATTTTAGGATCCCGTCATACGAACGGCAGCTCGTGTTTGCTGTCCCGATCTACCCGTCTTGTATCCAATAGGTTTTTATCCATACCTTGTCCCTTATACCTCTAGAGTCAGCCACAAGATAGGCCAACAGAAGATTGAAGATCTGAAGATTTGAAGATCAAGAGCAAAGAAAATTTTAGTCAGTAACGCACAAATCGCAGCAAGACACCTTGTGTGTTCCCAAAGCGCGCTCCTCTCAATCCGACAACGGTGATGACGGCTCACGGCTTGGTAGCTAGTGAGGCAGGAAATTGGCCAAATCAACCCGCTACCTACCCCCCTTGAGCTGTGCATGTGATTAGACGGCGCAGCGCACTGGAATCTATAACCACTGCGTTGTCACCAAACCGTAGTCCTCATTACGACCACCTTTTTTGCCACAACTGTTGATTTATTGAAATCAATACAAATATAAATAAATATTGAGTATTTATATGATAGAGATATCTCTATCAGGAGAACGGTAAGTTGAATGATAACAAATATATGACAATGAGTATGTTTCATTGGCAAAGGCTTGTGCAAAACCTTGGTACTTCAGCATATCGATCCGACAAATATGCTACAAAGCAAACACATTGAGAGCAAAGATGCATGAATCTGGGATTTTTCCAATAAACAAGGATAATCAAATCTGGTTGCTAAAATATATTTACATGTATCAGCATTGTCCTAGAATTTGGAAAAAAATGCACCTTTGTGACACTATTATGAGACTTGAAAATAATGTATAATTCTTTAGTTCTGCTAATTTACACACTGCAGCTAAAATGTGAGCAAGGCGGTGAGCAGCAAGCAATTAGATTTGAGCAATGAGTGTTCACATTTTACTAAAAAATATTCATTTTTGAATAATAAAAAATGAAATTAGCCCATAAAATAGTAATAGAACAACTATTAAAAATGAAAAGATCATCAAATAACTTGGAGGAAGAGAGCTATCATAAATTTATGCATTGTTCAAATAAATGTAGTAAAGGCAAAAATGATAGGAATTCTAGTTTATGCACATGAAAAGAAATTTGAAATGAATGAAAAATGAATAATATTCATCCATGAGAAAAAAATTCATCCAATCATCCATCCAATTATCATCCAATTATCATCCAATGAATGAAATTGTGATGTGAGTTTTGAATACATAATGAGTAGACGTGCATAAATAGGACATTAAAAAAAAACCTCAAATTTCAAAGTAACTTCAAGCTATGATACACTAATATTTACAAGTTCACTTATATACTACAGAACCCTTTTTGGACCAAATAGGGGAGGGGGCCTAAGACCCTCCTTCAAACCAAGAAGGTCATCTTGGACCTATTATGGGTTTTGCAAAGTGCTCCTCGGAATCCGAGGAGCCCTTCTACATTTATTATTATTATTATTATTATTATTTCCAAATTTGGTTTATTGTATTTTTTGTTTTTGCAAGTTACCTCTTCTTGTCTTGGAACCTTTCTCGGAGCTGAGGAGGTCATCTTGGGCCCATTGTGGGTTTTGCAAAGTGCTCCTTGGAATCCAAAGAGCCCTGCTACAAAAAAAATTAAAATTAAAAATCAAATTTTGTTTTTTGTTTTTTTGTGTTTTTGCAAAAAACCTCTTCTTGTCTTAGAACCCTCTCAAAACCTAGGAGGCACTGATGTACTCCTAATGTGTCTTGTAAAAGAGACACAAAATTTGTTAAAATTGCAAGATATTAGAAATCTCAACAAAATTTAAGATTTGAAATAAAAAACTTAGTTGTTTTTGCTGAAAATCTATTAAAATAACTTTTCATAGAGAAAATTGCCAAAATTAGCATTTTACCACTAAGTTTATTTGAAAATTAGTTGAGTTAAGCAATTCAAATCTAATAAACACAAAATTGCGTTAAATGATTTGTTGTGTTTATGCTACTTTTTCTGGAAATTGAAAAAGTAGACCTTGCACATGTCACAAATGTAAATCATATTTAAAAATACTTGACAATTATTTGCAATATTATAAGTTGCTATGTGAGCTTGAGCTACCCTATTTGGAACTTGAGATGGTAGAGCATGCACAATTGAAGAAATGTGAATTTTATTTTAAAGCATTTGATAATGTTCTTCAAGAAACTACAAGTTACACTAGTAGAAAATTGCGTTGGAACCCACTAAAAAATGTAGGGTAGTTTATGTTGAGTTCTGTGTTTCCTACACAAATTTTTGCTGGATAATGCAAATTTTGTAGTATAATGCAAAATTTTGCTAAACAATACAAATTTTTGCATTGTTCAACAAAATTTTGCATTATTCAGCAAAATTTGCATTGTTCAGCAAGATTTTGCATTATACAACACAATTTTGCATTATTCAGCAAAAAAATTCATTATTCATCAAATTTTTGCTAAATAATGCAAAATTTTGTTGAACAATGTAAATTTTGCTGAATAATGCAAATTTTTGTTGAACAATGCAAAACTTTGCATTATTTAGCAAAATTTTGGGTTGAAAACAAGGAACTCATCAAGAACTATATTACATAAAAATATGGTTTCAAGGCAATTTTCTACTAATGATTTCATTTTTCATTATTCTATATAACTTTTCATTCATTCAATATGATTCTTCATTTGTTCTTTTCAATGGATGATTTTCATACAAAATCAAAAAAATTCATGTAATGACCATTTTTATACATTTACAATTGTATGAAGTTCATTAAATTATCATTTTCAACTTTCAAATTCCCAAAACAAATTGCTCACTGCTCACTACTTAACGCTCACTATTTTCCACTCACACTTTAGCATCCCTAAGTTTCAAGAGGTGGGAAGAAAACTTTAAAATGCTGCAAAGTAGTACTAAATGCAGGAGTGCTAGGGTCCTAGCTACCAAAAACAAAATATACTTTGTTAATTCTATCTAATTTGCTTTTCAAGGAGGGTTGCTCACTATTGCAATTCTTTATGCCAAGATTCTATAAGTTTACCAAATTGTTGTCATTTTTGCCTCATCTATTCTTGCTTCTCTTGCAATCCCTTAGAGTGTATACGTCAAGTTCCACGACTACTATATAATGAAGTCCAGTCTCAACAAAGCAGAAGCTGAATCTCAAAAAAATTATCATGAGTTGAGAACTTGAATCAATTATTTGTAAATTTGCAGCCATTTCACATGGAGTTCGTTTAATGTATTCTTTGGAGGTCACGGGAGATCAAGTAAAATTTCTACCTCCTATATACTTTTTAATAAAATTTGATTTACTTCCAAAATTTTGGGTGATCTCACAAAATCATTACATCTTTTATGTGCAAAAAAATTGGATTCAAAAAAATTAAACAAGATATCCAAATGCGCAATTGAAAATTGCACTAAAATGCCTGAATATTCACTTCAAATATTTATCAAGATTGCGTTTGAATGATAACTGTATCTAATTTTTAGTATATACAAACAATAACCAAGCCTTCATTTATTGACAATTTAAAAATATTTTTTACCACATAATGTAGGGGGCCAAATTTTTTTTCAGTTATACAATGTATTTATTTTCTTCCCAAATTTGAAGTAATAATTTTTTTTTAAATTCAAAAATTCACAATGTAAACTTTCAATATAGAAGAATACACCGTAATTTTTTCAAACTATTTAATTGATTTCTTACAATATAAATATATGGGTCAAAGATTTTGATCGCACATGTGTCACAAGAAAATGGTGAGTGCACCCCAAATGTCTTTTGTGTTATTGACAAAAGATTTCCAAATCAATTGCAAGATCTAGTGAGAAATATCAACTCAATGCTGAGGCTGGGAGAAAGCTTCAACTTTGCAACAATTGACGCCAACCAATAAAATCTAATGGCAACAACATCTGCATGTTTAGCCGATAATTGTGAATGGTACATGGAAGAACTGCACTACTACAAAATTATGGGATTTCTTTGTTCCTTCATTCTTATAGTTGTAGTTTTATATGCTTATACTATGAAAAAATGATACTAGTAATACTGTAGTTTGGGTGTGGAATTTTTGAACCCTGGTTGCACTTGCTTGATGAGGCCATATGCAAACAAACCCAATGAGACTTTTTGGTTTTACTCCATAGTAAAACATGAGATTTTACTATGTAGTTTACCAACACTGTAACACTAATGTAGCAGAAGATAAAATGTAGTAACAATACTACCATCTATACATTGTGAAACTAGTAACTTTCAAATGTGGAGATTGACAAATGTGGTAATTGAAGAATGTAGTGAATTATGAATGTAGTGATTTTCAAATGTAAAAATTTAGGGGACAAAATCATTTATATGTTATTTATAGGTTTTTTTTTTTTTAATCTTAAATTTTTTTAAATGGAAAGAAAAGACAAATAGCCAAACAAAGCACAAAACAAGCCAAACCAGTGACAACACATGACGGGTCCGATCTAGGCACAAGACCAAGCTTGTCTAGGCACAAGACCCTCTCTAGTCAAGCATCATGTAATGCTGGTAGGAGGGATCAAACCCCCCACCTTGTGGAAGGGAGGCCACACCCCTCTATCATTGCACCACTCCTACATGCACATGTGTAAAGGTGTTTCAAAAACTTATTTTCATATCTATTGTTTTTATTAATTTACAAAGTCACTAGACTTTGGAGGCTATTTTGACATGTTAAAATATTTAATTCCAAAAAATTTATAACTGTAAGAAGTTAGCTAATGTAATCTACTTCCACCTACAATAATTTTTTTGGATTTCATTTTTTAATCAAAAGTGATGAATAAACATTAGAAAGGGTGTTTATAACTTTAAATAAAACATTCTTTCCATCCTTTTGATTTTTTATTACAATTTTTGATTGGAATACATAAATCTCAAAAAGATTTTTGCAAGTGAAAGTTAGCTTCATTTCTAATTTTTTTTATAAAAAAAAACTCTTATTAAGTTAAAAGAGCCTTCATAGTTTGCTATCTTTAAAAAACATCAAATTGTAAAAAGTCATGGAAAAAAAATTGCAATTATAGAATCAAAATCCCAAAATATTTAAAAGATTGAAAAATATTTTATCATATTTTCAAGATTTTAGAATTGTTTTTAAAGAATCTAAAAATATTTTATGTGATTTAAATTTTTTTGTTGATCTGGTCATTGAAGGAGAGAAAAATATATAAAAAGTCCTCAATCTTTCAAAATATCAAATTTGCCCTTCAAAGATTTAAATTATCAAAAATACTTTTGGCTTTTTGTTGGAGTATTGATTGCACCCCCAATGTTTTAAGGAAATATAAAAAATGCTCTTTTATTTTGAAATATTAAAGATATCCTTGTTTGATTTGACATATAAAAATTACCTTTGATTTTGTTTAAGAATATTAATCAAACTCTATTCTTGGTATCTATGGGATTGTTAAAAATTCTTCTAATTTGCTTCTATCTCGTACTACAAATTTTTATAATTTCTAAGATGAGAATGAAAATTACAAAGCAAAATGTTATTTGAATGCAAGCCAAATCTAAGAGTCAAGATGTTCAAGCTCAATATAGGTATTTTGCATGTAAGTTTATCATGTCCAAAGCTATTTCATTGACTACATAGTGATTTTTGTTGTTATTCTAGTATTTTTAAAAACAATTAGAATAAAAAGACACAAAAAACTAGGAGTATTTATGATGTTTTCAAAATCAAAGGGTATAGTTGAATTGACATTCTTACAAAAATTTGAAGATAATTTTTATGTTTTTAATAACACAAAGATATATTTGATATTTCAAAATATGTGAAGAGCATTTTTAATTTTTTTTCAAAATATTAGGGGCATAATTAATATTTCTACATAAAATGAGGGGTACTTTTGATATTATTTGATTTTTTGAAAGAATTGAGGGGCATGTTTTATATTTTTCTATAAAGAAATTATGGTATTTAAGACAACAAAAGGTTATGCCTTCTTCATTAAATTTTGTTGAATTAGTCAAGTTGTGCTCAAAGTGTCCAAATCAACAAAAAATTGTTGATTTTTGGTTATATTAGACAGAGTTTTCTACCAATGTACCATTGAAATTTGCAAATTTTGTACAAATGCCCTTGGTTTTTCTAAAATTGTACAAATTTGCTTGGACTATGATTTTTTGGCATTTTTTTAAATATACACATCACTTCCTTTTCCCTTTGTGCACATGCAATAAATATTCATTTGTCTTGTTTTCTTAGTCATGTTTTTTTCAAATTGCTTGTGTTTTAGTGCATTGATGATTGTCAATCGCTTGGTGTATATGTCTACTAACACCTTTATTTTGGTGTGTTAATGTAGGTAGTTCATTATTGTGCAATTCTTGATCAAATGCGCTCAAACTATAAAGCTTAATGGCAAAAGGTGGAGACTTGGTGTTGCAATTGGTTTTATAAGGCAAAGTAAGTGAACCATGGCAAGCGGTAAGCAACAAGTTATAGAAAATTGACATGATTGAGGAGAAATTAGTAGGATTACCCACTTTCCAAAAAGCCAATGGGGTGACAAACTATCAACAAATTCCAATATGTTTTAGCTATTGTGAATGGTTTTGGTTGTTTTAAGAGTTTTTCAATAGTGTGTATTGTTATTAGTATTAAGAGCATTTCCATGCACTAAGATGTTTTGTTTGGATATTATGATATAGGTTTTGAATCTTTGAAGTTTGAAGTCCTATCTAATGTACAATTAACAATGTTGAATTTTTAGATTTTTACATTTGGACAACACAAACTATGCTTTGTGCACATGTATGTCAACTTGAAAAGGAAGTCCCTAAATATTGGCCCCTATTTTAGTAGTCAAGTTATCATATGATGTGTTTGTGAGAAAGTAGTAAAAAAGTGTCCTTTACCATGTTATATTAGTTGCATTTGTGAGAAAGTAGTAAAAATGTATGGTTTACCATCTTACGTTTTGTTGTTTTTGGAAGGAAGTAGTAAAAATGGGTTGTTTACCATGTTATGTAGTAAAATGCTTCAAATTGCATGTAGCAATTCCAAATCACCACATGTGGTTGTTTTACAAAGTGGTGATTTCCATGGTTTTACTACATTGATATGTGGTAAAATGAAATAATCTCCTTGTGAAATATGCCTCCCCTCAACATCTTGGATGGCATAGCATGTGGGACAACTTCACCACTTCCAGCTCCATTTGAACATTTAGATGGTGTAAAACTTTGCACTTGCAAGCATGCTCAAGAATGCATTCTGAGGCTGAGCATGAGTGCGTCATAAATATTGTGCAAGACACTATAAACCAGCAAACATTTGGCCACAAAATGTCAAATAGTGGTCAACTTTGGGGGCTATCAACATATTTTTGGCAAATGATAATTTAAATCTGTTTTTGTAACTTGTTTCCTAAGATCTCCCTACTTAAAGAGTTACAAAGAGTTTCAAGTAATTGAAGAGTTTATGATTACAATGATTTTCAACTTAGTGAAGGGTACTACAACTTAACACAACAAAGATTTAACAACCATATGAACTATTCATAACACCCCTCAATAAAATTGAAACTCTTCATAACTATAAGCAAGGAGATCTCAAGAAAAAAGTTACAAAAATGGATTCAAATTATCATTTGCCAAAAATACATTTATAGCACCCAAAACTGACCACTATTTGGCATTTTGTGGCCAAATGTTTGTTGGTTTATTGTATCTTGCACTATAGCAGTGTAATGTACAAGTGTCTTATTGTTGTGGACCTTGAAGTTATTAATTCCATGGTTTTAACTTTGAACTAGATTATTCCGATCTCATCAAAATGGCAGTATGTGAGTACTGTATTGGTCCAAAACCGGCCCTAGTTTATGAACTGAACTGAATTAGGACTTGAGATTAGACCTCTGTGAAGATATATGTGCGTCAATACTTTTGAACTCCTTTCAAGGGAAGGTCGGACCGCTCTTTGAAGCTGCCACCCTGGTGCTTGCAATTTTAATCTGTAAGTAGCTTCAAGCGACTCAAATGAAGATTGAAGTAGTTCTACCAGCTCATGGGGATGTTGCAGGAGTTTCTTGCAGTAGAGGAACTGATGGCTAGAGCTAATAAAACTCTCCTTGGCTATGCTTTTAAGCAAACTCTATCCTGGTTATCACAATTTTATAGGTTTTAAACATTAGAAAATCTCTCTCTTAATGTTTTGCATATTCCGTGATTATAAGCATATTTCAAAAATACATGAATAAATAGATCTGTAATTTATCTCTAAAATCAATCAAATGCAAAACACTAGAAGAAAAATGGCAATAAAGAATTAAGTAATTTAGTTGTTGTGCAATTATTGTGATCATATGTAATCGTTTCATAGTTGTTATATGGTCACATATGGTCACAATAACTGCACAACAACTAAATTACTTAATTGTTTATTGTTGTTTTTCTTCTAATGAAAATGCTTGTATTAGTTGTTGTGTTTTGCAATGATGTTAGTGATTATAATTATTACAAACACATATGATTGTAAGCATTAACATAACACATTTGAGTGATTTGGAATATGTTTAAAATCCTAAAAAGTTTTTACCTTCGGACAATCAAGGATAAATAATTATTTTTTAGGTAGGAAAAACAGAGTAATGCAAAAGCTCAATTATATAAGCTGCCCAACATTTCATTTGTAAAATAGTAAATTTTTTGGAGCAAATTGGTGAAATTAGAAATAGACCTTTATGAAAAATCCAAGATGGCTATGCCCCCATTAGAACCACCAAAATAAAAATTCTATGCTTGAAAACACTTTTAGAATGAGTGAAGGATGCAAGCTTGAGGCATGCTTTACAAACTTCTATACAATAACAGCATCAAGTATTTTAAATAATCCTTTGTACAAGAAGCTACAAATTTGTTGCAAAAAATTCTCTCCAAACTGCAACTCCAAATTCTTTAAAAAAAATCAAGATTCTCATATCCTCAAATTGCAAATTTGACATATTTACTTTTCAATTTAATATTTGTATAAGAGCTCAAGTATTTTGAAGGTTTTCATCAAATATTGCATAAAGGTTTATTTATTTATTAATGTTGCGTACAAAGTTAGTAGAACTATTAAGGTAGGTAGCTTGAATTGCGTCCCCTCTCACATAAAGCATTCCATAGGTAGCTCATGAATGGATATGAGGTGGTTCTTGAATGTACTCTCCTTAGTCATAAAAAAAAAAGTGTCTTCTATTGCAAAAGTCAATCACACTCCTTGATTTCACCTCATCTTTTTATAAGTTGCAAGGGAATGGTTTATGGGAGACCTAGAATCACAAATAGGTGCCTACTATTGAAAACTTTGAAAATTTATCAACAATGCAATAATGCTTCAAAAAATATGAAAAAAATTGTGTTACATTTGGCATCCATTTCTTTTTGTCTGAAAATTAGACAAAAAAATCTTCATGCCTAAAAAGCCCATGAAAAGGCAACATGTTGCTTTTCAAGCTACCTACCTTAACCCCCAAACGCCCTAGAGGACTGAAAGTGTCTTGGCATGATTTCAAAGGCTTGTTTGAGGCATTGGATCAAGTTTTTTGATTATGCTATGAACTACAACTATGAAGGCATTCAAGTTGTCCATGCCAATGGAGTAATGGCAAAGAAAGTCAAATGTTGTACAAGTGTTGCAAGATATTCAATTGGGTGAAACACCATATGGGGCGTGGTGGCAAGTAGTGTTTTACAAGCTGCAACTAGCACTACAAGAAATTGTGTCCGAATTGACATGTTCAAATTGACTAAATGTGTCCAAAATGACCAATTTTTTTTTGTCAAATTGGACAATTTCTATAGATTTGGCCATGTTGATTTGGACATGTTTTTGTCTTTTTGGACAGTTTTCCTTGTAGTTAGTCAATATCCTTTGTAAACTTCCTTGTGTGTGCTTTGTGGTAGCGGGAAATTTGTTGGTAAGGGTTCAAGCACGTTCTAGACCCTTATTATGGCAACCCTCGCCAACTATGCTGGTCATTGTTTTCTGTGCAATAGCAAATTGAAACCCTAAAACTTGACATAAAAAGAAGTACAATCTTCATTAATTTACGAATGTGTGCATTCACATCTAATCTTGCTACTCCTAAAATTTGAGATGGATTAAGGGCTTATAGAATTGTGTAAAAATTATCAAATAGCAGCCCTACCAAAAAATGAGATTTTGCCATCACATTTTGTTTGATTAAATGTTATAATCTCCCATCTCCTACAGTCAATTGTTCTCAAAATTTGCAAACTATTTTCTAAATAGGTGTTGCACTATTTTCAACGGTCAGGATCATCCAATTGACTGAGATATAGTACATCAAAGTTGCAGGTCTCCCGAAACCCTGATTTTGGTGAAAATGGCCCCGGGCGCTCAGGGGTTAAGTCGAGCCTGAGGGCAGAGCAGTTAGGAAGGGGAGACGAGTTGAGGGTAAGCTTACACACACGAGGAATGCGCAATTAACTGAGAGAGTGGGCCGAGCCAGAGGGGTGGGCGTGGAACCTCGGACTCGTAGGGCTCCCAAGTTCCAACGGAGTCGCCGTGAGCGGGACGTGGAAGCAAAAGCCATGATGCTCCGGCGCAGGAACATTGCGGCACTTGGCAACGTCGCTGCTCTTCACCGTCTGCGGGGCATTCGGTCTCACTAACTTACTCAGGGAGGGTTCGCTGGATGTGGCCCGTTTTCTCTGCTGCAACAGTTGATGCTCATTGTGATCGTTGCTCGGTCCGAAAGTGAGGAATTGTCTGGTTTGGTTTCAGCTTAGTCGTGATTGATTTCTGTGTGTACAGAGTTCAACGGGAACTTGAAACTGTCGAATTTGAGCGTGAGGAAGGGTTTTCTTCCAAGTTTTGGCTTTCGACCATGGCAGTAGTGGTCCAAGGGGGGAGATCAGCTGCTGCAGCACACAATTGGCAGCGACTTCTAGGGTCAGTGAGCGTCAGGTCCATTTCGTCCACGAATTCGTATTGTAAGGATTCCTCGCCCCTGCCGAGGTCGCCAGCCAGCTCTGTTTCCGGCAAGGAGGAGCCCGTGGTGAAACCTAGAGAGCGGAAGAAGCTGTTGGTCCTGGGCGGGAATGGTTTCGTGGGCTCTCACGTGTGCGTGGAAGCGCTCTCGCGCGGCGTCCCCGTGGTGAGCCTGAACCGAACGGGGCGACCCGAGGGGGCCGACGGGTGGGTGAACAACGTGGTTTGGCTCCGCGGGGACTTGTTCGACCCGTCGCAATGGAAGCAATCCTTGGACGAAGTTCAAGCAGTGATCTCCTGCGTGGGAGGGTTCGGCACCAACGACCAGATGCGGCGCCTCAATGGCGAGGCCAATCGCACGGCCGTGTGGGCGGCCTCGAAAGCAGGCGTGAAGCGCTTCGTGTACGTTTCTGTCGCGGATTTCCGACTGCCTTCATTTGTGCTTCAAGGCTACTTCGAAGGGAAGAGGCTCGCGGAAGACGCCGTTCGTTCGAAATTCCCCTACTCGGGCGTCATTTTGAGACCGGGATTTATTTACGGTGATCGCATAATCGCGGGCGTGAAGGTGCCATTGGGAATGATCGCGTCGCCTTTGGAAGCCGTCGTCAAGCAGACCAAACCGCTCACGCAAATCCCTCTCGTGGGACCTCTCTTGGTCCCTCCCGTCAATGTGGATGCCGTTGCGAAAGCCGCTGTCAAAGCTGCACTTAGCCCTGTTCCCCCCGGAGTCATGGACGTGTGGAGCATTATCCGCCTCGGAGGTCATTGATCGAGCCGTCCTTGGTAGAATTCTCTCCCAATTTGCCTGGTTCTCCCCCCATCCTCCACGCTGTGGCCACCGGGAAGCTGAATTCGGATTCCCTTTGTACTGTACATTCTTGTGCTCTAGGGTTTGGCGATGAGCAGATGATGATGATGATGAGTCGGCTTGGTGTCACACTTGCCAGGAAAAATTGGCCAGTTTGATTCCGGATCTCAAATGCATGGATTGCAGTTCTTCTCACAATTGAATGCTGGAGATAAGCTCTCCAGCAAATTGGAGGATGCAGTTTTGACGTTTCTACAGGCATGAAAAGCTCTTTGTGAGGTCAGAATACCCTAATACGTAGGAAACTGTTGATTACTTCATGAGGATCACTGCGAAGGGTTCCCGTTGCTACATGTGTCTCACTGTGAAGAAATGATAAGGATGCTACCAGGAAATTTTTAGCTTGCATCTGACTCAGCTGCTGCCGAACTAATGGTTGAGTGTACATTGCGTGGTTTTGTTTAATGGCCGTGCATACATGAAGTCCGCAGGGAACGATTAATTTACAAGTGCTTTTGTTTGGTTATTTTGCGTTGAGACTCTTCCTAAGATATTATGACTTGGTTGAGTTGCAATTGTTGTGATTATTGGCGATAGAAGTTTGATGTTATTGTTAGAACAATGCATTGTTTACTTTTCTTTGGTGGAATTGGTGTGTTTTGGTCACCGTAGGCTATGTATCTGATTGCTCTCTGAGTTTTTGCTTCTGTTTAATCTGGCTTGCTCCTGCTTGTTCCTTGACTGTGACTGTAATTATTCCTGAGATTTTGGAACCTGGGCTCAAATCCCATTAATGTGTCTGCATGGGCCAGATCTTTGATGTCTGGTTACACTTGTGTGACTTGATTTTTGAATTTTGAAGCCAAGCCTGGTGTAGTTTTGCTCTAGGAATTCGTATGCTGTACATGATTTTGCTGAATTCAGCTACAAAGACCGGTTCTAAGTTCAGACTGCTGTACAAGAGCTTTGAAGAACCGACTGATATCTGAATCTTTTTCACAAGAATGACAGTATAAAGGGTATAGTGAGACGATGAAACATGAAATTGGAGATACCCGAAACTGGCATTCCCCGTATCATATTTTGAACGAGTCTAAGTTCAAAATGGCGCCTTACAAAGTGTGCTCATTGTCTCCATATGCGCCATTCTCTGCCTTTGAGTTAGGTTTGCTATTGATTTAAGAAACTGTAGCAACAGATTTGCAGTTGAGGAAATTCCTTAAAAGGAGTTACTGGCAACTATGTGGTTATGTTGAGTGAATGTTTTGCTTGGAATGCTTAGGGCTTAGGGATTTTCTGTCCGTGCTAAGAGAACGTTGCAACTGGTAGCACATTTGAGACTTTCTGAGCTGTACAGCCACATATGGGTTCAATCCATGCAACAACATTTGCAGGTAGCTAGGGATATCCTAAGTAAGATTTCTAATGGTGTCACTTCCAGAAGGTATGTACATCTTATAGAGTTCAGTTCAAATAAGCATTTGGTCATGGTTCCTATTAACATATTTCCTTAATATTTGGGTGTTATTGGTAATTGAAAGAGAGTTTCAACGCATATTGTTCTTGAACGAGATGTAAGTAGGTATAGTTCCCTTCTATGCAGATAATCAGCTACTTCTGATATCCTCTATTAAATTTCAGATTGTAGATGATGAAACAGCTAATTGAATAATGTGAGTTCTTCATCAGTTGCAACTTGCAAGTCTATACTCTTCATAGTTGATAGTATCAGAAATTGCAAAACATTGAATATCAGTGGTACAGTTTCCCAAAATTACCAATTTGGTAAGTTTAGGTATGTCTGTTCTTCAAGTATTACGTCAGTCGTCAGTCGATTTGCCTGAAGATATTTAGAATTTCAAAAAACTATCATTACATGAGAAGACTTCTGAGTAAGCTTCTCATTACGTTAATTTACTGTGTCATTTGAGTCTCTTAATATCGTTGCTGTTCATTTCCCCCGGTAAATTTTCAGCAATTGAAGTGATGGTTTTAGCAACGGCGGAGTTATTATTACTGACACCCTGGAATATCATTGATATGGTAGGGCTTGGATGTATGTATAGAAGCATTGACCCAATGATATGTTTCTAGTGCAAGAGATTCCTCCATACTTCTGGAACATATACTGCAGCCGAAATCACTACCCGAATTTACTAGAGGAGTAAGTCCTGAATTTTCTCTAGTACCGTTTTGACAAGAACCATTGCTCTTGCTTGAACTGAGATGTTGGTGATTAAATTAAAACTCTTTAATGAAGAGTACGCGCCTTGGGCACTTGGAGGCTGCATGCAATTGTGATGATTGTGTGAAGACTTTACGTTCAAGTCTTTTAGTCCCAGTATGCTGAAGGTCTTGGTCATTCTAAAAGTAATTGCCGTACGTCTGAATGTAATAAATGATTTTGTATAGTGATTGCTCAGTATTAGGAGGTTTACATGTCCAAATCTTGACTATCACACGTCCGTCTACATTGTTCATGAGCCTAATTTTCAGTTTGGACCCATATTTTCATTGTCAGGTTTCTGCCTCATAGCACACATTGAATAGCATTATGAGCCGTAAAATTCTCTAAAATTGATTGCCGCCGTCCAGGTACACCGGGCAGTCCTGGTCATGTCGGGTTGATTGAAGTCGCTTCAGATTAATTGTTGTTTCCTGTCTATATGAGAGAACTCCTGAGAAAGCTTTTCACTTCAATACTAGTTTTCTGTGTCTCAGAATCTCTCCTGTTCGGAGGTCCATCGTTGATTAGTCTCACAAGCGAAGTTAACTTCCCCTAAGTGAAGTGATTCTGTAGGGGCAGGTTTAAGAACAAGTGATGCAGTGATCGATGGCCAGGAAAAATATGACGGTGGTGCCATTCACTGCTGATGGCAAGGATCAGTTGCTTGCCAAATTGCAGGGGAGTCCTCACTTCGAGAAGACCATCACGGCGTCTACTGCGTCAAGTGTCTTTGGCACCAAAGCTGGACCGGTATGCGTAGTTTGTGAAGAGAATGTAAATCCGATTCTCAATCTGAATCTAGGAAGATTGCATTCGAGTTCTATAGCCTATCAAATAATAACTTGCTGATCTTTCAATGAAATCTTTTGATAACCGTGAATAAGCTGTTGATCTGCTTGATTGTGAAGCATGGTACCATGCGATTGAAAGTAGCGTCATCTTAGTTTGTTGTGATGCGCGCTGACGAGCTGCTCCAGAAGTGACCAGCAGATTAAAAAATCGCTGAAATCTGATTCGGAATGTCGTTTCCCGCAGACAATGCCTGCTTGGTTCGTCCAAAAGTATGGTCACAGATTCCGACGATCAGTTCTCCTTCGAACGGACTCACCTACAAACTCCAACTGGCCAGTGACTCTGTCCGTATATTGCTTCTCTCCAACTTGGATACAAGTGAAAATCTCTGGAGGCTGGAAGGCGTTTGCTACTTTCCATGGCCTCCAGACAGGCGATTCACTGGTTTTCGCCCTGACGGCAATGTCCGAATTCGAGGTGCATGTATTTCACAGCATGCCCAAGAAGGAGATTCCTTCTCAATCAAAAGTGAGAGAGCTGACATGTGATTCCAATCGTTCGCGGAAGAAACCAAAGCAGTCTTCTCCTTGGAGAGCTATTCCACAACTGGTTGCTGATGAGGTGGGCAGCTCTGAAAGCGAAGTGAAAGTTCATGGATGGAGTCATGTAGCCCGAGAGAATCCAACATTCCAGAAGGCCACCTTGGATTCTTCACCTCCAAGCTTTGAGAAGATACTGACAGCCAACAGCCTCTGTCGTACTGAAGAGGCCAATGAAACATCTCGCTTGGTAAGTCATCTTTCGATCTGTTCAAATTTGCCTTCATCTCGGGATCGTTTGTGTGCAGCTCTCAAAGTGCGTCGATATGCGCCAGTAGAGGGAGCCTGGATTAGTGATAGTGTTTTTATGTGGTGCAGGAGATACCTGAAAACTTCTTGAAGCTATTCGGCAGCCGAATTTGAACTGCAGCTGCGCAAGTGATAAATCTCATGGGCCAGAGATGCGTACATAAGTTGAAGAATTTTGGAGAGAAAGTCAGGTTTTGCTACAAACCGGAAGACTGGCATGGGCTTCGCACTTGACGAACATATGAATTATACAACAGTTTTGAATGTCAAACTTTTTTGCTAGACTTCTTGAATCTATAGGCAAGTAAAATCAACGGCAAGAGTATCTTAATTAAATGTGTACAGTGCATTGTATTACAAGCAAAGCTGTGGTGCTTTTTGGACTGTGAAACCTCAGTTGACGAGAACTTAATGTTTTGCCTACTTAGCAAGCCACATGAATATGCCCAGCAAATTTGTGAAGATTAATTTTACGTTGATGATTTGTTTGCCTAACGATTCTCCGGTTAGAAATCCAAACTACAAACTCAAATGTTCTAACGAAGACTTGAGGAACCAGCAAAATCTACCAAGCTCATCATCTACCGCAACACTTGACTTTGTTCCTGAACCGGTCAGGCTCTAAAACCGATCAGCTCTAAGAACATATGACATTTTACAAGAATTTTTTTTATTGTCAACGATGAGCTAGGCTAGGCTTAGTATATGATTGGTTTTAGAACCTCTTACCTTAACCCTTGAGCGCCTAGCACAAGTTTATTCAAATTCAAATCCTTTGGAACTCATTCAAATCAAACTATCACTTAAAACAAATCCACAAAAATTGATTGTACCTATTGGTAGTGAACATAGGTCTAGAGCTACAAGGAAAAGGACACGTCATTCAAATCAAACTATCACTTAAAACAAATCCACAAAAATTGATTGTACCTATTGGTAGTGAACATAGGTCTAGAGCTACAAGGAAAAGGACACGTCCTTTCACTGTACCATTGAAAAGATTATAATGGTCTAACAAGGAAATTTTCAAAACAGAGAGGCCATATTTTGGCCCTTGGGGCTTAGGGGTTAATGCATTTTAGCAAAAACCTTTGGTCTTGTTTCATAGTGATCAATTACCTTCAATACTTGTGGCTGGCCAAATTGTGGTTCTATCTAAACCTACCCATTAAAATCAAAATCTGATTAGGTTTAGAAATGTCCTATTTTCCAATGCACATCTTGTTAAATTTAAATTGTTTGTTTCCTCAAATTTTTGCAACAGTTTGACCCTTGAAATGATCAAGCAACATTTTTTTGGCAATATAGCAATTTTATGCATTCAATTGTAAACAAAATTCTTCACATACTTTCTCAAATTTTGGATAAAACTTGTGTGTATAGAGTACCTTTATGGCCCATTAATATTCAAAACTACAAAATAGCAAGAAGTTGTTAAAGTATGTGTAGGTACCTTTTCAAATTGGGCAAGGCAAGCACAAAACTTTAGGTTACACAAAACATTTTTTCACATAGATTAACCTCTAAAGGCCCATTGTCCCTTTGGGGGACAAATGGAATTTTGGGCATGTACCTATGGCTAAACTACTTTGCGTGATTTTCTGCAACTTTTATTCAAGGTTAGGAATTCAAATATCTACGTGGGAATATAAAAAAAATCTTCATTCTGATATTTATTGAAGAAGTTAAAAATGAATAATTGAAAAACAGGGGACTCTGGGCAGCCCAAAAACTTCTGTAAAAATTGCATTTTTTTCAAATAGAAATCTGAAATAGGTTCTTTAGACTTATGAAGACGTGGGGAGCTTTGAATCATTCAATTTTGATAGATGAGATGAAAGTTATGAGAAGTTTTAGTTTGCGGGTGGGTGTGGTTTCGAGCAAAACCACACCTACTCGCCCCAAACTAAAAATTCTCATAACTTTCATCTCATCTATCAAAATTGAATGATTCAAAGCTCCCCACGTCTTCATAAGTCTAAAGAACCTATTTCAGATTTTTATTTGAAAAAAATGCAATTTTTACAGAAGTTTTTGGGCTACCCGGAGTCCCCTGTTTTTCAATTATTCATTTTTAACTTCTTCAATAAATATCAGAATGAAGATTTTTTTATATTCCCACGTAGATCTTTGAATTCCTCACCTTTAATAAAAGTTTCAGAAAATCACGCAAAGTAGTTTAGCCATATGTACCTACCCAAAATCCCATTTGTCCCCCAAAAGGGCCCTTGGGCCTTTAGGGGTTAATAGGGAAAGGCCTAGCAATTTACACTAAGTTTGAAAGTCTCAAAGCACTAAACTTGGACCTAGTTTCTAGTTTTGCCCACAAGGTTTTCAAGTGTAGTGACACAATCTTGATATGTACAATTTGACTTTTCAATATTCTAGAAAGGTTTTAAACAAAAAAACAAGACATGTTAGAGGATGTCATAACTGTTCAAAGTCTAAATACAAGTTTTTGTTAGGAAGATATGGAATTTCAAAATTTTGGACTTGTATGCATTTTTTTGCAAGCCTCCATATACATTTTATTTTCTAACTACATGTTCTACAAATTTGAAGATTTTGAAATTTTGGGGGGTAACAATCTAACTTGTTTTGCACTAAAATTTCCAACAACCACAAGCCTTTTGGCACATTCCAAATGTACCAAATCCAAGTTCAATTACAATTGTCACAAATTTAGCATGCCCAAAAGAGTACATGTCATAAATTTCAAACTTATGATCTCTCAAACCACAAGAAAGTTGGTGCTAAAGTTTATGGTGGCTGATGATCTCATTAGAGGAAAAATGAACTCAAGAGAAGGCCCTCAAGGGAGGTGGCTAGAGGGGTCAAAAACATTTAAATGTAATGTCCTTCTTCAAATAAAAAGAGACTAATGCCCTTTACCCGCTTGCAACTCATGATGTAGTACTTCATGAGGATAATTTATTTTTACAATTTTACACTCTCTTTGTTTGATGAGTGTTCTTGTTTGATTGGGAATTCTATTTGTAGTTTATTCTTATGTCCCGCTAGAGGTCCTTGCATTAGTGATTATCATGTTATAATATTGCTTTGTATCATCAAATCCTTTTGACATGTAGCATGGTACATTTGAGTACTTCACACAAGGTAGAGACCCTTATGTAGGAACCTTACCTATGCTTCTCCTACCTCAATAAATATGGTAGTTTGTCAAGATTGGGAGGCCTTCTCTTGAGCTCATTTTTGCTCTACTTAGAGTAGACAAGTCCCCAATCTTACAGTTACATTCTAAATTAAAAAATTTCAAATTTTGCCCACACCCAAAATTTAGCAAGTGTCGCCCTTTGGATCAATTTCTCAGCATGAACATGCAAATCCTTTAGGGATAACTCAATATATTTGTATTGGAGCTGTACAACAATTTTGCACTTATATTTATCTTAGAGATATTTGACTTTGATCCAATGCATTTGACCTTCAAATGGAAGTGCTAAACCAAAAAGAATTTGCTCAACATTAAACATAACCAAGAAGTTGCTCAACACTAAACATAACCAAGTATGATTAGTACACATCTATTCATCTGTCATAAAATAAATATGTGGAATTTTTATTAAGCCTATGAAAATTATGGCTCACTTTATTTGAATCTAATCATTGATCCAACTTTAAAACAACCATTATGGACCAATAAAATTGCTTGCCTGAAGACCACAATTAGGCATTGTTTAAGGTTTTTAAGTTGAAGGACAAATTAATTTGTTCTGTTGATGACATGATTACTTATGTAATAATTGTTGATGCCAAAAGAATATGCTCAAGTCAAAAATTGGGTCACCATAATCTATATATCCTACTAAAGAAGTCAAGCCCAATTTCTGCAATTACACTTCCACCATTGTGTGCATCTCATTTCTACCATGGAAACTTTGTGCCTCTCTTTTTCTCTTTCTTTTTTGATTTTGCTTTGTTTATAAGTTCTTGAGTTGCATTTGTAAGCTTTCTTGCTTTGATTGCAACCCTCTATAAAGGATAAAGGAAGTTGGACGGAGTAGTGATTAATCTTTGCAAAACTCTCCATAGGAATACCCTCATTTGGTGATTGAAGGGTGGATAAGCTTATGGGAAAAAGTGAAGATATTGGAGGTGGGAGGAAAATGAGGACGTGTTGAAGGTTGAGGTTGTTATGACAAAGACACGTGCATCAAAAATATAAAAATCTATAATTTAGAAAACAAAAATAAAAATTGAAGAGAACAAAGAGGTGAGTTGCTCATAGATTTGCAAGGAGATATGGAACCTGAGTTCCAAAAAATGCCCAAAATCAAAATTAATTTCTTTCCTAGTTTTTGCTGTACATGTTTTTTGAACACCTCCGATCTTTGCCTTCAATGTGCAAGCAATAATCACATTGATAACTTCTAATTATCAAAATCAAATGTTTAGGAAGAATCTGAATTATGACAAGATATAATCTATCATTTTCATTTGCTTATCTTTTCACACATGGAACAAGTTTAGTGCACAAGATGAGCTATTATGATATTTGCATAGTTTGTGATTTTGAGACAATATAAAAAAGATATACTAATTATTTGGTTAAGATTTTCTTAATTAACTAGATAGATTTTGGGAATTGATATGTGCACACCAGGGGTTGATATTTGCACACCCCTCTTGGAGGTAAATTATAGATTTCTACATTCAAAAAGTTGAATTAGAGAATATTGAATTCAGATTTGGATTTAGAAACCATGATTTAGTTTAGAACCACAAGAAAAAGTTGTAATTCAACAACACCCAATGAAAAAGCTTATCTTTTTTTTATAAACAAAGTAAAAGTAACACTTTTCCCCCTAGCTAAATTTTTTCATTGAGTGTTGTTGAATTGCAACTTTTTTATGGATCTAAACTAAATCATGGTCTCTAAATCCAAATCTGAATTCAAAATTCTCAAACTCAGCTTTTTGAATGTAGAAATCTATAATTTACCCCAAGGGTCTGCAAATATCAATTCTCGGTGTGCACATATCAATTCCCTAGATTTTTTTTGTTATTGCTCTGTCATGCTATTCTTGATAAAAAATAAAAATGAGGATTACTAAGGTACTAGCATGCACTTGCAAGCTATGCCCTTTAGTTCATATAAGAATATTGTGTCCATCGATTGGTTTCAAAAATCCATGTTACATGTAAATAAAATGGGAAAACAAGTAAATATCAAATGCATTTTTACCACAAACGTTCCCTAGTTTATAGGGAGTGATAGAATACAAGAAAATATCAAAGGACAAAATTCCATTGACCATTAAAATAAATGTCAACAAACTACAAGTAAACTACAACATATTAAATAAATTGGGAAAAATGATACATTTTGGGATTTTTGAATTTTTAATTTTTGAGAGTTTTTTGGCAATTACAAGTCATTTTTAGTAGACAAACTCATCGACAACCTTTGAAAGTAGTAATGGTAGAAAAATCCTAGTTTTACTTTGTTTTTGAATTCTACTGCAATTTTCTAAAATACTTGGGAATTGGAATCAAGTTGGTCAAATCATTCTTCATTGCTATCATTGTAAGGTTTGTTGACATAAAAAATTGCTTGCAAAGTGTGATTAGAGTTGGAATCTTTGTGTGTAAAGCTTCGCCGCTACAAGTTTGGTTTGAGTTTGTAGAAAGTGAATAGTATGCATTTTGTTAATTAAAATATGCAATAAAAATTTATTTGTATCTTAGTGCATTTGAAATTTGTGGTATTTTTAATGGGGAAATTACAAATAGGGGCATGAAAACGTAAAATTAGTTTCAAAATAATTACAAATAGGGGCATAATTTCAAATAAATCGTGATTTTTGTAATTTTTTTGGTTTGGACATTGGTTGATTTACATACATCACACTAAATGTTAGTTAACTTCCAAAAAAATTAAAAGTTTCCAAAAATTGTCATCCCCTTTACTAAACTTTCTTTATTTAGGCTTGATTTGGAGAGACTTTTAAGTTTTTAAAGAATTAGCTAACATTTAATGTGATGTGTCTAAATCAACCAATATCCAAGCCAAAAAAAATTGCAAAAATTTCAATTTTTTTTTGAAGTCATGCCCCTATTTATATTTTGAAACTGCGCCCCTATCAGTAACATTTTACATTTTCATGCCCCTATTTGTAATTTCCCCATTTTTAATTGAAGCAATGCAATCCAGATAGAATGAATTGCTCTTAGTATTAGTTATTGGTAAAGAATAATAAAAAATAGTTTTGAAAACTTACTTTTCATATTGTATACAATTTCTAATAAACTTGTTGATTTTCAATGACCTTTCTATATATATAATAGAACTAGGTGTTTGTCGGTCAAGCATGTTTTTCCAGCATGGCAACAGACACCCAGTTCTATTATGTATATAGATGGGGGAGGCATGCATGGGACATGCCATGGGAGGGCATGCATGGGGTGGCAACCGGTTGAAATTGCAAAATACTTGGTTGAAACTTGAAACCATCGGCTAAAAAACCGGTCCATTTTTCAAAATATCTTAATATAATACTTTTACAATAGAACTTTAAAATTTTTACAGAAAATAAACGGTCCACGACGGTCCACGTTAGTGAAAATCTGGTTGAAACTGGACAGTGCTGGATTTCAACTAGTGAAACTAAAATTTCTCCCCGAACCCTGGTTTGAAGTGGGCCCAAAGGTGCACGGGTCCACTAGTCTTAATATAAATACATTGAGGCTTCAGTTAAGTACAAACTTCTCACAAAAAACATTGTGCTCTACAAAATAATGCCACTTTAATTACTATATTCTAGAATCAGGTTTTGAATACTAGAAAAAAAACTTAAAAAGAATCTGTAGTTTCATTCTTGAAAGGTACTTCTCCATATAAAAGACATGAATGTCTTACATACAAAATAAGTAATAAAAACAAAGAAAAAAATGAACTCAATTTTTTTTGTTGCTCAAATGAATAAATTATAAAATAGCAACTAGGGATTCTAAGAATTACAAATGGCTTCTTTCAGTAAAAAATTTTGCTTTTTTTGTCTTTCAAAAAGTGTATTTACAAATTTCATGACCTCTGGAATTCAAAGATTTTTTGAAGTATGTTGTACACCTCCAATCCATTTAAAAATTCTCCCACACATGTCTCAGTTGGTTTTCTACATTTAGCAATTAAATCACAACTTTGTGTAAAGCAGCTTTCTTACAATAAGAAGGGCCAAAGGCTTTTGAAAATTTTGGGCAGGATGGAATTTTTTTTTTCTTTATTTCAGATGTCATCAATATCTCACTTGCCTCCATCTAAAATGAGTTACTTTTTTTTCCTACAAATACCTCCCATTATCTAGGGAAAGATCCTATGGTTGGATTTTAAAAAAAAAACAAATTAGCTTTCTACTTGTTCCCTTAGAAGTGGCAATTTTCAGCAATTTTTATAGGAAAAAGGGCTTGGTCCTTTAGGGGTTAAGGACATATGTTTTTATGTACCATAAAATTTATAAATTTTTTGTTGACTTAATTATGAGAAAAAAAGAAGCATAGAAGAAGATAAAAGTATTTTATACCTAGTTGATTTCGTAAGTTTTCATTTGCATTAATTAAATACTAAATTCCATCTATTTCTTCTATAAAGTTAATTGAAGGCAAAGAAACTAGTCTTTTTTGTGATTTTCCTTGTTACATAGTATGTCATATACTTGTATTTAATCTAAAATAATTCCTAGTAGAATTTATTCATACTTAAATCTAAGGCTTGATATTAATGATCATTCTAATGGCCAGTAGTGGTAGATGCAAGACCAATAAAGAGGAATTTGTGGAGGTGTAGTAAGATGAAGGAGATTTGTCAAGGTAAAAATCCATACTCTATCAACTCAAAATGATTAATTTAATAGAAAACCTATTTATATTTGTGCAATGTTATACATCCATTGTTGTTAAAATTAGTCATTCAAATGCAAGCTAGGGTAGATATAGAAATTCAAGTATGGTTTTCATTCCTTTTTTTAGGATTTCAAATTTTGTATTGAAAATTGTTTGAAAAGTTGTGGAAAAACATATAGATGAGCCAAACCAACAACATTGACAATTGTCAAGAATTGTTTAAGGTCATTTGGGACTTTCTAAGGCCTTTAATATTTGAAAACTACCAAATAGCAAATTCAAATCATTATTGCAAATTTTGAAAAGAGCAAGGATTTACCAGTTAGTGCAATAGCTAGCAATCATATAGTAGCTATAACACTTGCAATAGACCTTGCTTTCTAGTTTTGTAAAACTTGACTTTATTTTACTCTATTGCAAGGTGTATTGGATACAAGATGCATATTTTTTGAATTATGACTTTGAATGAGGAAATATCAATTTTGATTGGTTGTTGTTTCAAATGACAAAAAGAAATAGAACATTCATGCAAGGGAGATTTGAACCTTAAAAGTTGATAAGAGATGCACCATATCCAATGCACTCTTGGTTTGTTGTAATTTGTATAAATATCATTACTATCAAGGAAAAAAATCTACCAAAATATTTTGTATCCTTGCTACAAAATGGTGGTAGAAAAAACACATGGATTCCTAAAGGTTACCATTAAATGTCACTATAACTTATTGGTGTGCCACTTCAACATGTGCCTTGTCTTTTTACTGCATGCATATGTTTGCTCAATTGCTTCAAAATAGAGTTGACCAAATTTGCTAAACACAAAGTGCTACAAATAGAAAATGAGTATTTAAAAACCTTTAAGGTACTCATAACTTTTATGTTGTTGTTGTAAAAATAAAATAAAAAACTATCAAAAAAAAGAAAATCACTACAAAATATATGGTAGATGAAGGAAAAAAATTGATCAATAGAAGGATCTCAAAAAAGAGACAAAAAAGTATATTGCAAGATGCAACCTCTTTCATAAAACAACGATTAGAACATTTAATCAAGCAAATTAGAAAATGGATTTAATGGTGATATAATAAAGTACAAACAAAGCCTTTGATAAATCTTGTAGTACTTATGTGCTATACATTCTCTATATTATCTTATCATGGTTCAATAAATTTTTTTTTTGGAATACATATATGGATATTTAATTTTTGTTGTAGTTTTAGTTCTATAAGTTTCCTTCTCAATAATTTATAATTCTATCACTAAATCTATGAGTGATTTCATTCAATATAGATCACGCACTCAATTACAACAATTTTTATTTCAATCCCAAGTATGGAATAAGCTCAATGGAAACCCTTCCTACAATTCCTACCAACATTTCACCACTACAATAGTACATGAATTCAAATGCTTAATTAGAGTGAATCATTTGAACTGAGTGAAACTTTTTTCTTTCTAAGATTCAAGTATTTAATTAGAACCAATTTTTTTTATTAAAAAGCCTAAAGGCAAGCTACCATTTTTTATGAGCAATACTAACTAATGATAATCTTGAAGTTGGTTAAAATGTGTGTTTGTGCATCAAAAACTTGGCTTAGGCCAAAAAATCAGAGCTCAAATTTTTGAAAAGTTCATGTATATAATTCTAAGGTTTTAGAATGAGTGTTTTAATAATGAAAACTAGAGCAACATTTTGTCAACTTTAAATGTGGCATGAGGCTTGTTGCTTGTTGCTTAAACTTTTCAATCCCTAAAGAACACGTACACAATCTCCTTATCAACATGTATAAAACTCCTTATTAGAGTATCTCCACCGCGGACGCAAGCACACACGCAACTGTGATTGCTGCGAGAGCAAGCAACGCTAATTTGCTCCGTGCACGCCAGAGTTCCAGATTGTCACGTCCACGCAACAGTTAACGCGGAAGACTATTCCCTTTCATTTTGTGCAGGGGTTTGCCAACTGTTTGCGCCTTAGTGGTTGAAGGGTGGTAATGTGTGAGCTGCGTTGTGCGTGTTCGCTAAAAGACAAGACGGAAAGCTCTTGAAAAGTTTTTTTGAGTTCCTGGTTACGTTTACGGGGTGGAGATGCTCTTAGCAACAAATACAAAGCTCATTTGCAAGTCACATCTTGTTGGGTCTTTTCATCTTAACATTAGCTCTCTTGCAAGTTACATCTTACTTGATGGCTTCCATAACTACACTAGCTGTCATTCCATTCACCTTTGCATGTTGCAAATTGAATTATTCATCATGGCTATCAACTCTAAGATCTTGAGATTTCTATCCCAATTTTTTTTGGCTTTGGCTTCTATTGCTTGCTTAAGAGTACATATGTTACTTATCAAGTTCTCATTGTTGTCAGCAATTTGTCTATTAAAACCCCCAAAATGTTGTTTACCATATAGATGGGCACATTTGACATTGATGCCCCAATGCAATGTAGGAAACCAACAATTATGCATAATAAGCTTGACCTATATTATCTAACATTTTTCAAGATCCCAATGAAAGAGGTTGTGTATTACTTTTAGACAATATCTTTTACCATTTTTAAAGAATCATGTTTTTTAGGAAGTTGATACTCCGTGAAGTTTTTTTTTTTTTAATTTTTAATTTTTAATTTTTAATTTTTTACTTTTTTTTTAATTTGCTTGTCATTGCGTTTAATGTAGGATTAGAAAATATTGAAGGATCTCTCAATCAATAATATGTAAACACGCTCTTGTTGGAAGAGAGACTAATAGTATTTACACAAGTTTGGCTGTATTTGTACAAATTTGTTTCAAGCATTGTCAAAGAGTGCAAATCCTCTGTTTTTTTCCTGACACGTGTTAAATCTCAATTGAATAAATGGATTTTTTCAACTGTTAGTTTCTGATTTTGTTGTAGTTATTTTTTAATTTAAATTGCTTTATTTTTAGCCATAATTTGGTCATGCTACTTCAAAATCATATGGTCTCCAAGACTAAAGTTTTAGACATCACAATGTGGGAAGATAAATCAATAGGGTTTTCAATAAACTGATGGCGATATGTTATGGCAATTTGTACTTAAATGTATCTTGATAAATAAAATGAATGCCAATCACTAGACTATGTTCAATTTCTTGAATTTCCTTTTTAATTGAAATTGACTAATTTTTGACAAGTGGGCATGTACATGCATTGTAGCATGAACCCTTTTACATATAAATATCCAATGTTGTCAAATATTAAATCTAATCAATTTTTTTGTTTGATTTTTGTTATTGTGTTATTGCAAATGTAAGGGATAACTATCCACCTTGGTGATGTCTAGGGACGTGGCCCCACAAGGCCACAAGCCTCCAAAAAGGCATTAACTTATTCACCTTGGACAATATTCTTTGAAATTGGATCATCTTGGATTTTATATGAGAGGAATTACTCATGTCTCAAAAGATTGTAAATTGGATCCATCTTGGGACCCACTCTAAATTGTGCCATGACTTTAATTTACAATGATGCCATAAGAAACCCTTTAAGGATTTAATTGCTTACTAGAATAGTGCTAGTTGCAATGCTATTGCAACACAAATGTGATGAAAATGACTATTATATCTAAGCAAAACTTGATGCATACAAATTGTAACCATTGATCTGATTAACACAAATTGTTTGATCAACACAAATTGTAACTCCTCATCCATTTCTATGTTTGCAATGAGAATCAATTCTAGTGTCACAATGAGTATGTGCGCATGTGACAAACCACACTTGTGGAACTTAATTGTTCAAACATCTCTAGTCACCAGCCCATACATTGACTTCTTGAAAAAACAATCAAGTAATTCCTTGAGCTTCATATTGAATATCCTAATCATTAAATCCAGCCTATCAATTGCCCATTGATTTGGCCATTTGAATAGGAAATTTTGACCTTGAATACATGCCTTCATAGGATTGCACCTCAAAGGTGTAATTAAGGTTGCAATCATGCAAAGTAAAGACATGGGAAAGATGAAAATAATTGGATGAAATGATTGGATGAAAAAGTAACAAATTTTGTGATAGAGGGTTATGACATTGCAAATAATATAATAGATTTTTGATAGCAAGGTATCTAGTTGTGAATAGAAATCAGAGTGAATTCTTTTGAAATTTTGATAGAAAAATGTGCAAGGAATATCTTTTTAGCGAGCTTTTTGGTGCATTAATTTTGAAAACTATTGAGCGAAATAGAAAAAAGTTATAATAGAGTATATGCCATGTTTAGCTAAATAAAGACCATTCATGTATTTATGAATTTTGTGGAGTAGAGTTGAACTATATAAAAAATCGGGATATTTTCAAACGTGGAAACAAAAGACAAATAATCATGAAGTTTTGGATTTTAAGGCAAAAGATTAGAAACTTTGTTATTGTTTAGACATTGAAAAGTCCATATTAAACTAAGTATGTTATGTATGTGACTTCCTTATTAGATTGGACAATTTGAGCAACTATAAGAAAAGTATCTCATTTGCTTAAAAAACACACCCACTTAACATACTTCTAAAAGCTACAATGTTCACAAGCAACTAAAGTGGATTTATCAACTTTTGACAAAAAGTATTTTGCTTTTGAGCAGGGTCCAAAAAATGGAAAAATCTCAATTTCAAAAGCTTTCGTAAGTCCTACACTTTAACCCCTAAAGCACCAAAGAGCCCAATATGGCCAAAGGGGGTGCTTGGAGGTGTGAAAGTATACAGAACATGCATTCTAAGCTCAAATTTTGGTCTACCACTCAAGTCCAAATGGAGCTGCTAGTTCAAGAATTTTTTTTGATTGGCTTGTAGTTCCTTCCAGCGCCTCCATTGCTCTAGATTCTACATGGAATATGGAAAATATTCTATTTTTCAACAATTAGGAAAAGAACTTCTTTGGGGAAACAAAGGGAGTGGCTTAGAGAGCGGATGCAATGGGTGCTCTCATATCTTGTATTGTACATTGGAGGAGTTTGGTAATGTGTCACTTTTTTTTTCTTAATTTGGGCAAGGTTTTATAGCTCTAAAGTAAGGAGCTAGTGGAATCTAGCTACTTTGAGTGACCATATCTTCTGGAGTTTTTTTCCATTTCTGGAGTTTTGTTTTCCATCAAGTATAGCAAGACACAATCTCATAGGATCAACCATGAGGTAAATCTTTTTTTTGAGAAAATATAACATGAAAGTCCAAAATCCGTATTTTGAATTGTTGCCCAAATTGGAAAACAAGAGATTCTCAATGGTGGGGATTTTGCAGATTTACTTGGATTTGAAATCAAATGAGTTTAAAACATTTGACTTATAGTTGGGTATAGAACAACCGGTTTGGATTATGTGATTACTTGTTCAACTTTCCAAAAACTTGGGGAATGTGTTGAAGGTTTCATATTCAAGGTATGGTGAATTTTCTTAGCAAGATGCTTAGGGGTTAAGTTTTAGTTTTTTTTTCATGATTGACAAAGATTAAAGTGTAAGCTAGGTGGTCACCATTTTTTTCCAAAAAACTAGATTATTGTTTTTATGCACCCTTCAAAGTTCACCCTTTATATGATGAAATTGCAAGACCATTGTTAACAAGCCATCAATTTTAAATGAAGTTGCAAGTGCTTGATATCATACATTCATACTTCCTTATTTTTGCAATGCCCAAAAACTTTAAATACTAACTTTTGGGTGAGCATTATGATTTTGTTAATGATGAAGAATGAGGATTTGATAGGATTATAAGGTGTTTTCCAAAGAATTCACAATTTTTGATATTTTTGGTCCCACTCTCAATTATTTTAGGGGTTGACTTGTTATGAACTATCCACGTAATTATAAACTACGCAAACATGAAAAATCTTCCTATGATTGGCATGTATCTCCAAATTCATTTTGTATTGTTATTTATGGACTTTGCCAAGTCCCATCATGTATCTCCAACTTTGTTCATTTTGGATAAGCGTTTGTAGACTTTTCCAAGTCCATCAATTATAAACTATATTATAATGGCCCTATATCTCATAAGTTCCTTAGGGCATCCCTAATGCAACTATGACCTAGGCACCTTGCAAGCTGTCACACCAGGTCTAATTACGCAGCATTGAGAGGATTGAGGCACCTGCCAACTTCCTAGCTTCCTAGCCCTCAATGAAAACATGCTTCTGACACTCCAAAAATACAATCGTTCACTTTTTAAAGCATTTTCTAGTGGAATCTCAGTGTACTAAGTACTTTTTGTGAGGACTGAGGAGGTTCATGTCAGAAACATCATAAACTAGCATCATGGTTAGATAATCACACATTTTGGAGTGTTATTCAAGACTCTCCAAAGTGTGCTAAAATGCAAGGGTGGGGCTCTTATGTAGGGATTGGAGGCTTGCAACATGTAGTTGCAAGAAGCCACTTGCATTGGAGCTTGATTTTTCACTAAAACCTTTTTAATACTCAAACACCATATTAGGTAAATTGGGAAAAATAATACATTTTGGGAGTTTTGCTATTTTTACCATTATGTACAATTTAGAACATCACAAAAAAAAAAGCGTGTACTTTCTTGTACAATAGTGAAGTCTTAATGATTGTCTCCAAAAATTTCAAACAATTACAATTTTGAACCAAAGCTATGCCTACATTTAATATATGTAAGAGTAAGATGGAATACAAAATGGTCCTTCTATTTTTCCCAATTCACAGCCTAATATGGTGTTGTTACCACTATTCATGTGCCTAAATCACAGCTGCATTGGGGATGCTCTTAGTAGGCAAATGCCTCAAACTCTTTGTCCTTGTGAACATGATTGCCATCTAAATGCTAAAATCCACTCACCAGCTCAGAAAATAGTCATTTCTCAAACTAATTGCACAAAACCTCTAGGTGTACAGTTTCCAAGCCTTACCTATCAACGTCTGGGACTCTGGGAACACACCTCATTTATGGCCACGTCACCTGGCAACATCACAAGACCTCCCCTCAGTCTGACTGTCCTCTGGGGTCTGGACCTGCTGTAAGTTAGAATGGGATGTGAGTTTTCCCGAACTCATCCGGAACTCAAACTGTCACTTTTCACTTCGGGAACGGGCTGTCACGGGAGTCTCCTATCACCCCTGTTGCTGAGACCTCGTTTGTAAGGAGAGGACTTTGCAGCCAAACTCCAATCGAGGAGCAGGAGACTGCGAGAGTGTAGCCACTAACTCAAGTGCATGTTTTGGTAGCCATACCACCTCGATCCATAGCCGGAATCACAGCGAAGATGATGCCAATCAAGGAAGATGACAAGTGCCGACTGCTTTCGAAGTTGAAGGGGATACGGATACCTCATTTCGAAAGGACCCTTACAGCGAAAGCTGTTGCGTCTTGCTACGAACAAAAAACTACAACAACCTATGGGCCGGTATGCATTGCAAGTGTTAGCTTTTGAAGTTTTTGCTAAATTCTCCCATCCCTGGGTAGTGATAATTTGTTTATGCCTTGAAAAGCTTCTAACTTGAAAATGGTTTTGGTCTTTGCTGGTTTTGTGTTTTTTGCTTCCTGCAGACTATGCCCGCTTGGTTCGTTCGTGAACACGGGGAAAGCATTTTAAAATCCGTTCTCCTCTTCCTGGGATCATCCACTGATTACTGGCGTGTGACTCTCGCCATTCTTGTTTCTTCTAAGAATGTCACCCAAGTGATATTCAACGGCTCAGGTTGGAAAACTTTTGTTACTTCGAATGGTCTCAAGGAAGGCGATTCGCTGGTATTCGCATTGAAGGCCGTGTCCGCATTTGAGGTCTTCGTGTTTTGCAGCAGTAAAAGGAATAGTCCTTCCAGAGAGCAACCCTCTGACTTTGATCGACACCGCAAGCAAGCACGGTCATGCTATGTCGAGCATTTGAGTGATGATGATGATGATGATGAGGAAGGAAGTGCAGGATCCTTGGTTCCTGCAAAGAAGAAGAAACCAGTTGCAGATGATGCTGGACTCGCTCCACATTCTCCATCCGAACTCCAAGACCCATCTTGTATGAGAGACAGTTTGCATCTCCTTCCTGGCTTCTGGAAGACACTAACAATGAGCAACATCCGTCGCAATGGAGCTAGCTTGGTAAGACTATTGCTAATGCAACCTTCACAAGAGTCTTTTGAGATCCATAGAACTAGGGCATGCAAGTATGTATGCACGAAGTGAGACTGAGAAGTCGTTTCGTTTTGTGGTGCAGGAGATTCCTCTGGAGTTTTATAGGACTCACGGCCACCGAATTAAGTCTCCAGTAAAGCTGCAAGGGATCCATGGACAGTCGCCGGTACGAATGATGGTCTGCACAATCTCGAATGGAAACCCGGTGCGGCACTTCTTGAGAGGTAAATGGACGGCTTTCGCTGCTGAAAACCGTCTGCAAGTAGGGCAACAGCTTCACTTCACTCTCGCTGGCGAGTCTTTCTTCGTTGTCCGAAAAGCACTGCGTTGATCCCACGTGGGGAATCATGTTCACTTCGGAACTATGATTACCCTGTTTTTGATGAAGGTCGGAGCTCGACTGGTATGTGCTTCGTCGCCCTTGAGGTATAATTACTTAATAAACTATGTCAGATTTTCATGTCAAATGTTGCCACTCTAGCTAGGCTAGCGATCGTACATCGTGTGTGTGTTACAAGCACCGCTGCCGTGCTAGAATGGGTAACCGCCAAGAGTTGGCTTCAGCGTTGGAAGTAACGGGCAATTACAGTGGTTTCTGTGCTCTGTGAACGCTTAATCGTTCAGTTCCATTATGCTCATAAAGTACTCGTCAAACTCTTTGTCATTGTAAACGTGACACATATGTCTGTGTGACAGTGTCCCTTCAGTTTCAATTTCTGTGGCCAGGGTAATTATCAGTTGAATTCATTAGTTGCACATCAATGACATCATCAAGGGGTTGACAATTCTTGGAATTCGGCAATCCTATGATTATAATCTCATCTATGCCCCAGATGGTTGCAAGTTGTTCACCATTGTGAGTATGATTTTCCAAAAGAACCAGTCCATCTCCATCTCAGTTCAGATGCGCTAGCAGTTTTGGCTATGCCACCAGCAGTCTTGGCTATGTCGGGCGTTGTAAGCAGCCTGATTAGAGTCATGAAGACCAGCTAAGTCAGCTTTCATGCCCCGGAGCAGTGTTTTTTTTTGGGAAATTTAAGGCCAATTGCCTCCAAAAAAAAAGGCAAGCTTCAAGCCTATAGGAAAAAAAAGGGGGATTTTTTTTCAAAAAATGCCAGATTGCAATAATGAAAATTGCATTACAGCCTAGGCTTTCATAAAATCCTTATCAGATTGAAAATTGATGCCATCATTTTAGAGTTATTTGAGCTTTTTGATTTTTTTTGAAGTGTTGCCTAATCCAATTCAATACAATACTTAAGTTATGACAATGGTTATTTGGATGTATTCAAAAAATGACCAATGAATATTTTTTACCTACAAAAAAAATCCCATGATGCTCCAAAAATCCATGCATTGGGGCCATCTTTGGCTCCAACCAAAATAGGGATGGAGCTAGCAAGCTACAAACCATTTTCAAAAAATGCCACCCAAGCATGAGTGAGAAAACCAAAAAAAACCTCAACATTGACGAATGAGATTTTTGATAAATGTGAACTTGTTGTTGATCTTCTTGATCTTGAAGTCCAAGTGGAAAGTGTGGAGCTTGTCAAGGTCGTTGATGTAAGGTAGGTAGCTTGAAAAGCGATAGTTTAAGGGCTTTTTCATGGCCTTTCCAAGACATGAAGATATTTTATCTAATTTTTGAGACAAAGAGAAATGGATGTTTAATGTAACACAAATTTTTTCATATTTTTTGAAGCCTTATTGAATTGTTGATGAATTTTTAAAGTTTTCTATAGTAGGCACCTATATGTGATTCTAAGTTTCCCATAAACTATTGTCCTGCAACTTATAAAGACAAGGTGAAATTAAGGATTGTGACTGACTTTAGCAATAAAAGACGCCCTTACTTTTAAGACTAAGGGGTGCCAATTTATACTTGGGGCTAGGCCAAATTGTGGATTGGCCCAATTGTGGGTTGGCCCAATTCAAGGCCCTTTTGGCCTTCAATCCGGCCCCAAGCCATGCAACCAACCCAACCATGTATAAAGCCACTAGGGCCCAAGATTGCAAGTTTTGGGAACTTTGGGAACATCATTGGGAACTTTGGAAACATCATATTATAATATTGAATTAAAATTTTAACTTTTTTTATATTAAACCTTTCTTTAAGATTTATTTTTTTATTTTATTTTTTTGGATTTTTGAATTTTTTGGTTTATTATTATTAATTTTTATTAATGGCAAGCTCAATCTGGCCCAAATTTGGAGTTTTGCCACCTAAAACCTAGTCCCAATACCATCACTTGGGCCCAAATTTTTGGCGCCATAATATTGCCAACTAGGATGCCACCTAAGATAATGGTAGTTTCGGCCAGCTCAAGTATAAAGCCCTTGGGTCAGATTTGGAAGAACCAAGCAATCCTAGTGGTTGAAATTTGAAGACTTTGGGCCGGCCCTCAATCCAACCCCAAGTATAAAGTGGCCCGTACTCAAGGATTAGAAGCTTCTCACCTTCTAGAAGCTTCCAAGATCTTCTAACCTTCTAAAGCCTTCTGGAACCTTCTAACCCTCTAGAACTTTTTAGTAATTTCTGTGCTTTGTGCATTGGCCAGTCTGTTCATGTCTGTGATAGAAACTGCCAGTGACCTGTTGTTAACATCTAGTGAAGCCATAAGTGATTTATCAATGAGTGTGCTACTGCTAGTAACATGTTGTTAACGTCTAGTGAAGCCATAAGTGATTTTTCAATGACTGTGCTACTGCCAATAACATGTTAACCTCTACTGAAGCCATAGGTGATTTTTCAGTGATGGTGCAACTGCCAATGAATTGTTGTTAATGTTTAGTGAAACCATAGGTGATTTTACTTTATTCCATTTATAACTTTCTAATCCTAATCACGCCCAACTCTCTCCTAGTCATGTCCAACCCTAATTGACTGATAACGAATTGAACACTATTCAATTATTAACCCCTAAATGCCCAAGGGTGTTTTTCTCGTTTTCAAAAGGTAGTTTTGAAGTTTTTGAATTCTCCTTGTAAGATCATTATTAAACATCAAAACAAAATTGTAACCGTTGAATCTTGAAATTTAAGGTTTCTAGATGGCACTACCCAAAAAAAATCCAAAATGGTTTTGCGGATTTTAAGATATTTGTGATTGAATGATAATGGGTATGGAATTTTTTGCTTTTTTTGGAGTTGCCCAAAACTTGTAATGCAAATTGGCAACTTTTGGATACAAAATTGGGAAACAACCACTTCAGATGCTTTAGTGTTTATTGTTGTTACTTCAAAAACAATGGCCCCTCTTCCAAATCCATGACCACAATTTCACAAATGAGCCTGCAACGCAACTATCAAAACGCAACCGCCTAATATAAAGAAATTTTCAGCTTCAATTATTGACCAAAAATCATTATGAATGAAAGATTTTCAACGATGAATAGACTCTAGTTTTAATAACAAAGACATTCCAAGTGAAATTAGTCCAAAAGCACTTTTAGATTTTGTGAGATGTCAAAATTTTCGAAAAAGGCTCTTATTGCCCAAGGGAGTGCCCAAGGGAAATCTTCACCTTTTGCTCAATTTGATGCCCATTTTTTCAATGTGGCAACTTCTCATAGGCTCTGTGACACTATTCACAACACTATTCATGACATTATTCATAACGCTATTCATGACAAAAAATGTATGCTTGTGGCTAAGCTTCCACCAAAAACAAATAGAATAAGATATGAAGGAAGTTGAATTTGAACAGTGAAACTAACATCATTGCTCAAGTTTTCCAAAAAAAAACCACAAAACAATAAAATTTGTGCCTTCAACAGGGTTTCAAAGTTTCCTGAAATTTTTTGGACACTAAGAATCCGGTGCCTTGGGCATTTAGGGGTCAATATAGATAGATGAACAATGCAGGTGAGGTTCTCGAAGCGGCTCTGGTGCTTGTGAACTGCACCCGAGAGAGGGCAACATGGCCTCACATGACGTCGTATTTGTGAATAATTCTACAGCGGATCTTAGATTCATTTACCGCTTAGGCAACATTTCTAGGAGAGAGGTCCTGGCACTCCTAAATCCGACTGAGTCGTTCACATACACTATCCGGGGCATAGGTTTCGTTGAAAAGGTACAGGCGGATTACCGTGCTGGTGATGGTTCCTACAAGGCCAGTAACATTATCGTCGACGCACATACGATATCCTACGCAAGTAAGATCACAGTGACTGACGGTGGTGCTGTTGGCACCATGAGTTACTTTAGTTTGGACATAGAGACCTGGTAAGCACCAAAATTAGGGTTCACGAATATTGTTATAACTTATTGCATGCAATGAATAAGTTTGCTGGAGATTGTGGAGGTGGGTGTGCTTGAAGCACTGACGAAGCACGAATTGTTTGCCTGCAGATTTTTCCCACCTGACTGGATCGCAAGCGCATTTATGACGGCAAGCTCGATTTGGACGCGTTGCAAGGTCGCAGTCCGTCACTTGTGCCGATGTTCAGGAAAAATGGCAGAGAACCGTGGGCAATTGGCTTACGTCATCGTTTATGTTCCGGATGTGAACAAGGCTGCTGATTTTGAGGCATTTGGCCTGGAGATTCGATCTCAGAACAAGTCCAACTCGTGAGTGGTAAGTTAGTTGACTGAAATGGAGTTGTGTTGATTTTGTTTGCTCTATTTGACAATTGAAACTAAATAGCATACTTCTATACAACTTGAAAGAAGATTTACGGAGAGAATTTTCATCAAGAATGTGCTATATATCTACTTAGAGCATCTCCACCCTTTCACGCCAGAATGGGAAGTATCGGGCCCTGGCTCGGCCGGTGTAGTGAACAAGGTCCACCGCGCACTCGCCAAACGGGAAATTTTCTCAGGCCTCGCCAAATTCTCCCTCCGGGACACTAAACTCCAGTGTCTTCTGCAAATCTCACGCGCTTGATCATAGGGTCTTTTTTTGTAAATTGATCTTTTTTTTTGTAAGTTGATTCGTTTGGACATTGTTGGCACAGAGCTGTCGGGAGGCAAGTGCAAGTTGGGAGCATGACGGCTCGGTAGGTGTAGGAGGGAAAATCTTGGCGGTTGAAGTGCGATAGGACGGTATGGGATTCCTGATGTGCAAATTGCGACCTTGTGTTTGCTTGATTACAAACTTCCGTGATGTTTTTGTTGTTAGAGTGACAACCCTAAAACAAATATGGCTACTTCTTCACGTCTTTTGTGCTCATGGTGTGTGTAAGCTTTGTTTTTGTTTTGTCTCTATGCTTTGTGTGATATTTGCTGTTGCAAATTCTGAAGTTAAGCAATGAGTTACTCTCTTTTGAGGATGACAGGTTCTGCAGCGATGGTGCTTGCATTGTAATTTCTGCTTTGTTCAAGTAAATGCGATATCTGCTTCTTTCTCATTACAATTAGCGAGAGTTCAATATGGCTAGGGTTGCCATGTTTGTAGACACTTGTTGTAAGCAAATGAAATTATCTTAATTAGCTTAACCCTTAAAGGACTGACCCTGAACCCGTGGCCAACCCGGGGCTAAGACCGAGGAGAGTGCACTGTTCACAGCCTGTGGCATGTGTCCAAAAGAGATAATATTCTCTTCAAAAGAAGGAAAAGTCAATAGTGTATCCTGCCCTCACAAAAAGGGTAGCAGGGACCTTGTACATCTCTTTATAAATTGGTGATTTAAAAAATGTGGAGGTATTGAAAGCAACTATTTTGGCATTCAGTGATGTGGCACATCTCTGACCACTTTCAAGAAAAAAAATTGAAAAAAAATCTTTTTTTCACCCTTGGGGTGTGTTTTCAGCATTGAAAGGACGATTTTCGTCCTCTTGGATGGTTAGGGGTTAAGTGTAATTTTTTTGCCAGGTTAGTTGAAATTTCAAATTCTCTGAGTGCGTACTGTAAGTAGTTTCTTCGAGCAAGCAAGCAGGTTTTCTCTCTAAACGTTACGGCCATCTGAAGTGTTTGTATGCTTGCAATTGGTTAATTTTGCCAATCTTTCTCTAGTTTAACCGTTAGCAAAATTGAAGATTGGTACCAGCAAGAGGGAAATAGAGCATTTGTTGGTGAATCTCACTTGTCGTTGATGCAATCATTATGAGCAAGTTCTCTGAATTGTGTTATTAGCTTTGTTGATAGCAAATTGAGGATCGGTGACTTTGCTCTAAAGTAAGTGCCAATATACAGTAAAAGCTACTTAATCAGACCTAACCAGCATTTGTAATGATGGCTGCTATACTAGTCTCCTGGTCTTGAAATGTGAATGTTCTTGGCCGAATAATTTTTTAGTATGTCTTGTTACACAATGCAGTGTATTGGTGCGTTTCCACGAGATTTCTACATCAAAGTCTCAAATTGCAGCAGCAAAGTTGGTAATTTTTTAGATTGAGCCTCTGTGCTTCACTTTAAAATCAGCGTGACATTGCCACATACGTACACACTTACATAGTGGTCTGTGTTAGGCACAAATTATTTAGAATCCCTCTTTCAGAGAGGATCATGGTTTTTACATGAAGTACGTGTATTCTTTTATCAATTAACCTCTGGCAAGCTATACCGCAACCCAAATGCTAGTTGATTCAAAGGTTGTATATTTTTTTGGTAGCACAATTTTAGCCAAAATGAAACAACACGCCCCTTTAGGGATATGTTGTGGTTTAGGATCCAGTGAAAGCTTTCATTGGAGTCGTTGGGCAATGCCATGAGTCTATGCAACGATCTTCCATTTCTGAAACTGTACAATTTGCTCGAACTTCACATTGCATTCAGTATGTTCCCAAAGAGTATGAGAAGATGGTGTCTTGATCAATCCAATAAATTTACCTCAATAAAATGTTACCACAATTTTACACGAAGGCCAAGAGTTTTTCTCACTTATAATCATGTTGATCCACGAGCATTTGGGAGGTACTACAGGTATCAATTAGTCTCTATGACTAACCAGTGCAAGCATTGAAGAAAACTTTAGAAACTGAAAATTGAACTAAAGAGTGTCATAGATTTCGAGTAGGTTTTGCTAGTTTGAAGCTGTTGAGGGACACTATCTTCAAGAAATTTGCATCAATTACGTTGTGTAACTGGCCTGCAAGCTTTGGGTCTCAACCATGTTTGTAGTGAAACAAAACAGAAAAGCTTTCATCCGTTTTTAGTCTCGAGGCAGGAATGCCGGTTGTCTCAAGCTCCCAAATCAGGTGTACATTATTCTTGTCTATTTAGAGTATTTGTTTGCAAGAAGCTTATGTTGAAAGATGTGAGTCTGTTATCATTATTGACCCCTAGGGGATAAATGGGATTTCAGGCATGTACTTTTTGATAAGCTTACTTTGTGTGATTTTTTGAAACTTTTATTGAAGGTGGGGAATTTAGAGATCTATGTGGGTATATAGTTTTTCTTTCATTTTGACATTTGACAAAGAAGTTATGCAAGACTTTATTGAAACTAGGGGAAGAGGGGCAATTCAGGCAGCCTAGAAAACTTTTTTAAAAATTGCACTTTTTAAAAATAAAAATTTGGAATTGGTTCTTTAGATTTTTTTGTACTTGGAAAACTATGAATCATTCAATTTCAATCAATGAGATGAAAGTTATGAGGAGTTTTTGTTTGTGGGCAATTATGGATTCTCTACTCTAAAATAAACTTTGAAGTCCTTTATTTTACTCAATTTTCAATACATTGGAAAAAAACTGAACGAAAGGAAGTAGATTGTTTATCACAACATTATAATTGTTAGGATCTGCATTTTTCTTTTCAATAATTAAATTCTTAACAATTTAGTGTTTACACTCATTCTCAACTTCTTTTTACTTACTATTTTTTTCCCATGTGTTGTATAGTTCCAACTGATTTGAAAATTCTCCCACATACACCTAACTTGATCTCCTACATGGAAAAATAAAAGCACAACTTTGGGTAGAGCCATTTTTTCATGTAAGAGTGATCAAAGGCTTCTAAAATTTACGGGCAACAAGGAAAAAAACCTTTTCCCTTCACTTCAAATATAAACATCTCCCTCCTCTCCATCTAAGGTAGTAGCATCCATAAGCGATGTGTCCCCATGGTTGTCACCTGACAATGGCAGGGGCTAATTAATAAAAAAACAAATGGTTGTGGGTGATTGAGTGATAGTTATGGGGGATGAAGTGATGGTTGTGGGTGACTAGCATGAGGTTTTGAGTACCCATCTCACTATTTAAGCACCAACAAGCCTTGTTTTTAGCATCTCTTACACATGGTTCCTACAATTTTAGTGATTTTGGACTTTGAAAAATCTTTGCGAACAAATACTTGCAATTAAAACCTTGAAATTGATGCCAATATTTTTGGTTTCCACTTCCTAACTTACAGTATTTTTTTCAAAATTAGTAAATTGTTTTACCTACTCCAAAACCCTTATTTCCGCGCTTATGGGTGCGCCTACCTTAGAATGACTTGTTTTTTTCCCACAAGTACCTCTTCTAATCTAAGGCAAGATCCTACAATTAAATTTCAAAAAAAAAATCTACCTTCTTACCCATCCCCTAGAAGTGGCAGTTTTTAGTGATTTTGGAAAAAAAAAAAAAAAAAAAAAACTTGGTCCTCTAGGGTTAAGCAAGTTTTGCACATCCGCAAGGATTTCATCCACCAAAGTTCCACATGATGATCAAATGACAAATTTGCACACTATTTTCCTAGTCTCTTTTCCACGGTCTACGTTTCGACTGACTTCACTCACACCAAATTTCATCATGTCTATTTATTCAACATTCCACGTCTTGGCAGCATAATAAATCTGTAGAATGAAGTTGTATAATTCACCTCGAAATGCTTGAGGCACACAATTTGGGCAGTGACAAGGGTAGTGACAATACCTTGAAGTTCAATAAACCCAACTAATTTGCTATTTTCAGTATTTTACTTTTTTGAACTATTATTTTTTAAGTTTACTTTTAGCATCAAAAATTTGATTTTGAAAATAATTGATTGTGATTTTTTACTCAAGATTTTGTGCAAAGGTCTTGATTTTCCATAGTGTTGAAAGCTCTTGAAAATGAGCCTCAAATACACTATATCTTGGAAAAAAACTTACACTAAAAGTTCATTTAAAAATTTGTAGATAAGATTTTGAAAAGTTGTAAATGATTGGAGTTATTTATTCTATGTCCTTCATTCTTTTTTTGTGACCTATTTATTAGATTCAACATGTGAGAAGAGGATTGAAAGACTAAGTCCTTTTCATAGTTTTAACACCCTCATGATCAAACATTATAATTTTTGAATCCATAAGTGATATTGTTGTCAATGTTTTCTTTTCCTATGTGATCTCTAACATATCTAATTTAAATTTTTACTATTGCAAACTAGAAAAATTTAATATAACTTGTTAAAATGTTGGCTTTTTTTTACAATTTAAAGCAAATTCCTAGAACTTAAAAAAAGACCTCAAGCATTTAGGGGTTAACCAGTCACAAATAAAATGCATGATGTCATACAATCAATTTTGAGTTAGTTACATTACATTTTTTCATACTTTAGGTGCAACTTGGAGAGCCTAAACAAGGGGATTTAATTTGAAGCCTATGCTAATCAAAGTATTCAAATTTTCTTACTACAAACCAATGTCAAAAAGGATCTTAACTATTGGATCCATTGACTAAGAGACATGCGTGGTACGAACTTTAGCTGCCGATGCTACTGGCAAATGACAGCAGAATTCTTGAGAGAGTATAGCATAACGCCGCTTTATGTGTTGACATATCTATTGCGTGGTATGAAGAAGGATTGAATTGGAAAGTGAAGCTACAACTCTGGCATTTACGCCAGTGAAGCAGCACAAAACCAAACTGATTGAAGGTGTCAATACAGATGAATGTGATGTGTCTTACAAGTAATTATGCTGTTTGCTAAGGTTATTAATGTCCATTTAATAGCAAAATTAAGGTAAACTTTTTTTTGTAGAGGGGCGTAGTTCCTTTGAAGCATAGCACTTGAAGTAGTCTCACGTATTTGTGACGTGAATGGTTTGTTGTACAGCATGCTATATCGCAAGGAGCAAAACCTGTTTCCAAACTTGAGGATAAGATTTGGCAGCAAAAAATTTCGTATGTGAAGGATATCTGTGGAAACATTATTTGATTGGATTTTTTTGTTGCTCAGTAGTATACAATTAGGGAGTTTTTGAACTCGTGAAGTATTTGAAAGATTAGCTTCAGGCCTTGAGATTTTTGTTGAAAATGTTCATGAACATGGAAGCTTTTTCAATGTGCATATGAGTGCAAATTGGCATTCAATGGGCACGTCAATGTGCCTACTGAAGCAATTCATTAGTGCAAATCTATTCAGGCAATATAATTGAGATGGTTCTTAAGCTTTCTTGAAACTGTGCATACGTTCCTATTTTTCATCAAAAACGATGTTCCATGACTATGGCTTTACCTAATGTTTCCATTTATGAGCCTGATGTCAGAAAACGTTGGACTTGTGGGTAAGGTATGTACACCCATAAGCGTCAAACTAAGGATTTTGGAGTAGGAAAATTATATGATGAACTTTTAAAATAATAGTCAAGTTAGGAAGAGGAAACCAAAAATATTGGCATCCATTTCAAAGTTTCAATTCTAAGCATTTGTTCACAAAGATTTTTTGAAGTCCAAACTCATTAAAATTGTATTGTTGTGTGTAAGAGATGCTAAAAACAATGCTTATTGGTTCTTAAATAATGAGATGAGGCACTCAAAATTATCATGTTAGTCACCCAAACCCACCACTTTGTTACCCATAATCATCACTCCCTCACCCACAATCATCACTTTTGCACCCATAAACATTTGATTTTGTACTTTTTAATCCCTAACATGGCAAGTGACAGCCATGGGGACATGGGGACACTGGTGCTTATGGATGTACATACCTTATACATTGAATACATACATGAATCTGAAAAGTTCTCGGATATGTTGTACAAATATTGCTTCAGACGTCAACCGCCATGTCAAGCCATGGCAATACTTTTACCACCTCCTTGTTACATTGAAACTCCTATGTCACAATATATTATCAATCAATTTGGACGTGTACCTAATCATTATTAATCACTTTGGTACCACTCTATGCTACAAACCTTGCAATCAAGTAAGGTAGCAACACCCATAAGCGATTTTGGAGTAGGAAAGTCAATTGATGAACCTTGAAATTGTCAAATTAGGAAGAGGAAACCAACAATATTGGCATCAAAGTTCCAATTGCAAGCATTTCTTCACAAAGATTTTTCAAAGTCAAAAACCACAAAAATTGTATAGTTGTGTGTAGGAGATGCTAAAATCAACGCTCATATGTTCAAATACTAACTTGAATAGTCACTTAAATAGTTAGATAGGACACCCAAAACTGTCATGCCAATCACCCATGACCATCACTTTGTCACCCATGACCATCACTTTGTCACCCATAACCAATTTTTTGTCGTCATCACTCATGAACACAAACTGCAACTATGTGACACCCTCATACTAGTGACGCCCATGGGGATAGTGGCGGAGATGGGTGTTGCTACCTTACCAAATATAAATCGGCTGTAAAATGTTACACTTCCGAACTAGAAGCAATTTACTTCTCACAACTTGCCCTCTATCAGTTTCTACAATATGACGGGGAGAAAATCTCTCTCACTAATCCTCACTCAATATATGTGTCTCGCTCCTGTGCAGTATTAAGTAAATGTTCTTGAGAAATAAACAATCTTCATACGTATAATCATCACTTGCGATATCATTGATATAAATCAAGTAGCAAACAAATACGTATAATTATCACTTGCATTATCATTGCTATAGACAAAGTAGCAAATAATTGACAATGACATAGTAATAAATCTCTATGCCCAAAACGTTTGTAACCACTTTTGGCGGTATCCGGGTCATGCCCCAAAAACCCTAAGAAGGTATTCAAACCTGGTAAGTTATGTTCATAAACACCAAAAAAACAACAAGGTAAACCTCGGAAACTTCTCTTGAGTCTAATAGAATGATTCTCTGCAAGCCTGGCTTGCTGAATGCAAAGGTCTAGGCTTGTCAACGTCGTTTGAATGCTTCACCGCTATCGCGGTGCATCTCTCTCATATTTAGAACAAGAACACCAGATTGATACGTAAAGCATCCTTAACATCATTCTCACTGAATCAAACCTTTTAGGGAAACATCAGAGACATTCTATATTCAAATATTGAAGTTCCAGAAAAGCTGATTTTAAAAGAGGAGCAAGATGAAACTGTTATACATTCCTAAACCGTAACCCGTAAGGAATCTAACAGCAAAAATCTAAGATCCCTGTGGACAAGTCAAGGTAATTTCCCTGTAGCCGCAATTACGTATCCCTTGCTACTTCCACATCCAAACAACGACAACAAAATCACAACAGCAAACATTACTCTCACGTCTCAAGTCTAAATCACGCACCAAAATTTAAAGCTCGCTTCCTTCGCACGCTCATCATCCAGCACTCCGTAGACCGCTACGACTCTGAATCAACCAAGCGAGGCAAATGACGCGCCGGTGCTCAACCTCCTTCGCCAACGAGCTGAAGTCGTCCCGCCAAAATCTTTGATCCCGTGCCAGCACACCCTAAATCGCAGACACGTCATTGCTCGCAGACCCGAGCATCCTCAGGGTTCCAAACTCATCGCACAAAACACATACGCCGTAGAGAAAACCGTGTACAAAACCTTCCCAATGTCGCCGTGCTCACTCCTGTCAACCCTAAACCATCTCAAAACATTGCTGAAACCGCAAGTACCAACTCACCAAAATCTTGCGCAAAACCGCGCACTGCAACGTCTCCGAATACGCTAAAAACGGCTCGTATTGGCCACAGTGGGCCGCTCGGTCGTTTAAGGGTTAACGAGACAAGTATCAGAAAAACTTAAAACCGGTAAAATGCTCAGAAGGAATAATCAGCAATTCTCACTTTACAAAGGGCACAACTCTTTGCCATTCTATGCACAATCCAAACCTTCAACATCAATGTGTTGAAAGAGCAACTACAAATACGTGACCAAGAGGTGCTACAATTAGAAAGGATGTAGCGGTTAGAATGTTTATCATGGCTGCAGTTTATTTTGAGCCATTCCGACGCCCACCCCTGAAAAGGGTTGATCTCAAACGCTGACTAAATGTGTCAAGTCTGCTGCTGTTTGCGGATGGGGTACTCTCATTCAGTAACGCTGCGTTCTTGTTCTTCTGCTCAGCTTCTTTTTTGTCTACATCATGAAGAGAAGCCGCAATAGCCTCCATAAACATCTGCCACCCATAAACAAACGTCCCCATACTCATCAAAATATGCAAAACTGATGATCATCAAAAACAAATTACTTCAAAAAGGGACAAGAAGGCAATCGACCACAAAAAGGTTAATAAAGGCATGGTCAAAGTAATCCAGTGGATCTTACCCGCTCTTCATCGTCAGAGTTTGTAGGCTCGTTTTCAAAGAAATTTTCGTAACTTGGCGAAGAATGTCCAGCAGCTTCATAATCTTCTCCAATTTGGGAGACGGGCTCCCAGCGTTTGTCACGCCCATTTGAGCAGGATACCTTAGACTTATTTGTATGGACCACATTCTCAGAGGCCTGAACGATCGAAGCAAATGATTAGAACAGAGTGTCATATTCCTCACAATATGCAACTACAGGCCAGAACTAGACATACTATTAGTATCTAATAGTGTGTAGTGGATAGGCTCCTGAAGTTTACATACCTCAGCACAAGAGGATGTGCCTTCTAATCCATCGCCAACACAACCTCTGAGGTCAGAAAGTTCTTGTTGGTCCGCAAGATCTACAGGTACCTGCAAAACGTCACAATAACTTCAATTTCCACACTATCATCAACATAGAATCGGAAGGCCGTCGCTACTCCCCAATTAGAAAGCCTCAGACAAATCGTACCTCCCCAACTTCAAGAAAAAAAACCCAGCTGACTAAATATATGGAAGATTAATCTACAACCGAAGTAGGTCAATCATAATTCGTCAGCAGAACACGAGAATGTGCAGCGTCAACTGAGGAAATACAGCCAGTCTAAAAACACAAGATGTAGAAAGACACGTACAACTGTTCGACTCATCTGCCACCGTGAACGTGTGTGCGAGAGTGCATCCTCTGTTGACTCTGAACTTGGACCTGTTCCAACACCAGAGTATAAAATGTTATTCACCATATTCTTCATCAGTTTTCTTAGCTAAGGATAAAAGAAAATATATCTGTGTGGAAGCTAATACGTGCTGAAACAAAGGTGCAAATTCGGCTCCAAACATCTTCAGACAAGTTCACAAAAATCAAAGTGAAATAAGTACCATCGGAACTGGTACCAGCAGCAGGAGACGACTCAGTGTTGGAGTCGGAAGGTGGTCGGACAGCCCCCAACATCTCATAGAGCGTGTCCTGTAATAAGCACGAAATTCTTAAATATGATACATGGTATAATAAACGCGTTAACCTAATGCATGCGTCTGCTGGCTGTAAATACTAACATTAATGAACATGTTCAAATGAAAGAAGAGGTAAGAGGAGACGCGCCTCATCTAAGTCATCAATATCCAGTGCATCGTCAAGGAAAATTGGTTCACGTACTTCAGGAACAACCGGTGCATCAGGAGGTCGCAAAACGTTGAAGAAGAATATCGTAATGGAATCATAGTAAAACTGTGGTCGCGGAGAATTGTGGTCCCCATCAAACTTGATTATATTTTTGTCACCCTGTATCATAGGACCAAAGATAATGTAAGCGGAAGTCTGCTTGAAAAGATCTGAAAATGCTCTGAACGGTTCTTCTACTCACGTTTATAGAATATCATTCCTAGAATATTTCGTGTTGATCTTATCGCCATATATATTAGTGCCAACAGTATAAACTTAGTGGCTCAACGAAGTAAAAGTTCTGAAGCTCAGGTGGATGCAGTGGTGGTGTCTCTTACGCATAAGCAACTCACATATTATCAATCATGAAGACACCGTTCAAAAAACATAAAAGGCGCACAAGACACAAAATATTTGAAGGTGAGACTTACTGTATAAGCCATAAAGATGAGGTCCGAATGATGAGGTTGTATAAATGCATCCTCCGTCGCATGCCCAAAGAGAGCTGGAATGTGTGATTTCTTGGCCACCTGGAGTTTAATGATGCAAATGAGTCTTTCAAGAAAGATTAAGAGAACACAATTCCATGCTCAAACGAAGTCAACGATTTACTTCAATATGGGACGTTTGGTATCAACCTGGACAGTGTCAAGGTCCATAATATCAAAGTGGGCCTTCTTTTGTATAGCCTTGCGCATGTACTGCACAGCCACCTTTACCTGTACAAATATCATGCCCCAACAATATCAGTAGTCCACACGTGTGCCACCCAACAAGAAGAGTGATCAGCAGATTCCAGATCACCTCAAACAAAAAGTGGAAGTTCCCATTAGCTATTTACATATTTTTATCTCATGACGTACCCTCTACTTGTGACTCACAGGTGGGATTGACCATGCAATCGGCAACACAAGGGGCTATGGCGAAACAAACATTACCGTGAATTTTGGAAGGCGAATCTTGTATACGTCAACAAGCTCCATCATGAGATTCTTCAGATTCGCAAAGGGGCTGTCCAGAACCATGCCAGCTATGAGAGGGTCCTGAGCTCCGTACATAAGGCTGCAAAGATCGACAAAATGATTGTCGTATCCCCACATTTTCTACACGTTAGTTACATAAATGCGACGTGCAATTCAAAACACGCAAACAGAAACGCTAGGCAATAAAATTATGAGCAATGTTGGAGGTGACTAAAAAGATCATTTCACATATAGGTAAACACACAAGTAAAATTTCATGCATCCATATTCATGAAAAATCCAAAGCATAATAAAGGCTATTACTCGATTTTCTTGAAGTGCAGTCCATACGACAATATCTTAAAAACAATAGGGCGGGATGAATAAAATACCAGGTAACAGCTCCCATGGAGCGACCCCATAAACCAATGCAGGAAACTTGCTCGTCAGTCCGCAAATGATCGACAACTGCTTTTAAATCATCTGTCTGAACACAGTGAATAGAAGGTAGTAAAAATGAGCCCCTAATCATAGATGCCCCCCGCAATTGGATTTAATGGGATACATTTTTCATTAGGAAAATTAACACTCCTAATCTGCCAACACCCAAACATCTTAAGCAACCGCTGTCAATTTACTAGTGTATGCGCTCAAACCTCAGCCTCAGGAAGCAAACTTATAGTCATCCTAAGCACGAACACTAAAGAATTTTTAACACCCATGGTAAGAACCCTGTCATAAAAAGAAAGATGGCGTGACTGCAGAAACCCAAGACATAAAGAAGCAGATTACAGAAACTTCTTACCTCATTCCAACCCAAGCTGACGTAATTGCCATCAGATAAACCCGAGCCTGAGAAGTCTAATGTAAAGACAGTTATGTTACATGGTAAAAGTATAATAGCTGCTTCGTTTGCATCAGCTCGGCACCCACTGCACATTGACATGATATCCGTTATCTCATAAATGAACATCACAAGCACAAAATGTTCAAGCAAAAAGGGAACTTTCGACTATTCCAATCCTTGCTAATAACATACTTCACACACTGTAAGACCCACTAAGTAACCAGAGACCTACACCATTAAATTTAACTTGATATCACATTACAAACAATGTAGATTCTTTATAGTAAAGCAAGTCATAAAAATAATAGCAAACTAACATGATTATAAAGCACTAATCGATTTCTTATAAGTCTACGAATGTTGTAACTAACCTGTTGCCGTGACAATATATAACACAAGGCAATGGTTCGTCCTTGGGAGGAGATTGAGGCATGTAGTGACTGCATTGCAATATGTGTCCTTTACTATTTCTAACCTGAAAATACCATATAAGAAGATCAGGTTATTGCTGTGCCACCCGGATTCAGCGATTGAGGACGTTACTCCCACATGAGAGGTCATGAATGCTCAAAAGAAGCACACCAAATATAAATATGCTATAAACCATCACTAAACGGACAGCACCAAGACATCTTGCAGCACTAGCTACAAGTCCCGATTTTAAACTCCAAAATTCTGAATGTTATGCAACCTGAGTCTCCACCCGCATACTTTCAAACGTGATCCCTAAAATGAATAAAGTAGTGAGAAATAACCAACCTGGAGATCTTTTCGCATGTACTTCCGGCTTTTCAGCAGAAATTCATGCTCAAGTAAATCGAGAGAGGTGCTGTAATTTGCTCTGCAACGAGAATAAGCGCCGTTTCATCACACATTATTAGTGTTCGCAAAACTTAATGAGAAAAGAGATAGATATGACCATCATCAAGCGAGAATACTCAATACTAGTCATTCATGCTTCGATTCCCTGTGAAGAAACTTGTGCTACGACATGTTTAAAATAGAACTTGGAAGTAATTTTCCGACAATGATATTTGAACTCTATTTCCGAGATACAACCATGGAACCATATTATTGCCTTACATAATAGCCTATGTACTGAACTACAATAGTTACTGACAAAAAACATGAAAGCGGGCATTCTGTTAGGCAGTCTCTAGGAAGTCGGATTACGGGAAATTAGACAATTGGTTTAAGAAGGTCACCTTGGAGGCCGAATCACAAAATTCACTAATTGCTCCATCATCCTGTTGAGGACAAAAACAAAGATCTCCTACCGAGTTCCTCCGGAGATCCCGCTGATGATTGGCTACTATCATCCGCAGGCCCGACTTAAATGCGCCTGGAAATTATCCTTTCCCCTTTCCATACTCAAAAACTCCTTGAAGAATTCCAACAAAATAAACCATCCTAAACTGACTTAACTTACGATCTCCTCTTTCCACCGGTGTCCTTGAAGGCTTTCAAAGTCATCTGCTTCAGCAAAGTCACCAAAACTCGGCGGGCCGCAAGAAGCAGGTATGCAAACGAGGTTTAATGTCTTCGTCGAGGAGCCACCATCCCGAACTCACCAACCTTTTCAATTCAGGAACTCTCCAATGCTATAACTCATTTACTAGCATCATATCCCTGCTGGGAGACTGTGTGAACAGACCTTTCGGGTCCAGAAGATCGGAATCTTCTTTTCGAAACGGTTAATCTAAAACCATTTCCAGCTATCTTAGTTCACTCTGAAAGAACTTAATGAAAACATCCAGCATCCCCCTCGTAGTGACCCAGGCGAACTAAAAAATGTAGAAGAATGTTCAGCTTGATCAAGGCCTTCAACTATAGTTTGTTCTCCTGTTCTTCCTGCACCCTTCCCAAGAAGAAATAAACCAGTTTATGCACTCATTCATGGACCATATCCTCTCAGCAGTATTGTGTTTGTTCCCCCCATGGAGGAGAAACCTGATTTAAACAATAGCCAAGGCACTATTCAGTTCGCAACCATAACTTCAACCTGAATTAGTGAAAGAAAACCTGTAATCATAATACTGAAATGGCTACCATTCACAAGGAAGTGAACATACTGCTAACCTAAAACTCCGGGTTGGAAAGACAGAGATTACTGCGAAAAATGGGAACAAACAGAAACAATCGACAAAGCACAGATGCAAACATTTAATTCTCTACGCATCAACTTTCGATAACTTACAAAAATAAACAAATGAAAAAAAATCAAAACTCTAAGCAGTTTCAATTTTGAACTTCCGATTCAAAAAGTCTAAACACTGACGAACCATAATAGATAACGAATGCGGAGAGAATGGAACAACGAAATACAAATCCTTCATGATATGTCACTCAAAAATACCAGGTCCTGGATGCGGGTAAGAGGCACGTGCTATTCCGCCGCACAACAAGGAAACCTAGTACTGTAAAACGATTCCCGTGACGTTGACAGACAGAAGTTCTCAAATAGGCACCAAAGAATTTTAGCGATTCGTAAGAACACCAACCCTAAGTGCAAACAGAAACGCGCACCACAAGCAGAAGCCTTTCTTAACTGCACACTCAATGTATTGTCCCCGAATCGACTCAAAATGTCCACCAGTCTAATTTCCCAAGCACTCATCTCTCGCCATACCTCTTCAAAGATCTCGAATCACATATATCCACACACAACCGTAACTTCTCACAGCGCAAAGAAACGCACGATCACGACACCGAAGACGCAACCATCCACAGATCTCTCTCCTCATTCTCCATGCCACTGTATCCACCATGATTACATAGCGGTCTCGACGGTTCGTTCGGAAAGAAAGGCGGATCAGCTCTGCACGAGACCCGATGCATGGACAAGCCAGCAAGCCTCCTTCCAGACGAAAGAAAAAGCAACCAAAGAGAGAGAGAGAGAAGGGAACATACGAACTTTACAGGACTTGCCGTGGGCTTGTTCAAACCCTGACGTGCGTGCGAACCCGACGACTCGGCCCGGCAGGCGAAAGAAACACTCGCGGCAGTGGCGGCAGTGGCGGGAGAGGAGATTCCGAGCGCAGTAAATGTGGGACAGTTGCCGCCCCGGAGCGCCTGCTGCTGGCGATGCGCGCGTGTTGCGGGAATCCGAGGGCGCAGGGCCGGATTGATTGACTGGCCGCGATTGCCACAAAGCTCCCGACTCCAGCGTCGAAGGCTTGGCATCCAGCAAACACACAATGGCCGACGCCAGCGCATCAAAGGGTAGCAATGCAGGAGTTGGCCTTGAGACCCGACCATCGCCGGGGTCTCGACCGACTGCACCGGTCGCTTTCCCCGACTGATTGAGTGGTAAATCCAAGCAGCTAGGCCGGTAGGTCCTATGTACAACTATAGTGATCCTTGTTGTCGGCACGATTTGGATGAAAAGTAGAGCGCGGCACTTCACTCCACCATTCGTTCGTGGAACTGGTGAGAGGTTCGATACTGTTGGTAAATTGCGTGGGGTTAAGGTAAGAGGTTCTAATTGCGATCAAGTTTCCAATTGCGATCAGCTCTAGGAACATCTGACATTGCACAAGAAGTATTTGTGATTATCATTGATGAGCTAAGTAGGTTTAGCAATATGCTAACCTTATTGTTGTTTTTTCCTTGTAACTGAATAATTGTGGAAGTTGATCTCTCAAAGAAGGACAAGTGGATTTACTGGGGGCCAGTTTACGCAAGGGGTTGAGGACAACATTATCTTGTGAGCGTAAAATGGTGAGCTAAGGTAGGAGGTTCTAAAATGGACCATCTAAGCCTACCTAACTCATCAATGAGAGTAATAGATTTTTATTTTGAAATGTTGATTGTTCCTAGAACTAGTCCAAATTAGAGCCTCGTCCATTTTAGAATCTCCTACCTTAGAAGCGTTGATTAAAGATCATGTGAGCATGAACCAATTTTTAGCTTTAAATCAATGGATTTTTTTAAAAATTACAAGTTTTTTCAAGAGACGGTAGTTTAAAATGCACAATCATAGGATCATATGTATACAATTATATGTAGAATTGATTATTTTGGCAAAAAATCCCAACTCACGACTTGAAGATGCTCACTCATAAAATAGCATTTCTCAAGGGATTGATATCAAAACTTGGGCTGTTTGCCTATTTGGACCCAAAATATTAAGCTCGTTTCTCACCTAGCCATATGGAGAAGTGTGCATAAACTGTAGAACTAGTAACTGTTTCTTGATAATCAAGGTACCAAGTGTGGAAAAGAATAAGTGGCCGGTTATCAATAGAAAAAGGTTCCTAAGGTTGCCTTGTTTTCATGTATGGTTGTAAGGGTCGGTTATCTAGCCTTTGAAAGCGCCAGGTAGGCAAATGTAATGATTGTAAATGAAGGGGTTTGCACATCCCATCTGCCTTTGCTTAAACTTAACGTCTCTCACATTACTTGATTTCTTGTTCTTCTCGTCTCATCTTACGCCGTGTTCTGTTGCGCCTCCTTTGCAAACGCGTTCTTCTTCTTCCTCCCTTCTCTTGCACTGCATTCACAATCTTGTATAGTCGCACTCTTGTTCGTATTGTTTTGATTTCCGTTCACCCTCTGCCATAGCAAAGTATGCGTGCAAATTTTTGATTGGGGCGTCACATGATATTGGTCACAGTTGCAGCGGCACTTTCTGATTTTTAGAATTTGATGAACTAGAGTTCATAGCGAAGTTGTGAGCAATAGCACTTGCAATTGTCAAGAGGAGTATCGCCAAACGTTCCTGGGATTCAGTGACACAGGCGTTGTATTTATGTTGTGAAGAAATCAAACGTGCCAAAGTTCACTGCATCAGCGGTGGCTGCAAGTGGCTGTCGACCACCAGTGGATTTGGGACCTACACTTCACTTCTGAAGAAAAAGATGAGCATCTCGCTGATCAGTTTTTCTAATTTAGGATTTGCAAAGTGTAGTGCTTGCACAGAATTGTATGCCTGTGGGAGTTTATAACAATTTTTTTGAAAATGAGTGTTTTACCTTCGTTTTTCATGTTCAAGCATTTTTAGCATCATGCTGTCTTTGGCCATTTGGCAATTTTTAGGATTTTGTAAGCTTGTACATTATCGTCGTCAAGTAATTTTTTTGGTGTAGACAATAATAGCTGTTCCTTTGTGTGGAGTCATGTTTGTATTGGCATTTAGGAAAAGGTTTGGAGTGCAACGGCCATGGACAGAATTTTGGATTCCCATTTGGCTTTAACATTGGGAATTTGGCTATTAGTTCAAATTTTGAATGTGCAGCAGGAACTCATCATGATTCCGAGAGACCTTGAGGAAGAGCATGTGACGAGTCCTTTGGACAAAATTATGGAGATTCTTGCATAGCCAATTGAGGATCCTTTGGCCTCCATACACAAAGGCTTGCTGGTCTTCCGGTGTTGTAATGCCCCGTTTGTTTTGAGTGACAATTTAGGTTTCTGGGTGAAACCTAGGTCCACCACCTAGTTCTCAAGGTTCCTCATGACCAAGTATGAGGATAGCAGGTGGTTAGAAATGTTTAGAATGTCGAAATGCATGGTTCACACGCTTGCTGATTTGTTGGCTCCTCACATCCAGAAGGACACTAAATACCGATTGGCAATCTCGGTTATTGTTGAAGTGCTTTAAGCATTTTTTAAGTTAACACATGGTGTGTTGTTCTTAATGTGTTCTAAAATGTTTGCCATCGGCAAAAGCACCGTCTGCGCAATCCTTTGACAGGTTGTGCATGCAATTAACGAGATACTAAGACAGCACATTTCTTGGCCCACAAGTGAGCGTTTACATTCAACACAACAGAAGTTTTCTAACCTTTGTGGTCTTCTTGCCGTGGTAGGTGCCATTGACGAGACGCATGTGGCAATCGCAAAGCCCCGCCACGTCCCTGCAGACTACTATTATTTCAAGTCCATAGGTTACTTGCTCAATTGCTAGGCAGTGGTAGATAGCGAGAAGCGGTTTCTCAACTTGTACTTGGAGATACCTAGGTCTACAAACGACTCCAAAGTCCTCAGGCGTTTGTCGCTTTACAATTTGGCAACGCATAGTAACTTCTTCAACAATCAATCGAGTTCGGAAGATTTCACTTCCTACTTGTTTAGTGATTCCGATTACCCTCTACTCCCTTGGCTCATGGTTCTGCACCGAGGGAATGTTCAAGTTTCTTTGGTTGAATATCTTTTCAGTAGGAGACTCCGGAAGGGGCGTTGTGTAGTCAAAAACGCCTTCGGTATCTTAAAACAGACCTTTCAAGAATTAATGAAGAAATTTGATCTGGACATGGCATTCTTACCGGACGTCATCTTCTATTGCGCGATCCTACACAACATGCTCTTGGGTCAATCCAAAGAAGACGTCCAAAATTTGTACGGTCTTCTATGAAGAGAAGGTCTAGGCAAAGCGGAAGAGGAGAACAGCATGGGCGACGAAGATGTGCCCCCACTCCTTGAAGGTCCAAATGCAGCGATGCCTACAATAGGCACTACACCGGCAATAGAAAAATGTCAACTCCTTGGTCTCGAGCTCAGTGCGCAGCGGATGCATCCAGCGGAGGTCACGAGGTGATGTATTTTTCCCTTCATGTTTCCATTCAATAATTTGAGTGAATTGCTGTATGTACTCTATTGATTACATGTCTTGGTTGGAATTCAAACTACCATACATGTTAGACGGCACTTGTACTTCCACAAAATAAATGAATTTTATAAAAATTGAATTCAATAGACAAATCCAGCATGCAATGGCGGGATGCTGCTAACTCCAAGCAAGTCATAGACGTTCCTCACTACTACAGTGCTTGCATCTATGCATGCAAGTATAGTCTTCCTACATCCTAGAAGTCACTGCATAATCACACGGTTGACAGCAATGAAAACCCTAATTTTGCCAAATCTGTCATTACAGGGACCTTCTTTGAGGCAGAGGGACGATCCAATTTGAAGGAACCTCTATGAGGTAGTGCTTAGATGGGACAAGTACATAGCGGCGGGGCTGTGCAGGTTCCGCGCGGCAGTGGAAGGTGTTGCTGTCTCCATCGCTTGACTTGATGTCGGCTTCTCCTGCATTGCTTCAGCAATGCGTACTCCCAAGATTGAGCCGTCATGGGCTACTTCCTTTGCCAGGGTTGGTGCCTCCGCTAGGGTGTCAACATCTACCAAAGGCTCACTCACTTAGTGATGCTCTCGGTTCAAGTAGTACTCATTGGTGGGAGCACTGCTGAGTAGGAGGTCATTTAGAGACCATATAGTATGCTCTTTGTCTATGCAGGGTGGTGGAGGTCTCATCTCTGGCTTCTTCTGATACCCCAAACAGTCGCCAAGCACATGTGACAGTGTGGACAGGCAGCCCACAATCTTGTCTTGATTTTCTATAGCCTTCTCTGCTAGCATGTTCACTTTAGCCACGTTTTTGTATAGGTGCTAGTCCTTCTCTCTTAAGAATATCATCCATTGTTCAAATAATTTGAATTGAACATCAATCTTGGTACGCTCCATTTCTTATTGTGACTGTGCAATGTTCTACATTTGCCGCGCCAATGTCTCTACTGTTGACTTGGTTGCATCTGCTAGCAAAGTATGCCCTGAAACGTTTTTTCTTTTGACACCTGTATTGCCAATGTCTCTTCCAACAGAGTAGGAAGACGTACCTGACAAGCTAATGATCTGTAGAACAACTCCATGTGGAAATACAGCATCTGCCTTGAAAAATGGTGTCCTTTCAAATTGTGAAGGGCGTAGTGCTGCAGTAGCGATGGGCGAGGCACCTTGTGGAAGGAAGAGGGGTCATGTAGGAGCGGCCGGAGGGATCTACTGACAACTCCCTACATCAGGGTCATTGTTGTCCAAATTGATGGGAATGTCGATGTCCTCGTACCCGGAGTTGCTGTCCCTAGCCTCGTCCTCTTCCTCATGTGCTCCAAGATTAGAATCAATAGGTGATATGAGATCCCAGACATATGGAGGGCGGATCTAGGGCCTTGTGCCGTACTAGTCATCAATGGCCGCAAAGATGTCTTGAGCATATGTTTGGGCAATCCTTCATCTTTGCATTAGACAATTGTTAAGTCCCAGTAATCTAGAGCGTTTCTCCTTGTCCGATGCAAGGAATTCAATATTTGCTTGTACTCAGGAAGAATAGTATTTCACTTGGCCTTGCAAGATGGCCCGTCTTGTGTGACAGTAGAGAAGTTCGCTCTCATCACGTCGTGAGATATGCGTATCCACTTTGTTGAATCTACTGTCATCAAGTCAAGGCCATTGACAACGTCCAATTCCAATATGAATTGGTCACGTTTGGCAGCCACGAGCGCAAGCACCTCCATGTGTGTCTAGTTAGGGCATCTATCTTTTTGGGGCCGCTTGTTGCTATCACTGATAGTCGATGGTGAGGCCATTGGTGTTGGTGCAGGTGTGCTAGATGCAAGAATGTGTGCAGGGGAGATGCTGCTTGGAGATGTGCCGATGGGGTGCAGAACGAGTCTAGATGTAAGGGTGTTGGATGGATCGGCGTGTGCAGCTTGAGGCGCCATGGGAGTTGCGCAAATGAAACTAGACTAGCCCCTCGCTAGTTGTGGTGGTTGGTTGAACCCTACGGCACCAAGGAGGACGCTTGCTACATACAAGCAACCCCACAGTAGTGGATGTTAATGACTTTTTATGCTGTCCCAAGTGAATCTAGACATGTAGCAACCACATTTCTAACAAGAATGCTCTTCAATGAATAGAATGAAGTTCCTAAAAAGAGCTTACAATGGAGTGACAATGCCTAGATAAGATTTTGACCATCATGAACATTTACTACGTCATGTTCAATGATTCTCACACTACAAGGAAAAGGCCTTTTTATGACTAGGCTTTTTACTCCAAAAAGTCATAAAAACCAGGAATTGACTAGACTCTCTACAGTCATGCTGTAGTCATCCTAGTCAAGTCATATGCACAGATGACTGGCAGTCATTTGGGTGGGCCAGTTGTTCCCAATGGGATGTTCCCAATGGAGTTTAGGAACCTCAATGGAGACTTGGCATGGGGTTCTCAATCTTGTGACACTGCATAGTCATGTTCTTTGACTAATATGACTATTTACAGTTATAACCTATGACTATACGTAGTCATATCTAGTGGTTTAGGTGATAGTTTCACTCTCTTTAGTCATCAATTTTAATGTTTTTTAGGGTGGATCAATGATTGTGGTAAGTCATTTTAGATTACATGATGACTTATTCTAGTCAAGTTTAGAAGAGTTTAGGAGTTTAGTTAATTGTATGGTTTAGGATGACTTACACTAGTCAAATTTGTATTGATTGTGACTGATACTAGTCATGAAGGCAAAATTTATGACTACATTTGGGTAGAGATGTGATTTAGGGCCATATGACTATGGACAGTCATTATGGGGTTCTAGTTAAGACTAAGCTTAGTCATTAACGGCCAAATTATGAATGGATTGAGGGGGTTTAGTCTCAACAATTATGACTACATATAGTCATAGTTGAGTCATGTTATGACTACTGACAGTTCTTTAAATATTTTTGGCAGTGTTTGGAAGTACATTTTGTTGGTTTTGAGATTTAGGTTATAATTAGAGATAGTGAAGTTTAGATCTACAGATGACTACGTGCAATCATAGGGACTCTTTAAAAGGGTTTAGACAATTGCGTGGGTATTATTCTAGGTAGACACATATGAGAAACATGGCAAGGTAGGTTTACAGTATTGACTACATGTAGCCATATCTTCATACTATAGTGACTGCTGCCAATCATACGACACTACTTGCATGCATTAAAGTGACTAACACTAGCCAGAAATTTGTACTCAAGGAGAAAGGGTGGTTAATTTATTATAATAATGAAGTAACACAAAGTGAGAGGCCTCCACATACAAGTAAGGCCTAAACTCTAAGCTACCTCCTTGGACGAGAGCGCAGAATATATGAAGCAAATAGGCCAAATCACAATCTGCTCAATGGCAGCACCTATGGTTTCCACCAAGGGGTTATCTAGGATAACATGCTTATACAGCTCAAAGCTATCGTCAAAGCTTTGAGTTATGGCCAATGCCACGTGCTGAAGAGGTACTTTCTTATCGTACAAGAGCTCCTTTTTGTCCATGTACATTGTCTCCATAGCAACTACCTTGCCCTACTTGCCACTTTGTAACTGAAAATCTCATATACAAGTCCCACTATGGAAGCAAATATATGGACAAACTTAGCCTTTCCTTGAACAACTGGTGAATCTGGCGGGATAGGCCAAATCTCATGGCAACTGGATATGTACTTCAGCACCACCTTCTTGGCTACGGTCTAAACAAGTAAAGGCTCCTATCCTTTTTTTTGCTAGCTACGCCACCTTATCTGCCCTTTTCGCCTGCACCCTTCTGGCTTCTACCTTTTACCGCGTCTGTATTTTGCACTGTAACCTTTAGCGTGCAACCGCTGTCTTAGCAGAGTTTCTTAATCTTTGTGATGTGGGACTTCTTTCACAATGGTGCCCCACCGTCGCCACCAATCATGTTCACCTGTTTTTCCCTTGAAGAACTACTTTTGTCACGTTCTCCGCTGTCGGATTGAGAAGAACGCGCCTAGGGAACACGCAAGGTGTTTCGCTGCGATCGTGCGATGCTGACTAAAATCGTTGTCGATCTTAATTTTCACTCTTCAAATCTTCAGTTTTTAGTCTTCCGTTGGCCTATCATGTGGTTGGCTCTAGAGGTATAAGGGTCAAGGTAGGGATAAGAGCCCATTGGATACGGGACAAGTAGATTGAGACAGCAGACACAAACTGTCGTCCGTATGACGGGATTCTAAAATCAAATTCACAATCTATTAGTCAAAACTTTAGATTATAAAAACAGAGCAAGTCTTGACCATGTCAATCATTCATCCCACTTTGTCACCATGACAATAAATGGGGTTAAATTTGATTTAATCCAAACTGCCTGCAACAAAGTTTACAAAATAGAATGGAAATTAATTAACAAACGAGCCTCTAAAACCGGCTAAGAATAACAAAGCCACATCCTACACATACATAAAAAATAAACCTAAAACACTTCTCTTGAAGTCTTCATATCTTTAGATCTTCAAGTTTTCATAATTTCAAGTCTTAATGTTTTAATAAAAATAATGGAGAAAATCACAAATAACAAGTCTTAGAAAAACTGCGACCTTCTATTTAATGTCACAAATAGTTCAAAGATTGAAATGCTAAATGTAATAGCAACTTAGAAAGTTCTTTTAAACTTCTAATATTTTTTCAAATTTCAATTCAATCTAAGCTATTGTTCAAAAATTATGCGAATTCAAAATAAAGGTTTTTCTTCCTCCTTACAAACTAAACACTGCTGCTATAAACCTCCATAATTTTTGTTCTATACATCACCCATAGAAATGTGATATCAATTTAAAAAAATGATATCACTGGCTACAACCCATAAAATTTTCACTTCAAAATAAAACTCTTACCAAAAGTTTTAATCAATTAAAATGTGGGTCTTAATTTTTTAGAAAACACTCAAACCCCCAACTTCTACGCACTATAACTTCTTCAATAAGACTCCAAATGAAATGTTTAAAGACAATTTGGAAAGCTATGACAATAAACTATCACTTCTAGAAATCTGAAAAGAAAATTTCATATTGTCCAAAAGGTATAGCTCTTCAAAATTTTGGCCTTCTTCTAACAAAAATGCAGCCCCCTCTAATCTTTCACACTTCCATAACTTTCTCTTTCAAGTTTCAAATCTCAAGTTTAAAGACTTTTTAGAAAGTCAAGACTAAGATAAACACTCTTTTCAAATCTTCTTGCAAAATGATATACAAATCATAAGCTATGGCTTGTCAAAGTCTTAGTTTTTTTTTATAGTTTGGCTTTTTAACACTAAAATTCAAATACTCATAATTTTTGCATCACAATTCTAAATCAAACTTGCAGACTCATTTTGGAAAGGCAATTACACAAGGAATAGTTTTTTTAAATTTCAATTCAAAATCATATATATACAAAAATTTCTCTCACATCAAAGTTTTGGGATTTCTCCGCTCTTCCTATCAACACTCGTACGCTAAATTCCAACATACTAAGGAATCTCTCCTCTTTAATTTTGACCATATCTAAAGTAGGGAGGTAGGGCACATCAGCCCATGTCCTTTTCTATCCTAACCCCATCATAAATGCCAAATCTTTTTTCCTTTCACACATTTTTCATTCACTTTTAAATCTTTAATATTTTTTTTATTCAAACAAAAGCATTATATATGAACCTTCCAAAACATCTAGATAAACATATAAAAAGGATTAAATTACAAAATAAACACCATCGTAAAGTGGTTATGTGCCCTTGCAAACATATAATAGCATCAAACGCTTGTTTTTAATTGCCAAGTCGTGGATTTGATTGACTGGAGAAACGGTCGTCTCTGGCCGCCCGCCGGTCCGGGTTTGAACTTCATCGGACTCGTTGAATGGTAATGGCAGCCCACGGTTTGACAGCTAGTGAGGTAAAAATTGACCTAGCCAACCCGCAACTTATCCTCCTGAACTGTACATGTGACAAGACGGCATAGCGCACTGGAATCTATGGCCGCTGCGCTGTCACCAAACCGTGGTTCTCATCACAACTACCCTTTTTATTCTATTGTTGATTTATTGAAATCAACACAAATATAAATAAATAACAAGTATCTACATGATGAAAGAATCTCTATTAAAACACCATTAAGATGGATCTTCTGTTTGCACATCTGCTCTTCCTCTATTGCCTCCAAAAGACAACCCTGATTAGTTTGATCACAATTTCAGCTCTCTGTTTGAAACCATTCAATAGAGGGTTATATGAAACAAAGATCAACAGTACATACCAAACAAGTGTGCACATGGTTGGAATTCACATTTATCTTATTGAAATGACTTGACTTAGTTACACAATAACAAGATATGATTATGCTAAGTTATCATCTAATCCCCCCTAAAGATCCATAGTTTTGTTACAAAAACATAAAAATGACTTCATGTATTCAACCATGACTCATGACTTTGACTACCTCTAATCATGTACCTAAACCTATAACTTTAAATAGACATAATAGTTACAGATGTAACTACAATTGCAATCACTAACTGTAGTCAACTTCATGGACTATCAATAGTTATACACATCAATCAGATGACTATTCTTAATCATACGCACTCCAACGTGACTAAGAGAGGACATATGCACATAGAACCTTGTTGCCATTGGCATCTACGTGTACTGCAGTAGGTGCAAACCTCTAAACTTTAAGGCAATTCAATGTTGAATGCAAATAAAAATAAAACTGGTTCTCCCAAAATCCAATCTCACCTTGGAGGTAGGCCGTCACTAGAATCAAGGTTCACGGTAAAAGGTGATTTCTTTGGCTCCTCTTCTTTGCCGCTCTTGCTTGAATTCCCTGCTGCAAACTTCGCAGGTTTGAAGTCCTTCTGACGAGATGAGTTCATCTCCGTCAAGATATCTTTGAATTCATTCACGGAATTCTCCATCCCAGTCAATCGTGCATCCACATTTTTGTTAAGTGGGTAACTAGACATGAGGCTTGGCGATGACATTTCGGCTTGCATGCTAGCTCCAGATAACACCTCAGAAAGCTTCAGGCTAGCCACACATCTCGCCTCACCCTTGCCCTTCTTCTTCCACTGTGCCATTTGAAATTCCACTTCAAAGGGCGTAGGAGGCCTCCCCAAATCTTTGGCCTATAATAATAAAAACCGTGTAATGAGTTAAGGAATTTGGTAGAAAGAGTTCATGCACAACATTCATACAATTTTTAGACCTACAAGCTATACTATGCAAGCTCTACAAACATTTTCAAGACCAAAACAATGAAGTGAACAAGGTACTTACCAAGGTGTCTTGCACATCCTCCTTTGTGCGCCCTCTAGTCAAAAGAGTCTATACTATGGAGCGAGAAGCTTTCAGCCTATTGGCTTCTTGAATCTTCCTTTCACTCTCAACGAGGGTGCAAAAATTGGCCCAATGGTTTACTTGCACCAACTTGGGCATCTTGTAATCCGTTAGCATGTGCCTCTTCATCTGGTACCTCTTGGTCTTGAGCTGCTCCTTCAACTCAAAGTTGAAAGCGTCGTCTAAGACGCGGCCTAACGCACCCACGTAGTCAGAGGTACTATCTACGCGGTTTTTCACCACAAACAACATGCCCTTGCTATGACGGTCATACTTATCCACACTGAAATCAATATCCTTGGTATAACCCCTAAGACATTAAAGCCACATATAACAATTGTCACCCTTGGATTCCCCATCTGCGTCGACCTCCACTATATTACAAAGGTCAATGGCAGTCTCTCGCTGCGTGGCTTGGTCCATCTAGGCCTTCAAGGCCCTACGCCTCTTCCCTTGTTGATCTCCTCCAAGAAGCCGCATGCTTCCTCCCCCAAGCAACGAAGACTTTTGCTGCGCTCCATGTTGCTGTAGCAATTTTTGCTTCTGCAAAATCTCCAATTGCTTTTCAGCAACCACATGTCAAGGTCTAGGGAATCCGGGTCCTGCAGCTCCACCTCCACAGGCTTCTCCTCCAGGAAGGGCTTGTCTTGAAACATCTGGTGAGCAATTGCCGGCTACGCATACTCCATGCCTTCTTGAACGTAGTCAAACTCCTTGTCTGCCTCTTTGTCACCCATCTTCTTTGGCGTCCCCTACAACGTCCCACTTAGAAACTTGGATGACCTCTACACACAAGCCTTTTAAATACAATACCCTTAATGTGACAAGATATCAAATGGTTTAGGCTTTAGACAAAGCAATCCAACGAAGTCACTACAGTATGCCTAAATACTGACTATAGGAGGTCAGCAAATGTTTTAGCAACCTACAGATGTGACTAACTACAGTCCAAAAGTTGGTGGCCAAAATGAAGCAATGACTACAACAAGTCATATGACTGCCCTTTGAAGTGAATCAATGACTACAACTAGTCATATGACTAGCCTAAATGAATCAATGACTACACCTACTCAAGACAACCGCACTCTTGCACTAAGTAATACCATTCATAGAGATCCCATTGTCAACAATGAACATGGCCCCGCAACAGTCAATTCTCCATGACATCAATGCCAACTTGAAGAACAAAGAATCCATTCCACCCCTAAGCCCCTAGGGTCAACTAGCAACACCAAAAACTAAAAAAAGGGACATCCATGAGCCTTGCCTTCCACAGCAACTTCCAAATTAAAAAAAAAAAAAAAAAAACACTCGCTGCCCCTTGTGAGCCCTTTCATTGACCAGCACTTTGAAAACATAGAAAATGAGAGCCGTGATGGGCCTTGCCCTCACAGCACTTCCAAATTTTAAAAAAAAACACCATCTGCCTCTTTGTGAGCCAATTGATGGACCAGCACTCCAAAAACAAAAAAAATGAGAGCCTCAATGGGCCTTGCCTCATAGCACTTCCAATTTTTTTTTTAAAACACACCCGCTGTCCTCTTGTGAGCCCCTTGATCAACTAGATTTTGAGAACACAGAAATAAAAGCCTTGATGGCCTTGCCTTACAGCACTTCCAAATTTTAAACAAAAAAGCAACATCTGCCCCCTTGTGAGCCCCTTGACCAACTAGCACTTTGAGAACACACAAAATGAGAGCCACGAAGGGCCATGCCTCACAGCATTTCCAAATTTTAAACAAAAAAGCAACATCTGCCCCCTTGTGAGCCTCTTGACCAACTAGCACTCTGAGAACATAGAAAATGAGAGCCTCAATGGCCTTGCCCTCACAACAATTCCAATTTTTTTTTTAAACAACCACTGTCCCTTGTGAGCCCTTCATCAATTAAACTCCGAAAACACAAAAATGAGAGCCACAAAGGGCCATGCCTCACAGCTTTTCCAAATTTTAAACAAAAAAGCAATGTCTGCCCCCTTGTGAACCTCTTGACCAACCAGCACTCTGAGAACATAGAAAATGAGAGCCTCAATGGGCCTTGCCTCACAACATTTCCAATTTTTTTTTTAAAAACACACTTGCTGCCTCTTATGAGCCCTTCATTGATTAGACTTTAAAAACATAGAAAATGAGAGCCACAAAGGGCCATGCCTCACTGCAACTTGCAATTTTTTTTTTAAAACACCCACCGCCCCTTGTGAGCCCCATGATTGACCAGCACTCTGAAAACATAGAAAATGAGAGCCTCAATAGGCCTTGCCCTCACAGCAACTTCAAATTTTTTATAAAAAAAAACACCGTCTACCCCTTTGTAAGCCAATTGATGGACCAACACTCCAAAAACAAAGAAAATTGAGAGCCTCAATGGGCCTTGCCTCACAGCACTTGCATTTTTTTTTTAAAACACACCTGCTACCCCCTTGTGAGCCCCTTGATAGACTAGACTCTGAGAACACAGAAAATGAGAGCCTCGATGGCCTTGCCTCACAGCACTTCCAAATTAAATAAAATAAACCAGACTCCACCTCCAAGCTTCTCACGAGCGGCAGTGAGGACTACATTTCAAGGCTTTACAAAGAAATCCAATGGAATCGAGTGATAGACTTAGGCATACTTTGCTTTCTGGTGCAAGAGGCTTTTCTAGAGAGTTGTATTCTACTTGAAACTAGATCTTGGAACTCCTTCGTGGTGGCAGTCCTCCTTCGATCCTAAAAGCTTCAACTACGTCATTAGCTAAAGTCACTCCAGTCTTGTGCAAAATGATTGCAGTGATAAGTGGAAGGAGAGCAATTCTTTAGAAGATTTGCACTATATCACTGTCCACTAGGTTTGCTATAGTTATAAACAATGATTCTAACGGGGAAGTCATTGATTGAGAGAGATTGGACCTATAGTGTGCGATTGAAAGGGCCAGGACGCTTTGGGCATTGACGTCTACTGCTCCCCAGTTGCTCCCCTAATCCAAGCAACCCTAATTCCCTCAACTTCTCCTGGTTACATTGAATGTTGGCGTTGCGGAGTTGTTTACGGATGGAGGTCTCCCCGAGCTCAGCAAGATTAGCCAGCTTGAAGATTGTGCGCCGCTATGCCAAGCTTCAAGACTGTGCCTCGCTCTACTAATCTACCCAAGCTAGATTCCAACTTGATCTGGTACTAGTACCGGCTACGAGACCCACAATCTAGCTTCTCGACGCCTTGGCTCAGCGGCTTGGCGGCCCTGCGTCCCTCAGCCTCAAAGTCCACATGTGTCTGATCACAATCCACCCTGCACACAAACACAGAATCCTGGCACTAAGCCCAATGCAAAACACTGTCCAAATCAAGGAAGAAATAAAGGCCGATCCCAACAAGTAGCAAAAATCAGGGTGAAATCATCCCTAACCAAGAAATCTTTGCAATGACTCTCAATTGCCTCACTTCTTTCACAACCCTCCCCGTGTTTGGTTGCAGAAGTCCAGCTTCCCTTGAGTGCGCGAGTCTATGTAGCGTGCGACAGCGCAATACAATGCAACACCGTTGAGATCAGGAGCTCGGCTCTTGAGGGTGGCGTTCTAGGGACTCAGTTGTTCTTTGCCTGCGTGGCCCACCTCACAGGTGCCTCCTCTTTTTCCATTGGTTCCATTCCATGTTATTCCATGCCTTCATCTAGTATGAGTGCGTCTTATACGTTCGGGAAAAACTAACCCCAAAGTCTTTCAATTACAGGCCTTATTAACCCGCAAATGCCCTAAGGTGCAAAAGGTGATTTTGTACAAAATTTGGAAGTTGATTAAATATCATCAAATTATAATGTTAACTAGTTCTTAGGTTTTAATACAATTTTGGAAGGAAGGTTTATTAGAGATTCACTAATTTGAGTTGAAAATGAATATGGATTATTGTCTATTCAACATTTTGTAGAATGGTCTCCACTTCAACCTTGACTTTCTAGATGATGGATGATATTGAAATTGAGCCCTAACAGCACTACATCTTTCATAGAAATCTACATTAGAAATTATCCAAAGCAATATATTTTAAAAGTTCTTATAAGAACAACAAAATGGGCATTTATGACTTTGGATTATGACTAGCATGAGTCATTTTGAGGTATACATGACTCTCAATAGTCATAACTTGCAGTCATAAAATGGCCATGCTATTCTAATTAATTAGAAGCCCTAAATTCATTAAAGTTAGACATGTCATGACTCTAGTCATATACTGTTGCTAATGACAAACTTTTGAGATTTGATTGGAGCAGGTGGCGTCAAACACACTTGGGAGCTCAGTTGGTGCGGGTGGCATTCTAGGGACTCAGTCGCTACTTGCCTACGTGGCCCGCCTTTCTAGGTGCCCCCCCTTTTCCCGTTGGTTGCGTTCCATGTCATTCAATGCCTTCATCTAGTTTAAGTGAGTCTTGTGTATATAGGAGAAGCTATCATTCAATGCCTTCATCTAGTTTGAGGACATCTTGTCTACACAAGAAAAGCTAACCTCAAAGTCTCTGAATTACAGGCCTTATTAACCTCCAAATGCCCAAAGGTACCAAAGGTGCATGCGCACAAAATTTTGAAGTTGAATTAAACCTCATCAAATCATAACGTGTAGCTCTTATTTTCTAATAAAAGTTAGCATTGAAGGTTATTTGGAGAATCAAAAATTATAGGTTCAATTAAAGCAAATATGGGTTATAATTGCTTCTTAAAAATTTTGTAGAACAGACTACACTAGAAATTTTAGTTTCTTGATGTTGGAAGATTTTGAAATTGAGCATTAAAGGCAAGAGATCTTGGATAGAAACCAACATTGTAAAATATTTGAAATATATATATTATTGGCTTCTAGAAGCCCTAAAATCATTAAAGTGAGGTTTGCCATGACTGCATACTCGTATTGTTGATGGTGACAGACTTTTGAGATTTGGCTGCTATAGGCTGTATGGAAGCACATTGGGGAGCTTAGTTGATGCGAGTGATGTTCCTCGCCTCTGTCTTCTTGTGCATGCAGCCCCCCTAGGTACAACCTAAATTCAGACTAATTGTATTGTATGCCATATATTCCATGCCTACAATTCTAAGTGCTTCATGTACAAGTGTAAGGATGTGACCCTAAACCCTTTGAATAACAAGTTTGAATACATAACTACTGAAAGTCACCCAAAGTGGGTGTTTCTCAAAAATTAAAGTTTAGTGAACTTCACAAAAGCATAATTTTCAATCTAAATTTTCAAATAGAAGTTTGCACTGAAGGATATCTTGAAAGCCTAGAATCTGAGTTTGAAAATGAACCTTAAATATTCTTTTATTAAAAAATTTAGACCATGGTTTGCATGGCAACCTTAAGTTTCCTAATACTAAATGAAAGTGAAATTGAGTCTTAAATGCAGTAGACCTTGGAGAGAAATCCATTTAGAAATTGGGAAGAAAAGATTATAATAGTACCTTTTGAAAACCATGAATTGATTAAAGTTAGACATGTTATGAGCTGGAACCTATGATTTTGCCAATGACAGACTTCCTAGATTTGACATGTGAACTAAGGATTGGAATAGGCGAAGTAACCTTAGCAATTCTAAGAATTTCGTGTGAAGGAAGTATCATATTTGAAACAGCAAGTCATATTGGTGTGCTTTTCTTTTCCATGGAACCTGTAACACGTTAAACTTAAATTTAACAACATGAACAAAATTTGAAAAAACATGATACTTTTTATGATACACTTGGTTGTATGATTAGTTTCATGAAAATCCGTAAAACCGCTAAAGAAGGCTTTGGGCATTTAAGAGTTTAACCAAATTTGTAGGAGAGGAGTCCAACCTAATGAACCTTATTAGCATGTAGTGACTGTTCCCCTGAATTAACGCAATGAATTGAAATCATCTCACAAAGGGGGGTATCAAACTAATATTTATGTATTATTTATAAGAATTTAGGATAAATTTTAAAGAAACTCTAGAGCTTTCAATACAAATAACAAAGAAATGAGCCCAACAATATGGCTTGAATATGTATCGAGACCTATGTTTATGATAACCCCAAAGAGTGTGAAGATACTGCAATATGACTTTAGCTAGTCATATTGTAAATAGTTAATTTGTGACTATGTACAATCAAATGGGTGAAAATATAATAATAGATGACTGCATATGGTCAAGATTAACTGCGTGTAGTCACAAACTATTACTACCACTGTCCACTATGTCTTGTTGTACACACTACAAAGTGATATACAGCCCCTTCATATCAAAATTTACTTGCTATAGTATGTGCCTTACTAATAGTTCCTTTTTTTATAATTGTATGAGAAAGTCTGGGCATTATCAATGGATCATCTTTCCAATGTACTAGAAGAGGACTTGGAGTTATGGAGAATTAAAGAGGAACAAGCAGACCGCAGATACCTCCCAAAATACCCTTATCCTTGCAAGAGGTGCATGGGTGGGATGATCCAAGGGCAAAATACTATACGCAAGCACCTTCATGACTATGAATGCAATCCATTGCTTCAAAAATCCGTTTTGATACGTGCCACTTCCATGCATTGCATTCATTGCTTCTCCATTAGCATTTGTTACTTAAGTCTTTGTGTCAACTTTGAGTATTGTAGTCTAGATTTTTTACATTCTCAAAGACATTTGTATACAGGTAGCAATTGAGGCAGCATTGGATGATTTGCTTAAAGATTGTAATGTTGAACAATGTTCTATAAACTGCAACAACTTAATAGGTCAAGAGTTACAATTGGTGAATTAGAAACCTAGCTATCTTGACGGGGAATGGGACTCCTCTTGCATTCCAAGACTAACGATTTTCATGTATTAGAACCGGAAGTGAATAGTGAAAATATCTATATTTCCATTCATGGAGTGGAGTCTCTATACCGTGGGTGCTGCAAAGGCAGGGGAGGAGTTATTACCATTTGTGGGGCGATTATTAACTCGGTCCGATGTCTTGATGGAGATTCTTCCATCATGTAGATACTTGTTATTTATTTATGTTTGTATTGATTTCAATAAATCAACAATTAAGGCAAAATGGATGGTCGTGGTGAGGACCACAGTTTGGTAACAGCGCAGCGGCCATAGATTCCAGTGCGCTGCGCCGTCTTGTTACATATACAGCTCAGGGGGGTAGGTAGCGGATTGGCTGAACCAATTTCTTGCCTCACTAGCTACCAAGCCGTGGGCCGCCGTCACCCCTCGACGAGTCCAATGGGGTTTGAATCTGGACCGGCGGGCAGCCAGAGACGACCGCTTCTCCAGCCAACCAAGTCCACGACTTGGCGACTGAAAACAAGCAATTGATTCTATTATATGCTCGCAAAGGCATGCGGCCACTTTACAGTGGTGTTTATTTCGTAATTTAATTTTTTTAATGTGTTTATATAAATGTTTTAGAAGGCTCATATATTTTGCTTTTGATTGAATAAAAAATACTAAGAATTTAGAAGTGAATGGAAAAAGTGTGAAAAGAAAAGGAGTTTGACATCTATAGTGGGATTAGAATAGAGAGGAGCATGAGCTGATGTGCTCCACCTCCCTACCTTAGATAGGGTCAAAATCAAGGAGAAAAGACTCTTTAGTATGTTAGAATTTAGTGGATGCGTGTTGATAGAAAGAGGGAAGAAATTCCAAAACTTTGATGTGAGAGAAATTTTTGTATATATATGATTTTGAATTGAAATTTAAAAAAACTATTCCTTGTGTAATTGCCTTTCCAAAATGAGTCTGCAAGTTTGATTTAGAATTGTGATGCAAAAATTATGAGTATTTGAATTTTAGTGTTAAAAAGCCAAACTATAAAAAAAAACTAAGACTTTGACAAGCCATAGCTTATGATTTGTATATCATTTTGCAAGAAGATTTGAAAAGAGTGTTTATCTTAGTCTTGACTTTCTAAAAAGTCTTTAAACTTGAGATTTGAAACTTGAAAGAGAAAGTTATGGAAGTGTGAAAGATTAGAGGGGGCTGCATTTTTGTTAGAAGAAGGCCAAAATTTTGAAGAGCTATACCTTTTGGACAATATGAAATTTTCTTTTCAGATTTCTAGAAGTGATAGTTTATTGTCATAGCTTTCCAAATTGTCTTTAAACATTTCATTTGGAGTCTTATTGAAGAAGTTATAGTGCGTAGAAGTTGGGGGTTTGAGTGTTTTCTAAAAAATTAAGACCCACATTTTAATTGATTAAAACTTTTGGTAAGAGTTTTATTTTGAAGTGAAAATTTTATGGGTTGTAGCCAGTGATATCATTTTTTTAAATTGATATCACATTTCTATGGGTGATGTATAGAACAAAAATTATGGAGGTTTATAGCAGCAGTGTTTAGTTTGTAAGGAGGAAGAAAAACCTTTATTTTGAATTCGCATAATTTTTGAACAGTAGCTTAGATTGAATTGAAATTTAGAGGAATGTTAGAAGGTTAGAAGAGCTTTTCAAATTGCTATTACACTTAGCATTTGGATCTTTGAGCCATCTGTGGCACTAGATAGAAGGTTGCTGCTTTTCTAGGACTTGTTATTTGTGATTTTCTCCATTGTTTTTATTAAAACATGAAAACTTGAAGACATGAAAACTTGAAGATCTGAAGATATGAAGATTTCAAGAGGAAAATTTTGGGTTAATTTTTTATGTATGTGTGAAATGTAGCTTTGTTATTCCTAACCAATTTTGGAGGCTCGTTTGTTAATTAATTTCCATTCTATTTTGTAAACCTTGTTGCGGGTAGTTTGGGTTAAACCAAACTTAACCCCATTTATTGTTGTGTTGACAAAGTAAAATTGATCATCCACATGGTCGAGACTTACTCTGTTCTTACAATCTGAAGTTTTGACTAATAGATTGTGAATTTGATTTTAGAATCCCGTCATACGAACGGCAGTTTGTGTCTGCTGTCTCAATCTACTCGTCCCGTATCCAGTGGGCTCTTATCCCTACCTTGACCCTTGTACTTCTAGAGCCAGCTACAGGATAGGCCAACAGAAGACTGAAGATTGAAGATTTGAAGAGAAGATCAAGATTGACGATGATTTTAGTCAACAACGCACGATCGCAGCAAGACACCCTGCGTATTCCCAAGGCGTGTTCCTCTCAACCCGACACCGAGTTTAGGATCATAAAAGCCTTGGATCTACAATTTGTACGCTATGCCGTGCAACCTACAGCTAGTGTGTACCAAGACAAGGATAAAGAATATGGCAATGTAGCTAGATTCATCAATAGTTCCATGAGACGTGGGGACATTAGCAATGTCGTTTGGGAGTACACAAAATTGCCAAGGCCTTAAAACACGTCCAAAATGGGGATATACAATGACCATAGCATCCCGAGACATTGCTAGCGGGAAGGAGCTATTTGCGCACTACCTTATAAACTGATTAGATGTGGAGGGCTTAGGAAATTATTTGTGTTTGGGGTTTTTCCGTCTTTGCATGATAATTTGCAAAAGCCCTAGTAGAACATGATTGCAAACAGTCATTGCTTCAACTAAGAAGTGACTCACTGTAGTCACATTTTGAAATTTATGTGACTACACTCAGTCATATTAAGTGGATAATAGACTCATGTACTTGTCATATTTGCCAAATGACATGAGTGACTCTAGTCATAACTATGTGCATATTTTCACAAAGTTCTTTAAAATGAAAACATTGTGAGGGAGTTGAAGAGAAAGAATAATTTTTTTTGTTCTCTATGTAGTTTATTAGACTTGCATTAACTATTGGATTAAGCAATGATAGGTCTAGAATTTCTCAATGATTGTGGTTTCATTGCAAACTTGCACAACCCTATTGGTTAGGAAAATGCCTATGACTTGTGGGTAGTATATAAATGTGTATGTACTATACAAATATGCAAGTGCACTATATTGTCGATGTTCACAATTTTGATATGTGGAACAATCCTCACCAATGTAATTTTGGATGAACAGGCCAGTCTAGATGCTAGGAATGACTTTGTCAATGGTGTCACCAGAGAGGGAATTAAGCTACTTGGCAATTCAGATGCAAATGGCGTAGATGAGGTGGACGCAGTATGAATGATTGCATAGTGTTTTCAACGCTTTGATAATCTTCCACATTGCGAGGATGATATCGATTGCGATGATTCAAAATGTGTAGTAGAGCTAGAAGATGAGGCAGTGCAAGAGAGCATGGGTACAAGTGAGGAGGCCGAAGACACAGAGGATCTATTCAAACAATCCAGGATTCCCTTATACGCAGGTTCAAAATCAAATTGTCTGGTGACCACCTTCTTGATCTTGAACTATTTCTTAGTCTTTGGAGTTTCCAATACATGTGCAAATGAACTACTGAAATTGTTGAAAGAGCTACTTTTTGATAACAAACCTTACCTAAATCTCATTATGAAGCAATGCAGTATTTGTCCAAACTATGACTCTCCTATGTCTCCATCCATTCTTGCAAAAATGGTTGTTGTTTGTTTCAATTGGGGTTAAAGGATGCAGTGGAGTGCTTGGCGTGTGGAGAACTTAGATACGTCCTAGGTAAGCTTGGACGTCCCAGGAAGATTCTTCATCATTTTCCACTCATCCCTCGATTGCAACGCATTTATCAATGCAAGAAATTGGACGAGTTGTGTACATGGCATGTGACTCATACAAAGGAGGGGAGCAACATGGAGTGTGTGCCAGATTCAAAAGCCTAGAGGCACATAGACACCATGTACCCAGAGTTTGCAGTGGAGCCAAGAAACATTAGCTTGGATTGGCACTGGACGGTGTGAATCTGTTCTCAAACATGTTGCTTAGTCACTCAACTTGGCCGGTCATATTATTGAACTATAACTTGCCTCCATGGTTAGTGACAAAGAGGTTCTTCTTGATGTTGTTGCTCATAATCCCAGGGAAGGAAAGTGTTACATCTAGCAACATAGATGTCTATTTGGTGCCGCTTCTGGAGGAACTAGCGGATCTATGGAAGGGCGTTGAGGCAAAAGACAAGTCCGTTGTTGGTTCAAACAAAGACTTCTTAAGATGAGCAGTACTCATGTGGTGCATTCACAATTTTCCAGCTTATGGGCTAGCATCAGGGCAAGTTACAAAGGGGTACCAGAGGTTGCACATAGTGCGGACCTAGCATGAGGAGTCGAAGATCTACCGCCCTTGCAAAAAATGTCTACCTAGGGCATTGCAGGTACCAGTGGAGAGATTACTAGCCCATATCTTATGGAATACAGCATTTATGAACTAAAGACCATTGAAGTGAAAGAGGAAATTGTTTATGTATTATGTACAATTATCGTAAGATTCATAGAATAACATATATTATAGTATATTCAACTCAAAGCATCTAAAAGCATTGGTTAGTATGAGTTAATTTACCCTAATTAAATAGCCTAGAAAAATAAGAGTTGTGGAGATTCAAAGTCTTGTTTGTTGCTCTTTTATTTAAATTGATTTAAATACATGACCTGTAATGGGGAGGTATTTGAAATTGGTCCATAACAATTGCTACTAGGACAATGGTCTTGTATTTTGTATGCTTATTAATGAGTGTCATGGATCTTAGCATGTACATCCATAAACCATAGAATGAGGATTTGTTTTTGAAGAATGAATTGAATAGGAATACATTTTCAGAATGTATCTCATCTATAATGTAACTCTGCTTAGAAACAAAAAGAGTGAAGTTACAAAAAAACATATGGTAATGAAAAAACGCTTTGCATAGCCGCTTGTATTAGTATATAGTGACGTCAAATGTAGTATGTCAAATTTGCAACCACATATGGAATTCCTTATTCACTAAACTATACACTTTGAACTTAGAATGATTGATCTCCCTAAGCAAGTACCTTAGAAGAGGGCACCCGTACCAAGGTATGAGATGGGATTTCAATGGAACCGTGGAGGCAAAGTTACCTCCAAAGGCCATGACATGCAGTGACATCAAGAAGCATGCACTGCAAAGGAGCGATTGGTTTAGGGCATCAGCCCTAAATAAACCAAATGCACCAAGTGACTTGGTTCATACCACTGATGTGAAATAGTTAACAGCCTTCTATCGCCTTCCATTTTGGGAGGTAATTCTTGACCACATTGCTGAAGATGACGATGTATAATAAGTACATAATACGCCTTTTGCTTTAACATGTCATCATGTTAATAGTTCACTTGTGGCACATGGAGAGGAATAGGAACTTATACATCCACAAGAGTGTCACCATCAATGAGGAAGTAGAGAACTTGGCTGACTAGTGACAATCATAAAATTATAGATTATGACTGCCACAAGTGCCAACAATATATGCAAGTGACTAGAACTAGTAGCATTGTTGATGGGAATGATTGGAGGATCACTCAGTGACTTGCTGTAGTCATATCCCTAAAGATAATGACTACTAAGAGTCATAGTTTTGGATACCATGACTACAAGGAGTCAATTATATGGATGATATGACTACCTAAATACATGTACTCCATCCAAATGACCATAAACTCTAAACCCATAAGCAATGATACTGCTCATTGTAAAAGATCATTTACTTGAGAATTGTAAGTTACGTGGATGACTAAACAATGTTTATGCATAGGACAGTTGTCTAAGGTTTGAATTTAAAAATAGTGTCATGTTGGATACGTTGCCTGAACCTTATCGCATAATGTCTTTGCGATTGTACCACGCGGTAGTACTAATGAGACATAGTTGCCTCAACAGGGTCTTCTAATTAGACATGTGTTAGACCCCATGCACTGCAAGAAGAACTTGTGTGAGAATATATTGAAGACCATTTAGGGATCCAAAGACACTTTGAAGGTTTGTTTAGACATGCAAGAGGTTGGGATTAGGCCTCATCTTCACCCAGTGCCGGGGAGGGCACCTAGATCAATGGTGTTACCAAGTGCACCGTACATACTGACTAGGATGGAGAAGAATACATTCTTGGATATCTTGCAAACCTTGAAGACGCCAACAAACTATGTTGGGCAGTTGGCAAAGAGAGTCACCATGGATGGAGAGTTAAGGGGCCTGAAGTCTCATCACCATCATGTTCTATTGCAACAAATATTGCCACTATGCGTGAGGACATTACTGAATGGAGACATCAGATTGGCCATTATGAAAGTGAGCTGCATATTTGTGTAGCTATGCGCAAAATCTGTAGACCCTTCATTGAAGCCAACGCTGTTGGAGGAGACCGGTGAAGCGGTGTGCATGCTGGAGAAAGTATTTCCATCGGCGCTCTTTGACGTCATAACGCACTTATCAATCCACTTAGTACAGCAATTGGATATATGTGGACTGGTTCACACGAGGTGGATGTACCCTGTAGAACGGTATTTGAAAGTACTGAAGGGCTATGTGAAACAACAAGCCCAACCCGAATGTTCCATGGCGCGTGGGTATAGTACGGAGGAGGCATTGGGGTTTTGCACGGAGTACATGCAGAACTGCAGCGCCACAAAACGGAGAGTTTGGGATGACAAAGAAGAGCTTGCAATGAGTAGTGAGAGGCCAAAAGGAAACGGGCAGCATATAATCTTGAGCCCATCAATGCGGGATTGGATCCACAAGTTTGTGCTAGAGAACGCAAAGCCTCTCCAACCGTTTAGGGAGTAAGTGATTTCATGTCTGCATGTGTTTACAAACACCTACAATTATATCCAAGTCTATATTGCACCTTCAAAGTTTTGTAAAGTGATGAAGCCCTTATATACCCAAACCATGAATTTTTGTATTTGAGGACTTGTAGTAGGATAATCACTACATGCAGTGAAGGATAAACCCAGACTATGACTAGTGATAGTCATACTACTGCCTATAGTCATCACTCTCGTCAGAGGGTCCAATTTTTGTACTTGATGACTATCCTTTTATGACTGCACGCAGTCATATGCCCTGTGACCCCCCCTTCATTTGCTTTCCGCTTCAATGGAAATAGCTCTTTTGAAGTCTAGTTTGAATGTAATTGTCATTGTTAGTACTAGAAGTAACCCTTTTCAAAATGTCAATGCAAACCAGATATACTAACAAAAGTTAGTGCGTGGAATGTTAGTGAGTACGTGCAAGACATGGCAGCACGAGGAATAGCAAGAGTGCAACATCAACGAGAGAATAGGCAGAGGGCTACCCCACATCCTGCAGGCATGGAGGAAGTCACATTTAGATCATGGTTGGTTCAGACGGTGGAGTTGAAAATACAAGCATAAGAAGAAGTGCATGTGGACGTCCAGGCACTAACAAAGCCACCGTCCATGTATGCAAAGTCATATCGCGCCATGCATGTGTATGGGAACCACATCCAAATGCGATCTACAGAGGCGGACTTGAGTATGTGTGACATTGGCATAGCAGCTACTTTTTCTTAGTCATGTCGATCAAGCCGCAGGGACCAAAATATGAAAACTGCAGATTTGGAGTACATCAAGTGGGTAGACTAGATTTTGGGCATTGACTACGGCCATTTTGAGATCAACGTGTTGGACTGCTTGTGGGTGAAATTGAACACGCGAGGCCCTAATGCAACAATGAAGAAGGACGCGTATGGGGTTTACCATAGTGAGGTTTGAGCGTCTCATTCCCCGCTCTGCAAATTCATTTGCATTTCCCTTGCATGCACTTTAGGTTTTTTTTTTGGACGACTTGGGCAATGCGGGGTGGAATGTGGTTTTGCATACAGAGCCTAGAGGCTTGAGAACAGAGGCAGCAGGGAATGACAGCCAAGAAGTTTGACACTTGAGCATTGGTGATGGCGGTGCCCTTAGAAGGACAACGTAAGAGGAACAGATGCATCAGCCATGCACTAGTGCAGACCCTTTTGCGGATGCAGGGTCTTGACAAGCAAGGAAGTGAGAGCAGAGATGGCAACTATAGTAGATACAAGAAGAGGATGAAGAAGTAGGAGCCGAAGAAGGAAGGGGGATGCAAGCAATTTTGACAAAGGAGGCAACGAAGCGCAAGAAGAAGACGTTGACAGCGACTATGAATGAGCCATTCACTAATGACAAGGCACTTCAAGATGATTTACATGGGCTTGCAACCATATTGCCATAGCAAGAACATGGTTACAACCCCATGTAACACTTCTCATCAAATTAGAAACGTACATGTATCTAGTTCCTATTAGGTACATCCAGTTTTCTTCCTCCATTGGGTTTCCAGATTTTTCCCCCAAGAAGGGGTTTTTTCACACATGTGTATGTTGTATCACTTTCCATTACTAAATCCAACAACTTGGGCTGCACCTGGTTTGCTAAACCCAAACCCTCTATTGCAGCAAGAACATAGCGCTGAGATGAGCTCCACAAGATGTATGTAATGGGCCCTGGAACTTACAGATATTACATAGTAAACCAGCATTGTGAGTAGCAAGAATTAAATTTATTACAAGTAGAGGGAGAAAGTAAAAGGTTATAAATGGAAATCAATCAAATGTCAATATTCCATAAGGTGCAACCCATATATGACAAGCAAGCTTTAAGTATAAACTCATGTGAATAACCATACAAAATACTCCCTAAACCCTAAACCCCTAAACCCTAAGAAGATAAGACCCTTGAACCCTGAACTTGATGAAATCTAAATACACCAAACCCCTAAACCTTGAACACCCCAAAATCTCACAGATTTTTGATGTGTACAATATTGTAACGCATAAACCAACATGCACATAATGTTGTCCCTAAACCAAACGACCCCTAAACCCCCACCTCCACCCCCTAAACTGCCCACTCCAAACCCAATAAATAAATTAAAATCCCTAAATTACAAGGTCCCTAAATCCAATGTGGCTTGGACCCTCCCTCACCCAAAAAGTTATATGACTAGAGGCAGTCATATAGTCAAGAAACCTAGTCATAACCACTCACTAAATCCTGAGAACTTGTTCCCAATGATGTTCCCCTTAAGGTCCACAAAAAATCTCAGTCACATTGACAATGTTATGACTAGAACATGACTTTGACTAAGAGCTTAAAACCACATGACTAGTGGGTTGCCCATTTCACCCAAATATGACTACATAGTCATAGTGCCCTAGTCATAAAAATGCCTTTTCCTTGTAGTGTCATTGTTGCATTGGAGGGGTGTTGTGTGTTTTGCAGGTCCAGGTTTGAGTACAGATCAACATGTATGGTTTGAGAGAGGTCAGACGTGAATGGGAGGAGAGCAGTTCTCCATTGGAATGAGAATAGCTTCGGCATTATGACAAGATAATGAGACCATCACCCATGATGAGCATGTCCCTCGGCATTGTTCATGAAAGAGAGGAGCAATGACAAGGGCAATATGCACGTATTGTACAACCCTATGAGAATTCTCATATTAATAAAGCCTTCATTTCAGACTATATTGCAAGTGAGAGCTACTGTACCGCTATTGTATTTCATATGCATGGGGTGTGGAATTAGAAACTAACTGTTTGGTGACATTCCTGCAGAATGCACTGGTGATGTTGCCAGCCGCATTGGAGAATTGTACAAACTTGAGCGCAGATGGTTATCCATCTTCTTTGTCCTTGATGGGCCTACTCACAAGCACTGCACAAACAAATCAAAGCATGCATGAACGGATTATACCTCCTCTCTTGTAATATGCATTGCTATGGTCTTTGTCACTCAGGCATTGCCTCTTTGCATACAACTCAAAACATTTCAAGAGAAACAATGTGATGTAAGAGCTGCAAGGCTTAACTAGTACAAGAAAAATGTACTACAATCAAACAAAAAATTGAAGTGAAAGACCCGTACTTGATGAACTCCACGCCTTGAGTCCAATTCCCAAGAACAATGTTGACCTAGTTGAGAATGCAATACAGAAATCGATTGTTCAAAAATGCCTAAATGTTGAGTACTTATGTTCATGTCGTAGCCGTCGCATGCAAGTGCCGTTGCTGTTGCCCTAATGACGGGAACGTCAAAAGTCAAAAGCTGGAGACTAATTTTTTAATGCGCTCCTCTGTAAAGGACCCCTTAAGCTGCCAATACAAAAAACCACCCAAAAGATCCGGACTTTCAGTGAAATGTTCATTTTTTTGTAGATTTATTGATTTGTAAAGTTTGCATGCAATCCCACCATTCCAAGGAACTTATCTCCCCATTTTCTATAAAACCGCTTCTAAATTCTTCCCACCTTGGCTGACAACTAGGCTTGGGGTCTAATATCCATGCCTAGTGGGAACACACCACTTTCTGACCCCTTCCAGCACCGCTCCTTCCTAAATGCTAGTTCTAGGTGAAAATCGGGCTTTAGCCATGCACTCTTGCCAGATGCCTCAAGCAAGTAACTTAGAGAATGCAAGGGCCTTTTCTCACACGTCTCAAATCCAAAGGACTCAAAGCCTATTGGTTGAGGCCAAGCTATAATTTTTTGAAGGGAACAAATTTATGAAGGAAATCACAAAGAGTTATGGTGTTGATTTCTCATATAAAAAAAGTTGTCTGTGTTTTCAATGTGACAATTGTCATTGGCTCTTTAGTGACACTATCTATCACACTTTTGATGCGTAAGAGACATGCTTGTAGTTTAGCTTCCACCAAAAAATCAATTAGAATGTGGTATGGAAGAAATTCAAATTGGACATTGAAGCTGACATTAGACTGCAACTTCTCAAAAAAAAAAAAAAAAAAAAAAAAATCACTTTGCCTTCAACAAGGTCTCAAAGTTTCATAAAGACCCAAATTTGGTGTTGCACGCATTTAGGGGTTGATGTGAAGAACGCAACATATGTTAATTTGGAAGAAAATGCTAATATTGAGACTTCTGAAATTTTCATTTTTGAAGATTTTAAGGTGATTTAGAGTGAACTTTATGATGCTTTCTTCAAGACCTTATATCAATGATAAAATATCTTGAAGAAATCATCAAAAACTCACTTTAAATCATCAAAATATTCTCAACAATTGCAAAATTCAAATATCCCCAAAATTTGTTTTGGGAAAGTGTTTTTTCCAAATTAACAAATATTGTATTGAAGGAAGTACATTTGAGTGTTTGTATCAATTAATATCAACTAGTATCCCATTTCTATTGTTGGATAGTGAAATTTATTTTATGAAATTTTTTGCAAAGCCATGCTTTTATACAAGGAAGGAAAAAAATCAATAATAATTAAACAATCAAGTAGTTAGTAGGAAACAAAAGAAAGTTGTAGAAGAATCAATAATATCCTATGAATGGTAAATAATTAAAAGCACCACTATGCACAAAAGTGTTCTACTACAAGATAATTTGTTGACTACTTGAGAACGTTATTGGCAACATTCTATAATAGGCAATGGTAGATGTTGCTTTAAAGTCATTTCACTTGTTTAAGTGTAATTATGTTGTCTATCCTTTAGCAATATTATTGTAGTAGTAGCACTTCCAACATGTTCATTAAATATTAGATGAAAAAGAAAAGAAAATGCAACATAGTATAGGTTTATTTTTTAGGAAATACTTGCTCCAACTTTCTTGCATTTGGTATAAAAGCTGCTTTTTCCAATGATAGGGCTCCTTTTCTTTACTCTAAAACCCACAAAACATCCTAAACTACAAAACCCAACATTCACTTAGTTCCTTTTTGATATATGTTCTTTTACACTTACATTCCAGAGTATCCTAAAACAAAACAAAATTCATTTTAAAACTTTGGTTTTTTGCAATGGTTTTACTACAATTTGTTCAAGATTAGAAGAAAACTTTACTCAACTTTGGACGTGTTGTGTTATAACCAATACAAAAACTATATTTAGAATGGTGATTTTGCTTTTGCTAGTACATTATTATGGATTATATCACACTTGTAACACATCCATACTAAACTTATTGGAGTATTGATATAACTGTTTCCCCTTGTTTGGTAGTTACAAGGTAGGATATTGCTTATGTATATAAAGCTATGTAAGGCCACAGCTACCACAAATGCCTCAATATCTGTAAGCAAACAACTAGAGTAATTTACTGACTCATCTCTTCAAATTCTCACCCTAACTCAATGTTTATCATGTTTTTGGTTTTTGTCGCATCTCCAATTTGACAAATTTTTGTATTGTGAAAAAAGTTAGAAATTTGTAAATCTTAAAATAAAATTTAGAAGTTCTCAAGGAACTCTTCTACATCAAGAATTCCTTGTTTGGATTGTGAAAACTTTCAATAAACTTAAAGTAGAAGCACCCATAAGCGTCAGTGACCACATAACCGTCACTTCTGAAATCTTGAACAATTTGTGGAAGTGAATAGATGTAATGACAAGAATATACAACATGTGAATATGAATTCTTAAAAGTGGTTATGGGTGCAATGGTAGTTTGCTCTTTAAAAATTCATAACTTATTCTCACAATATCCAAATAATACATTTGAAAGTGCAAACTTATTTTTTTCTGTTCCTAATAGGATCCTATAATTTGCTAGTTGTTTATTAATAATCATCGTGTTCAAAACCCGTAGTTTGACGTTTATGGGTGCTCCTACCTTACTTGGTGAACTTTATCTGATGAGAAATCCAGATCGTTCATGTACATTACAGCACTCCTGTCAGATTAAAGCTCCAAAAGGTACTTTACACAAAGAGTTCTTTAATGTAAAGTTTGGATGATGGAATATCTACTCAAGTGAACCCATATTTGGTTGCATTCAATAATTCCATGTTCGAGGTTGAGGAGGCACAAGCACGAGGTTTTTGGACTGCCGCAATAGTTGTCAGGATGCGCGGCATTGGTTGTCATGGTTGCATTTATGACCATTGTCTCCAAACTAAAAAGCATCCAAATCTGAACCTTCCTGCATTGGTCAACAGTATCTTGCAATCTTGTAGACCCAGGTCAACATCGGAGTTCACTACTGTAGTCAGTGATCCCAAAAATAATTTTCACTTTTAGCTCAAGTGCATAACATTGTTAACCGGCTTCATTCCTCCCCAGCAGTGGAGGGATATTTCCCCCGGATACTATCCCCGGGATACTTGGGGAGAGTTTAGTTATAAATCCTGCAAGGTGATTGGTGCTATTTACAGGAATCTAATGGCATTGGCTTGGGATCCTCATATGGGGGGAGCAAAAGGGAACCCCCATTGAAGGTTAACAATGTTATGTGGCTAAAAACACTGCTAAAAAGCTAAAATTTTCAAATTTAAAATTTTCAAATTTAACAAGTTCACATGTTTTGTAGCTGTGTAAAAATGCTTGGTAGAAATCCTGTAAAATTTAGCCAGTTTAAACATCGTTGTCTGTAGTTGGAACTTGGAAGGGCCTCTGGAGCTCCAGTTCACTTTGCTCGCAACGCCCAAATGGTTTTTGCATGAGACATGAGCTCCAGAAGGCTGTGCTTTATGCATTTTCCAGTTAAGAAATGTTAAACGAAAGAAAAATTTCTTCAAGAAACTCTGAAGCATTCCAGAATGAAGAAGAATTCCTCGATCTACAAGTGTAACATTCGGCATTGTTTACACATCCTAAATAGTTTCCAGTTAATTATACATGATGTTTAGTTTTGAAATCTACCATAAGTTGAGACTGCTACTCCGGAAGAGTGACTACCTGGCTTAAGAGCAGGTCCGACAAAGACTTGCCATGGCGGTCCAGTCTTCGAGAGCAAGTAACACCGCCATCGAGTACATCTTTCACCACAATATTCAGAGCAGCTACTCCAGGGACTGCATACACATCTACCAAAGATTCCAACTCATGTGAAGACCTTGAAGCACCGTCACTGCCAATGAGAAGATGTTTCATTACTTGAATCACCCAGGCTGGGGTGATGATGAGCTGCAGCCGAGCCAGATCTGTCCGGCAGTGGGGAATGACACTCACGTTCACTTGGTTGCCTTTGTCACCTGTTCTTCCGTGAGCCACCTTGTACAGCGGTAGCTCCACACCGGATAGAGCTGGCGATGCTGGAAGCTGGGAAGAAGAGACATGATTTCCGATTGCAGTGCTCATACCTGGAATGTACGTGGAATATCCTCCAAGTTGGTCAATAAATGCTCTTTGACTTAGCCACTTGGTTCTAGGGAAATGATATTGGACGATAGAAGCATGCTTTCAAATTTATAATAGTCAGCTCTTAGCGTCCAAAACGGTTTTTCAACTCTGGCTTAGACATTTGGGGATTAAAGAAAATAAGCAACCATTGTGGTAAGGAGCGTGATTACCCGCCACGTTGTGTGCTTTTGATGAAGAGAACGAAATAGCGCTTCGAGGACTATGTCTCCCAAATGTCTTCCAATTAACTTGCTCACGAGGGACCTGCACTGATTCATGACACCGATAAAACACAATGTTTCTATGATCCCTGAGGGCTTTAATCTAGAGCAGCCCAAGTGGGTGAACGCAAAGATAGAAAGGATGTTGTTAGGTTTGGAAGGTGAAGAATGTAGATTATAGAAATGGAGAAACTGGTGATAAGAACAGAGTCCATACCAGGGATTTGTGAAGAAGTATCTCGTGGTTCAGTCCCGTTCTGCCCAATCATCGAGGTCGAAATAGTGAGTTAAGAATTCTGTGTCAATGATAGACATTTGGCACTAGATATGGTCACATACACAATTATGCGCAATCATGCGCATAACCGCACCATTTCAAAGGATTAACAAGAACACCCGCCAAAACTGAGTGGTTCACGAGATTCAGAACACGTACTTTCAGGTATTGCTCTACGATGCCCAGACTCTTGCTTGACTCACCTTATTCCTCCGCCACCTGCAGGACCATTGGTGTAGAGAGCTTCGAACTCCTGAGTGAATTTCAAAGCGTGCTTTTGCATCTCAAACAGTCCGTCCATACGCAACCGCACCTCATTCGTTACGGGCTTAGCCAGGGCTGCCTTATCTGACGAGAACATCTGAAGACTATCCTGACCAACATGATATGAGAGGATGCAGGAATTAACTCCAGGATAAGTCTCCTCCAACCATGCTCGCACCTGTTCCATGTTTCAGCCATACCAGTATTCAATATTCACAGCGATGTACAAATTCTCTCGAGCGTTCTCTATTCGTTCCCAAACCCAAAATATGACATCTTAGGATCGCCTAACACTGGAAAGGGAGTAGCATATACTTGCCATTGTTGCATATGGCGCTCACGTTACAACACAGTTTGTCTAGAATAGCATAATGTTGAATAAAATCTCGACAGCTTGAGGTGGAAAAGGCTCACCAGATAATCAGCAGCACCCGCTCGTTCAATGCATGAGCTGCCTCCATAGGATATCTCTCCCCATCCCTTCCATCCACAATGCTGCAATCGCCAAAGCACACAAAAAACACAACATAAATCTTTCATAAGATGCAACTGCTTGACTTCTGCTTCGGGAAGTGAAGTAATAATTACAATGCTACAGTAGCAATTCTGCACAACCACCAGCTTGCTCACCTTAGGAACTAACCGCAGGAGCTCTTTAGGCGCAGACCGGGCTGCAGGTTGTGCACCCTTGGCCATGATTCGGTCTGCAGAAAGAGCCTCGAAGCAGACGTTGCTGAAGTTCACTATCTGGCAAGCAGAAGGGGAAATTCTGTGATCCATCCGTTATCTCAAACATTCCATGAGAAACAAACTTCTAAGCTCCATGAATCGTCAAAAAATGTCATCACCACTGGCAACCTACCAAAATTATAAGAAAACTGCAATAGTGATTCTTGTAGCGGCTCAGCATTGACAGATGATTCTTATATACGAAACACATACCACATCAGGCGTAATGTATCCTGTAGGGTCCCCAATCTCATACAGAAGTTGTTGCGTACAGGTAGCAACACTCAGCTCCCCTCCACTATTCTCTATCTTGCCCAGTGCAACTCCGCCATCCCATGTCACATCGGCATAGGGTAGTGATGCGGCAAGAAGCTGTCCGGCGGAAAAAGACCGCTGAGGATTAGCTGTCAAGCATAACAATGAACAGCTATAAGTTGCACTAAGAAGTCACTAAATGCTATAAGGTATTCAATTACCCTCTCCATCGCCAATAGACATTAGCACCATGGAAATGGATACATCCATATTATATAGATTCAGAATCTCGACACATGTGCAGTAGGATTTAACAAGGATGGGAATTTGAGAACCTGATTGCATGAGTAGTAGAACGGGCACGAGATAATATTTACCAGGGTGCATAAAGTATCCACCAGTCAACTGACATCCACACTCCAGGAGATGGCCTGCAAGTGTCCCTTGTGCTAGATACTCCCAATCTTCCCACTTCCAACCAAGCTCATAAATCTGAAAAGGATTTGTATCAACCCGACACATTCTCATATATCGCGTTCATTCCAATAACTTCCTCAAAGAAGGCGCCAGTTGCAGCATATAAAAGCAGCTTAAGAAGTAGCAACAACTACTCAACATCAAACAAGTCTTTTGAGTATTACGACTTTAGCTAGCAAACTGCTTCATCAAATTCCAAATATTAATCTCGCCATCTCCTGGATGAGTGATTGATAGCGAGTGAGCCGTTTACCATAGGTGCAAGGAAAAGAGCAGCATCAGCTACACGTGATGTGATAACAACATCTGGTCTTGTCGTCTCCAATGCATGCACTAATGATGCTGCTCCAAGGTATGTGCTACACCCCTGAGATTACCACAAAGTCACGTATTTAAGCCTCCGTGATTAGCACACTTCGCATTCAAATTCACGGCGAGTCGAAATCTAAGGCAACAATTTGAACCTATATGCAAATATGAATCCTTTTCCTACTCGTGGAGAACGTTGGTTGTGCGTATAAGACTTAAAGACGTCCTGGCAGAAGTTGTTCACAAAATACAAATGTGAAGCTGAGAAAGCTGGCAGCCCTTCGATGACTTACCCCAACCTCATACTTGGAATCAGGCTGCTGAGAGCGCACTGCAATACAACAATAATTGAAAACAACCAGATTTCACTTAAATTATTTTAATCAAAACGACCATTCTGCTGTATATTCAAGAATTTCGACATGAGGCGATCTATAGAGATTTCTGCTGAAATACCTGTGTCAACGTCAAGAAGCTCATATGCCACAGCCACGGTGACTGAAAGACCCAATTCAGCAGCCAGCTTTATAACTTCTTCCTGAGCGCCCAAAGGATCCACTGCACGCTAACAACACACACCGTCTCACCCTCAGCTCCCAAATAATCATTAAACTGTGTTCTTTCAAGTGTCCAAACACCAGTAGTGAACTAACCCATATATGTATATTTTGAAAACCTCTTGACAGGTTTTGTGTCAAAAACCTGATTTCAATGACATTTAAATGTTCTGGAATAAAATGTCTGCTTGTGAAATTGAAAGCCATTCAGGTTCTACAATAAAAACTCACCAGCACCCATGTTGGTTATCAAACGAACTCCTCGGCTCACTGCCTCAGGAAGTAGCACACCCATCCACTCCGAAACTGCTACCAAATGAACAAGAAATCTCACATAAGAATGGCATGTAGCACATGAAGAACAAGATTCTAATCTAGGGTTTAGATTTAACAGTAACTTCTTGGTGCAGCATCAATATAATATCCTCATGTTTATGGATTGATTAGCAAACTGCACACTTGAAACGAAAAACGGTCGGCACGTACTCCGAGGATCGCAACCCTTGCCACCAGCGATCATGGCCTCATAGCGGGTTGACAATGTGCGTTCTGCCAAGCACTCCAAAACTAGATAATGCATATCCGGCACTTGCTGTAAAAGACGAAGGGCTGCGTTGGGTCTGTCTCCAGCAAACCCTGCTCCACATCCGATGCGCACCACATCCCTCCGCCGTTGGATGTTCTGTCCAAATTCAAGCTGGCTCATCATCATGCCATTTTCACACAGCCTCAACACTCCTTCCAATACAACCCTAAAAAACGATCTTCTCCAAGAGTATGGAACAAGCACATAAAAACGTCATACGGCACGTTGCTGCTGCTTCTTTACAATCAGTCCTACCTCCAGCAACCTGAATTCTACAAGACGTCACTAGAATTCGATCTTGAAGCTTCTTTTTCACTACGCAGATTCAAAGTACACAACCTCTAGACTAGAAATGCGTTGGGATTCCCGGAACAGCACAGGTGTACCTGCTGCACACAGTTGTGCTCCATGTCCACCACAGTTTCTCGGTACACAATCAAAGCTCGTCAGAAATCTCGTTCTACTAGAAGCTAGATACACCAATTTGGCACACAGAACGTGGACGAGAATCAGAAATCGGGTTGCAAATCTGAACTAAGCTTAGCAACAACGAGGTCTAGTCAAGAGATTTTGCAAGTCCCTTGACATGGTGCAGTTCTGTTCTCGTAGTCTAGGCCCCCTTTACACTAGAGGTGAGAGACGCCGTGAAGTAAAGCAAAGGGAAAATATCAAAAATGCCCCTCAGTTCTTTCAAAATATCAAATATGCCTCTATATTATCTTATCACTCTGAAGTTTGCGATACTTTCATAGATACCCCGTTTTTTCAGAAATTTCACAAATATCCTTGGATCAAAATTTTAAGGTGTTTGTTTTGTTGTGCATGTCACTTCCCTTCTTCTTTTATGCGCACACATAACAAGAAAGAAGTAGTGTGTGCACAAAGGGAGAAGGAAGTGACATGCACAACAAAACAAATGCCTGAAAATTTTGGTCCAAGGGTATTTGTGAAATTTCTGTAAAAATAGGAGTACTTATGAAAATATAGCAAATTTCAAGGGTATCCATGAATTTTTCCCTTATTTGAAATATAAAAAATATCCCTATTTTTGTGTAAGACTATCAATTATACCCCTACTCATCTTTGAAAATATCTCATACTCTTAGTTTTCTTGTGTCTCTTTATTGAAATTTTTGTAAGCCACATTTGCACCAACAACATTGGCAAAGAAAAGCGTGTTGTTTAGTCAATGCAATAGCTTGGACCATAACAAATTTAAATGCAAAAATCCTATATAAAGCTTGAAGAGCTTGCCTCCAAGATTTGACTTACATTCAACGTGCATCTAGTTTTTGTAATTTCCATTGTCATCCCAATATTTACAAAAATTTACACTAAAGAGGTACAAGAAAACTAAGGGTACTAGATGTTTTCAAAGATAACTAGGGGTATAATTGATATTCTTACACAAAACTAGGGGTATTTTTTATATTTTGAATGATGTAGGAATATATTTGATATTTTGAAAGAATTGAAGGGTATTTTTGATATTTTCCCTAAAGTAAATCCCTCATGGACCACGGATTGTCCTTGAAAGGCCCACCTCTGGAGGCAACGGCTTATGATTGTAATGTAATATGAGAAGGGTTGTTATATTTTTTCAACATATCTCTCAAAAAATATTAAAAAAATAAAAAAGAAAAAATGAGAGGATTTTGGTCATACAGTCCCTAGAATTTTAGTCAAGCCTACCTCTTTTGATGAACTTGATGCAAATTTTAGGGACTTGAAAATTGTGCATTTTCATTACCACATAGGATAAAAGTGTTGTTTACCTCATTTCTACTCTTTCTTCTCCTTTAGAAGAAATTTTCCAACACGAAACAATATTGCTTGGTCTTTTCAATCTTTGTTATTTTCATTGGTTGAAATTTTGATCTCTAGGGCTTCTTGCCTCTAATCTAAAGGTGACCTAAGCGTAATTGAGAATTTATGGAGCAAATTGCACCTTTGTAGATTGATTGCATCCATACTAATTCAAATGTTCAAGTATTAAATATTGGGAAAAGTTCATTGAAACCCCTGAAGTTTGCAATAATTTCATAGATACCCCTACATTCTCAAAAATTTCACAAATACCTTTGGACCAAAATTTTCAAGCGTTTTTTTTGTTGTGCATGCTTCTCTCTCTTTGTGCGCACACTTTTTTCTTATGCGTGCTCAAAAGGAAGAAAGAAAGTGACATGCACAACAAAAAAAACGCTTGAAAATTTTGATCCAAGGGTATATGTGAATTTTCTGAGAAAGCAGAGGTATCTATGAAATTATTGCAAACTTCGAGGGTATCCATGAAATTTTTACTTAAATATTTATGAGAAGTGATAATGAGAGTTCTTCTTGTACCCATCTAATGGTAGAATTGATCGTAGGTTTAAATTTTTTTCAACTGTGAAGAGAAGCGTAGAAACATCCTTAATGTGCTCATGCTTGTGAGGTTGGGTGGAAAAGGATAAAAAGTTTTGTGGTTCTAGAGATTTGGAAGAAATATAATTTCCTTTCAACATCACTTGTTTAGAAGGCTGGCAAAGAGAAGTTTGAGGTAGTTTTGGCATTAGTTGCTACATTTTTATGTAAAACTAGAAAATGCTTAAATATTTACTGAGTTGGTAGAATTGTCTTTGTATTGATTTTGTAATACTATGTATCAATTCATAACATTGAATTGATGGAAAGACCTTTTTGCATAAGCCAAAGCCACATTTAGAATTAATTCAAAAGGATTGAGTAAATTGAAATTGAAAAGCCACTAGGTTTTGCTAGTACAAAAGACACTCATAATGCATTTTCAATTGTTCTATAAATTGTATGATTCACTAATTTATAAGGCAAATGCTAATTAAAATACATAATTTTAGAACACTAATAAAAAAACAAGATGAAAAAATTACTGGCTCTTGTGTCGACTAATCATTCATACCCACCTTTCAGATGGTCCCAAAAGCATTGCTAAGTGTTAAAAAATGATTATTCTTTGGCATGCTAATTTGGTTTTAAATTAAATCATCAATGGCATTTAGTAGATTAGATGATGTACTGACAAATACGCTAATAATAAAACTTTATATTTGCAACAACAATTACAAAAAAACACCACCTTTATTTCATCTGAGTGAGAAAAGTTAAAAAACAACCAACATATTGCATGGAAAAGCATCATGGGAAAATAGGAATGACATTTTGACAAGTTTCAAATCAAACACACAAGATTTTTTGGGATCTTAGGCTTCTTTTATACTACATGTGAAAAACCATAAAGGAAATCCTCCATAGTCCATGGTTCTTGAAGGTAGCCTTTGGAAGTACCAATCTTTGGTTGTAAGTTTAATGTAAAGTTAAAAGGAGTCATAACTTTTAGTTTTAGTTTTTAGTGTATTTCCTAAAAAAATACTACAAAAGTAAAAATGATTGGCTATGAAGATTTTGACCAAACAATCTTTGAAATTTTAGTAAGGCCTATCTCTTTTGCTGAGCCTAGTAAAAATTTAGAGGGACTTAAAATTTTGCACTTTCATTGTCATCAAGGACAAAAGTGTTGTCCACTTTACTTTTTTCTTATTTGTAGTCGGAGAGAGATGAGCGCGCATTGGGAATACGCTAAATGTCTAGCTGCAATTGTGCATTGATAACTTGAGATTTTCATCAGTTTGAGATCTTTTGTTTTCAATCTTCAATCTTCTATCTTCCGTTGGCCTATCATGTGGTTGGTTCTAAGGGTATAAGAATCAAGGTAGGATAAGAAACCACATGATACGGGACAGATGAAACCGGACAGCAGACACGAGCTGTCATCCGAATGATGAGACCTTAAAATCAAATTCACGATCTGCTAACCAGAAGTCTAAATTGTAAGAATAGAAGAAGTCTCAACCCTGTAGGTCATCAATTCCATTTCGTCATCACAACAATAAATGAGGTTAAATTTGGTTAACCCAAACTGCCTGCAATGAGGTTTATAAAATAGAAAGAAAATTAATTGACAAACGAGCATCCAGAATCGGCTAGTAATAACAAAGCCACATCTCATACATATATAAAAAATAAATCCAAAACATTTCTCTTGAAATCTTCATACCTTCAAATCTTCATATTTTCATGTCTTCAAATTTTCATGTTTTAAAAAAAATAATGAGGAAAATCAGTATCAATAAGTCCTAAAAAGGCTGCAACTTCTATCTAATGTCATAGATGGCTCAAAAATCCAAATACTAAAAATAATTGCATTTTGAAAAACCCTTTTAAACACCTAACACTTCTCCAAATTTCAATTTAATCTAAACTAATATTCAAAAGTTATGCAGGCTCAAAGTGGAGGCTCTTCTTTTCTATAACTTTTGTTTTATAACTTTCACAAACAAGTATGATATTAATCTAAAAAGACAATAGAATTGATTACAACCTCCAAAAAATAAACTATAAATTAAAACTTTGTTTGTAAATTTTAGTAAATCAAAGTTTGGGTCTCAATTTCTTCGAGAGCACCCAACCTCTCAACTTCTATACACTATTTAATAAAATTCCAAATGAACTGAGTGATAACAATTCGAAAATTTAACACAACAATTTATCACTCCTAAAATTTTGAGAAGAAATCTTTAAATTATCCAAAAGTTATAGGTTCTCAAAGTTTTAGCGTTCTCCTAATAAAAGGGCAGCCACCTCCAATCTTTCACATCTTCATAACTTCTTCCTCAAAGCTTCAAATCACGAGTTTAATGATTTTCTAAAAAGCAAAGATTATAATAAAAATAAAATTTTAAATCTTGTTGCAGAATAATGTACAAATTATAAACTATGGCTTGTCAAAATCTCAGCATTTTTTCATAGTTTAGCTTTTTTACTCCAGAATTCAAACGCTCATAATTTTTGCATTTCAACTCTAAATCAAACTTGCAAACTCATTTAAAAATGGAAATAGCACAAGAAACAACTCATCTAAATTTCAATTCAAAATATTACATACTCAAAAAATTGTGTTAGCATAAAGTTACGAATTTTTCTTTTTTTCAAAACTCTTACTCATACATAAATCTCTAACACACTAAGAAATCTCTCTTTCTACTTTTTGCCCATATCCAAAATAGGGAGGTGGGGTGCTCTCCTTTTTAACTCCACCAAAAATATCTATCATTTTCTCCTTTCAAAATTTTTAAATTATTTCTAATTTTTTAGTAGTTTCATTTAAAGAAATGCAAAAAATATGAATCTTCCAAACATGTAGATAAATATATGAAAATAAATAATCAGAAGAAAAATACCACCGTAAAGTAGTCACGTGCCTTTGCAAGCATACAATAGCGTCAAATACTTATCTTCAGTTAGCAAGTTGTGGACTTGGTTAGTTGGAAAAGCGGTCATGTTTGGCCATCCATCGGTCTGGGTTTTAATCTAATTAGACTCGTTGCACGGTGATGGCGGCTCACGGTTTGGCACACTAGTGAGGCAAAAAATTGACCCAGCCAATCCGCTACTTACCCTCTGAGATATGCATATGACAAGACAATGAGCACATTGATATCTATGACTGCTGCGCTGTCACCAAATCGTGGTTCTCACCACGACCACCCTTTTTGCATTGATTGTTTGTTTATTGAAATAAAAATAAATATAGGTAAATAACATGTATTTACATGATGAAAACATTTCCATCAAGACTTTGTGAAAGAAAAATTTCCAACATAAAGCAACATTATTTGGTCTTCTCAATTTGTAGTTTTGATTTGCTAAAATTTTGTCATCATTGGCTTCATTGTTGTTATAAAGAAGGCTTTAATTTTCAAAGTTGATAAATGCCAATCATAATGGTTGGTTAACCCTTGATCTAGGAATGACGGAAGAACATAAAAATAATCAACCCTAAAAAAGAATAGAATCTTAATTTTGCTTCTACATTTGTTCAAAGTTTTTCCACCATGGTTCTACAAAAAAAACATGTATGTGCAGTATCCAAAGGGCCAGGATAAATTGACCTCTTCATTCCCCCACTTGAATGAATGGGATTAGGGGTTTGATCAATTACTTTATAAGTTTGTAGAATCAAGGTGAAAAAAATTTTCTTTATCACATTTCAAAAAATTTGAGACCTTTGAAATTTATTATTAGAATGTTGAATTTTTAAAAAAAATCTTTAAATTTGAATTCAAAAATCTTGATCTATCGTACTTTACCAAAAGGTTTGGCAGGCAATTGCCTAAATAATAATTAATTAAAGTAAGAAATCACATTTGGACATCTTACAAAATAGTTTTAAAAATTCTGTCACTTTAAAAAAAAAACAGTATTTAGACATTCATTCAAGTCAAATACTATTGATGAAATGGTTAGCTAATGTATCTAATTGATATGATCAACATCTTGAGATGATTTTCATTTTAATATTCACTAATAAGATGGCATTCATTAAAAAAATGGTAGTTGTTAATTTCTCATGTTGCCTTAATGCTTCTTGTATTTGTAAATAGCCCTCTAGCTTGTGTTTTGTATGAGAGTTCTTTTTTTTATGTGAGATTATGTTTCAATAAAATGAAAATTATCAAGCAAATAATTTTACAATGAGTATTTAGAGAAGTTGACAACAATGAGTTGAAAACATAAATTGTTTGATTTTGCACCTTTGAGCTCCAATTTTATATTGTGATCTTTGTGTAAGTCAATGTAATTACAAAAATTATTTGGTAATGTTTTTATTCTTATTTGAGCACCTTTTTGTTTAATTTCTTTTTTCAGCACTATTTAAAAATTATTTCCAAATTTTAGGCAATGAATGTCTATAATTATGAGAAAATTTAGGCAAATGTTTCAAGAATTAATTTGTGCCAAAGCTGCTAGTAAGGTACGGTAATTTAGAACTTTGATGAGGATACAATTGAATAATACCAAAATAGAGGAAAAACACTACTTTTACTCTTACCTATAAAATTGCAAAAAAATTCTACCATGTCCCAAAAACATGGATTTCAATATATCTTTGAGGCCCCATTCATCTAGGTGAGGGCAATGAGGGAGTCAATTCACCCCGACCATGCTTGGCAAACTTTGGGAACCCTATTCTACTCAAACACACTTGATGTTTTTCATTTCATGAAAAAATCCTCCCCTTCCTAGAGCGGAAATAATCAACTGTACAAACTATGCAGTTATGCAATGTTTTTGAGAACGTCATGTTGTTTATCCTAATGAGGAACTAGATACACCAAAAAAGGTATTGTACAACTTGATTGTTTCAAGTTTTTAAAACAAGATGACAAAAGATCCATGTATAACCAATTAAACAGATCAAGCTAGTTAATCTTATATTAATAACCATGTTTTCATATTTGTAGTTTTTTTAGCATTGTAGAAATGGTCAATTAAAACAAGACCATCTTGTAACACTTACTATTAGCAATAGTAATCTTTTTCTCATCCAAAGATGGAATTCTTGTTTCATGCAACAATTGTGTAAAATCATGAAGCATTTGAAAATACAATGTAGCTTATTTGTTAATCAATTTGTTTCATTTGGATATGTAAGTGAAATCCTTTATATATTGATTCCATCCAAATCAAATGATTTAATTATTATATTAATTGATTAGATTTTAGTAGAAATAGGGGTCCTACTTTTATCACAAACAAATTTTTATTTGAAACACCTCACTCCAAGGAAACCATGGCCAAATTTACAAAAAGTTGACAAAGATTGTGACCTAAACTATTGTATATATTGTAGATTAAGTCACACTCTAGATGAGGTCACAATCTTTGTTAACTTTTTGTAGATTTGGCCATGGTTTCCTTGTAGTGACTCTTTTTGTGTCATAGATGACATTCTTTTAATCACTATTTTTTGGATATTATCATTTTTCATTAGTAACATTTTTTGTTTCAAATATATTGTTGTTATTGTATTGTATATCACTACAAGAAAAACTGTTCGCAATGACACGTCCAAATTGATTAGAAGGTCCAAATGGGTGACTGCAAGAAAGACTTCACATTTTTGTCTCTAAATGGCTCTTTTCAGGTGAAATGTTGGCAGTGCTACCAGTACAGCAAGTACTGCACAACATCCTTGCAGTGGAAATCCGAACCGTCCCTCCCATCTCATATCTACTGGGAACGTGGTATGTGGCATGTCATTTAGGAAGGCCAACTATCAAAAATGGCAATTCAATGAGTGGATGAAAAAAAATTCACATCCTCAAATGATGTCATTGGCCAATGGTACTACGTAGTGCCAGTAAATGGAGGGGAGTGCTACGCAAGCCCGTGGAGTGGAAATTACCTCAATTCCTAGGCTACCATGTTTTCAATTTTTGTAGTTACAAAAAAAAACCCAAAAAATAAAACAAAAATTGGCCATTTTTGATCTCTTTGAGTAGCTTTACTGGATGCAACTGCTTTTTGGAGGAAGTTTTTTTATTTCACCAATGTAGGAAGAATGGATGCCCACTTTGAGACAATATGCAATGCATAGAATTTAGAATTTTGTAAAACCCTTATATACATCCATGTAATGATGCTTGATAAACCTCTTTCCTTATTTGTGGCAGAGAATTTGCTTTTTTGATCCCAAAATAGTACTAAAAAAACTCAAAACCATGAAGGTAGACAGGCAATTGGGATCCACTTAAAAATAGTAAATTTAAAAAATATATATATAAAAAACATCTATAACTTTGAAGTGAACATTACTCTAAAATCCCAGGTCAAGATGACTTGGTCTGCAAAAGATAGAAGCCAAAAACCACTCATAAGAAGCGAAGGGGACAAAAAATAGGACTAGACTTTCTTGCAACTACCCATATTGACAAAAATTTGACAAAAAATGTCCAAACTGGCATTGCTCCCTTGTTGTGTATGCTCTTGGTTGTTTCTGTATTTGTTCTAATTATTGTGTGAAAAATTTCAATTGAAATAGAATCCTGGACATTAAGTCGTAATCTTTTTTTAAACTCCTCCCATACATTCAATTCTTTATCAAATCTTCATCAAATTCAAAAGTGATTACATATTTGAAAAGCTTGCTCAAGGGACCAAAATGTCTTAGAATTTGAAAAGTATGTTATTCTTATTTCATGCTTTTAATCCATGCCAAATGCAATTTTGCACAAATTAGTATGCCATATTTATCAACTTTCATCAACATCATCAACATCTTTGTGGCTTTTAACCGCCTTGTAGAGCTTGGAATTGTCTCAACTCAAGCAAGGCTGTTGTAAATCGTGAATAGATTGAGAATGTACTAGTGGTAAATTGTTGACAAACTTGTAGTGATTTTGGAAGCATTTAAATCAAAACTGAATATTTTTTTCAATGTTTTTTTTCTAACACTTCTCCTAATTAGATTTAGGTCAAACTTTAATAGAATTTGCTCATTTTTCTAAGCTTTTCAAATGTGTAAATAGTTTTAGATTTGGTAAAATATTGATTGCATGAGAAAATTATAAAAAAAAATACTACAACTTTTTGTCCAGGACTCTAAGCTATTCAAGATCCAAAATCTCTTAGTTTTGTTGTCTAGTTTCAAATCTCAAACTATGAAGTAATGTGTGATAGGATTTTGATGCTCATTTGAAGAAGAACTTGCTTATATATAATTGCAAATATGTTTCAAGAGAAAGTGAATTTGTTTAGTTTAAAGTGATAATGAAACAACCCTTTTTTCATAATAAAATTGAAATCCAAATTTAAAAAAAAAAATTTGATATTCAATGTGAATTTATCCCACAACTTTAGAACACAAACTTGTTGTTTCTTACAAGAGCTTTTTAAACTTCAACCATATGTACAAGTCCCAGAAATTTAAATCACTAGGAGATCTTGACTAGAGATGCATGTATATGTTTAATTATCATTAACAACTACATTAACTACATGTTTTTAAAGATTTTCTCATTTGTTTAACCCCTAAATGCCTGAGGCCTTTTTTGAGCTTTCAAGGATTTTCTCTAAACTAAACTAAAAGCCAATATTTTGATAAGTTGTATCATTTAAAAAATATATAACTGTACAAACTCAAACTAGATCTATTAGAGATCACACAGGAAAAGAAAACACAACAATATCATTTATGGATTAAAATATTATAACATTTAATCAAGAGGGTGTTTAAATTGCAAAAATGACTTAAACACTCTATTCATTAATTTGGGAAAAACGGTACATTTGGGACTTTCAAATTTTGAGGTGAAAGTTTTAGGTGGCCACCTAAAATAGAGCTTAGCGTTTTTTTTTTTTGTACACGTGTCCTCACCTAAGAGGAGGAATTTGCGAGGGAAAAAATCTTAGTGGTTCATACTGAATCTAATACCTTTGAATCTAGTTTAACCCCTAAACGCCCAAGGGGGTAAGGGCAAAACATAACTGCGTTCTAAACTGATACTTTTGTAACTTTGATGAAGTTTTTGCTTCAAAAGAGAAAACAAGAGTCATGATGTTTAATAATTATCCATATAGTCAGACATTCAAAAAAAGTTTTGGACTCTTGTTTAATATATTTAGAAGTATTTATTGTTTAATATTCATCAAAATTACAAATTTTATTCATAGAACTTGAAAGTTGGTATGATTGGTTAAAAATAGACATTCTATTTGAAAGTTCAAAAATGCAATATTTTTGATGGAGAGAACATCATTAATTTCCCAAAATAGTAAATTTTGTAACACTAGCAAATATTGAAGTGTTTTTTTTTGAAAAATTCTCCTTGGTGGAGTTTAACTTGGATTGACATGATTCAAATTGGGTTGGAAAGTAGACTTGATTCCCTATATGAAAATATTTTTAGTTTTTTCATAAAAAAATTCATTTCAGGCAGCCCGTAAAAAAGGGCAGCAACCAAAAAATGGTCGATTGGGCATGTAGGGGTTAAGGTAACTTTTTGGGTTTAACACCTAAAGGACCAACTGTCCCCTCGAGGGACAAATGAATTTTGGGCATGTACCTCCAGCTAATCTACTTTTTGTGATTTTTGAAACTTGTATTGAAGGTGTGGAATTCAAATATCTACGTGGGCATCTACTTTTTTCTTCATTCTGACATTTATTGAAGAAGTTAAAAATGAATTTCCAAAAATGGGCAAGATTGGGTAGCCCAAAAACTTCTTTAAAAACTGCATTTAAGAAACATAAAAATATGAAATAGGTTCTTCAAACTTATATGTAGGTAGAGAGCTTTGAATCATTCAATTTTGATTGATGATATAATAGTTCTGAGAAGTTTTAGTTTGCAGGTAGGTGTGCTTTTGAGAGAAACTATACCTACCCGCAAACAAAAACTTCTCATAACTTTCATCTCATCAATCAAAATTGAATGACTCAAAGCTCCCTATGTATATATAAGTCTAAAGAACCTATTTCATATATATATATATATATATATATATATATATATATATATAAAATGCAATTTTTAAAAAAGTTTTTGGGCTGCCCAATCTCACTTGTTTTCCAAAAATTCATTTTTAACTTCATCTTCAATAAATGTCAAAATGAAGAAAAAATTAGATGCCCATGTAGATATTTGAATTCCCCATCATCTGTAAAATTTTCAAATAATCACGCAAAGTAGTTTAGCCATAGGTACATGCCCAAAATCCCATTTGTACCCCAAAAGGGGGCTTGGTCTTTTAGGGGTTAAGGTGGAGTACAAAGTGGGACACTTATTTCTCCCAAATTAACAAATATGGTGTTACTTGAAGGCTTTCAATCATCTTTTCACAAGTCAAACCTAAGAAATTAGTGACCAAAAAATATGAGGTTAAAGGAAATAACATACATAAACTCAATCAATTGACAAAATTTCAAAATCTATGCTTCATTTTTTTTAAATGAGTTTCTAGTGTAAATTTTTCTCCAAGATTTAGTGTATTTGGGGCTCATTTCCAAGAGATCTCAACACTATAAAAGTTAAGATTGCAATGGACACCCTTGCACAAACTTTTGAATAGAAAAATCAAAATCCATCATTTTTGAAATTGGATTGGTGATGCTAAAACTAGACTTCAAAAAATATATATCCAAAATACAAACTACCAAAAACAACAACTCAATTAAGTTAATTGATATTCAAAATATTTTTGACTCCAGAATTTGGTGCCTCAAGTATTTAGAGGTTAAGTTCTCATCAACATATTTGTTTCTGAGATTTCAAGTGGTTTGAGGTTGATTTTAGATAGTATTTTGAAAAACAACAATTGCAAATTGACGTTTATTCCTTTTACCTTAATTGATGTTTGATCCGACATTCACAATTTGACAAAAATGAATATTGAAGTTGCTTCTATATACAAAGAATTTTTATCCTCATTCAATTCAATTTTAAATTCTTTGTCGGTTCCTACAATTGTTATTAAATAAAATTTAAAATCTCAACTTTGTAATTTTGAATTAGTTTAGTGAGTGCAATCATGTTCACTTCAACACTCAAAGTAATAATCTGTATAACTGATTTCTAAAAATGACTCCGATATAAGAAGTAAAACAGCAAGGTTCTAAAAAATTGCATTTCAAACCAGAGGATACGTTTTGAAATCAAATCGCTAATTTTCTAGTTATTATTAGTTTAAATTTATCAACAGTCATTAGTGAGCTGTTAGTGAGCTTAATGGAAAATCCCATCATATGGATGTGATGTATATATCATGTTATTTTACAAATTACGTATAGTTATTAAAAAAATTATGTCACATTATATCTTCACAATTTAGAAAATTTGGAACGCCTGTATAACCTTGAATTGGCATCTTTCTGTTACATAATGGATAGGATTTCATTCATTCACTTAATAGATCTTTGGAGAACATGTTATGATATGTACGGGTTTGATTGTCTTGCATAATAAAACAATTTTTTTTTGTTGCAGCACAACCTTGTTTAGAAGTTACTACCTTGGTTTAGCAATTAAGTAGAAATATATGAGATGCGCTAATAGTTAGTTACCAAATTCTTAGCACTGAAATTGTGTCCAAATTGATATATCCAAATTGACAAAAGATCTCTGGAGTGACAAAGTCTGTTCAAATCAACACATCCAAATGACAAAAAACGTCCAATTTGATAGTGTTCCCTTATAGTGAGGAGCTTGAACAATAACAAACAAACTTTACTTCAATTCCATATGTTGCTTTTTCTTAAACAAGTTGTTCTATCAAACAAAAAGATACATGAAATAACTTAGAATACAATATCTAAGATAGTTTTACATAATAAGATCTAAAGTTTATGGCTATTAGAGAAATTAGGCTAATTATCTTATGACAATGAAAGTTCCCAAAATTATTTCAAACTTTATGAAATAGCCAAGATTTTATAATCTTCTGAAAATTTCCCATATGTTTGTCTATTTCATGTATTCTAACCCAATTGTGACAGTTATGATTTAAACCATTTAAGGCGAATTGAAGCAAGTTCTAAAATTATTGCTACTAGACCTTTATAAAAGGTGCTATCATTTTGTTTTATAATGGCCTAATTGCCCATATCTTTTGTAATGCACAATTAAATTCTTCTCTTTAAATCCTGTATTTTAGCTCACTTGAAAATTGTTTTGCAATATTTAGCTTTGTGGATTAGTATGTTTGCAACATTTGTCAATCACAACTTAGTGAGCAAAAGAGTGTCAAATTGGTTGGATTTGTATTCAAGACAATTGGTGGCAACACAACCATTTTGGGAAGTTTTCAAAAGATATGTATTTTGATTATCTATACTATTTAAAAAGAAAATTAAAAAAGAGACGTGCAACTTGATGGGCCTTACAAAAGAGAGTGGAGAAGTTTCAAATTTCAGTATGGTAAGCTTATGTAGAACTTGGAAACACTCACCCAAATGTTTCTAAGGTAGATTTCACAACTCTATTGCTTTCTCAGTTGAGTATTTTTTCCTCAACAAGGTTTTTTTTTGCCCCATTTTGTAGGAGAAGAATCCTCATTTTTTACGGTGGTTTCAAAATTAGAAATTATATTTTGAAATGGTAGTTTCTAGTATTTGATTATCAAGTTCTTACATGAGAGAATTTTGAGAGGTTTCATAACATTCAGTAGCCTGAAGAGAGGCTGCCTTTCCCTCTCTTCAAGTATCATCCATGAACTTCATCATGACACCAAAAAAAAAGTTTTTTTTGTTTTTTTTTGTTTTTTTTTGTTTTTTTTTGTTTTTTTTTGTTTTTTTTTGTTTTTTTTTGTTTTTTTTTGTTTTTTTTTGTTTTTTTTTTGTTTTTTTTTGTTTTTTTTTTGTTTTTTTTTGTTTTTTTTTGTTTTTTTTGTTTTTTTTTGTTTTTTTTGTTTTTTTTTGTTTTTTTTTAATTTTTCAAACATGGTTGGCCCCCACATCGACATATGTGCACTAAACTAAGCCTCTCTTTCATAAACTCTTTGACAAATTCAGCCAAGTGTCCTCTTAGCTACTGATGGATGAGGAATATTCCACACTTTTTAGTTGGAGGGAGGGCAAGCCTGCTGAGCGCTACTGAATGTTATGTTTAATGAATTTCTTTACACCTCCTAATCTATAATATTTTTAGTAAATTTCCTCAATCAAAATTTGCTTAAGATTTTTTGCTTTTCTTGGCAAAAGTTTGTTAGTTTTGTTAATGAAAACATCTCAACAAAATCAGTTTTTTTTTAAGCTTGAAACCCCAGGCTAATGGGTGGAGAGATTGATAATGTTAATCCATGAATGATCAAAATAAAAATTAAATTCCAAAGTGAACTATAAGGTTTTAGTAGCAGCTAAACTATTACAACTAGTACTCTCAAAGTCATTAATTATGGTACACAATACATGTTGTAGACATGTTTAGGTATTGTTAAATGATACAAGTGAACGTTCTAGAAGCAAGTGAAATTTTAGTTTGACTTGCCCCTCTTAACATAAAAACGGAGATATATCCTAGATTGGTATTGCCATTTGGATTATCAATGAATTAAGTACACACTACATATCTAACAAATGAGTTATTTTTGAAACAATTAGGAATTTTAATGATTAAAAAAATCATGTGTGAACCTTCTAAAATGCTAATCACTACAAAACACATACCAAACTAAGGTGCCATTGAGTTTCTCAAAGTTGTAATAGTTTGAAATACTATGTAAACTTTCAAATTGCTGAAAATTCTCCAATAGTCATATCTCTCACAAATTCACTAAGGTAGGAACACCCATGAGCGTGGAATTAAGGATTTTGGAGTAGGAAAACTAGTTGATGAACTTTGAACAAATTAGTGTTACGTTAGGAAGAGGAAATTAAAAATATTTGCATCAATTTGAAAGTTCCATTGCAAGCATTTGTTCACAAAGATTTTTCAAAGTCCAAAATCACTAAAAATGTTTAGATGTGTGTAGGAGATGTCCTTAGTGTTCTCATACGCTCATGATACTAACTTGAGGAGTTCTTAAATAGTGAGGTGGGACACTCAAAACCATCATGCTAATCATCAAGAACATCACTTGATCACCTAAAACCATCACTTTGTCACCCATAACCAAATTTCTTTTAATTGTTAGGCATTAACATCACTAACAAGAGCATAGGTCTTGAGAATGGGGACTCCCAGGGAGAGGGATGTTCCTACCTTACTAGTTACCAAAATGGATAAATCTTCCAAGATCAAAAAGTCCATCCTTTATCATGCTCATTTCCCTACATGTTCAACTTGATTCTTAAAAACAAGCACAATGCGCAAGCCAAAATTTGTATGCTATTGCCTTTATGTGTTTAAAATAATATGTAGAGCCACAAATAACCAAAAACTATTCAAAATACTTATCATTCAAAATCCCCTGTTTCTTACAACCCATTGAGATTTCAATTATAACAACAATAAACTATACAACAAATAGTACAAGACAACCACATCAACAAATAAAAAAGAGGTTAGTTTTAATCATCATAGGGTTATTCCATCAAATTTGGTATTATTCACAATGCAAGATATCTCAATCCACTTTCTTCCTTGCCAAGATGAAATACCAAGTCCCATACAAATTTATTTCCATTTAAGATGAAATGTTCATTTTAATAAAAGCACTCGGCAAACTTGTTGTGTTCATGCAATAGTTCTTTAGGAATTGTAGCTTATAAACAAATAGTAGAGAGAAGAGGCAAAGCAAAACCCTAAAATCTTGAAGAGATGGAGATGACATATCATGACAATGGTAAGTATGCTGTTTGATAGAAGATGCAAAATCCATTACAAAACTGATCCCGTTCCTCCTGTATTTCCCATTTTGCTTGTATTTCCCTTTTACTACATGACTTACCTTTGAAAGATTGCATAAGAATTCTTAGGTAGTGATATATTTATTTCCTAATCAAGTTTGGTTTTGATATGCAAAAAGATCTCTCGGTAGCTATGGAGGGAATAATGGAAATTGTATCTTTAGCTTAGGTAATAGGGGTAGTCACGGCGCTTTCGAGAATGAAGAGAGAATGGAAATTGAGAAGTTGTGGAGAGAAAGGAGGAGCCAATAGAAGCTTGTTCTTCATGAAAATGCTGTGACACCCCTATTTGTGTGTTTTGGAGAATGGAGAATGGTTTACTTAGAGAAAGGTAGTACAATCAACGATTAGAGGAGCAGAAATAGCTAGCATGAAAAGCAATTCACCAACTAGAAAAATGAGTAGACCATGGTAAGAAGTTCGCATGCTAAGTCATTTTCTACTCTATTCTTCACCTCTGGAGGAGAAGAATGGGAGGCTGGGAAGTTTCACACGCTAATCCTAGCTGAAGCTCTCGCAGCCACTAGCGACGCGCCACCATTGAGTTCTCATTCTCTAGACCAGTGCAAGAAAGTGCTGTGACTACCCCTAATGTATTTGAATGTGGAGAAATTAGTGCACATCAAGCTAGAAAGATGACTAACTAGCTTGAGAATTTAGAACTTTACTTGAAGTGCAGGAGGAGATAAGCTAGGGTTGCAACGTGCCTAATTCTTGAAGGGCGCAGGTTTCTTGCAAAACCTAGAGCACAATCATGCTTTGTGAGCTCGCTTTGATGGCCGTGGTAGCCATGGTTGGCGTCCTTCACAAGCACAAGTTTATGCATTGGAATTCGTTGCTCAAATTGGTAGGCATTGTCTGCAAGAATATAACCTCGTCATTCATTCCTTGAATAGTGAGCATTTGTGTGAGCTCCAAAATGGCTGAGCAAGCTACATGCATGTTTGTGGTTAGTCTATATGTCTCGTAAATTTGCTTAGGTCACTTGGTATTCTAATGACGTTTCCAAATGTGTCCTAATTGACGTCAAGCACGCCGTCTTCCTCTAATTTCCGTAACCCTTCTTGCCCTCCGAACCTTTCCAACATCCATGCAACATGTATTGATCGGGTAGTAAGAACCAATTCTGAAGTGGCAATCAAGGGAATTGAATAATACCTAGATAGAAGGTAGGTAGAAGCAGAAATTGGATAGTAATGAGTGTTGTCAATTTCATGAAGCTTATACTAATTTATAGGTCACAATTTGAGGTGCCTCAAGGCAACCTCATAAAGCCTCAGTATACTATTTATATGTTTTTAAGATTTTTTCCATGAAAAAGAGTAGGTGTTCTTGTACTTCAAAGTTCAAACTTTTGTACCAATCTATGAGACAATACCACAATTATTAACTAGAATGACTTGGTATTGAATTCACATACCACTCAATAAAAATTGTATTTAAACCTCCAATTTGAAGCATTTTGTGTTCAAAATGCTCTTATCAAAGAATGAAAATGAGAAAAAGATTGAGTTGTAAGGCCTTAACAACCGAAAAAAAAAACCTTACATGATTAAGTGATACCAAGATATCACAACACTAGAGCAAAGAAGGTTGCACAATTGCGCAAGATAACGCTTTGCAATGCATTTAGTTAATACCTTGTTGATAGAGTTTGCAATTAGTTCTTTTAGCACCAGGATCTTCAAAAATCACTTCCACAGCCTGCAGCAAGGCTTCCTGCAAGCACCAATGCAATTTGTAATAAGAAGGTCATGCTTTGACAAGTGTTGCGATAGACAAACTTAGAGCCATCATGAACGCCTTGGTTCTAATGAGTACAACTTAAAAGGTACCATGGAAAATATTATGAAAACAATCTAAGATCCTTCCTAGTCTTACTTTTCCAACCTCAAGAAATACCTTATATGTATCCTCAAAATTACCCTGTGTAACCAACAACTATTGACATTAACACCACCACGTGGTAACGATTGGCCATAAAACCCAACAAAATACGCTAAGCAAATTCATTATTGAGCTGGATAATATAATCCAAAATACCCAGCTCTCACCTGTTCAACATAGTAAGGAATTAGAGCTTTCATGGCACTGTTGCTCACTTCTACTACTAAATCCTGGCACTTGTAATTGTTGTTCACCTACATAAATGAGAAAATTGGATAAAAGTAGGAAGTTGGACACTTGGACTACATAGAATTATGATGTGCCAAACTTCAAAAACTCTGGCAATCCCATTGTATGCAACCATGTTTTCTGTTGTTGAATTGAGGGAATTAACAGCCTTCATTGAGAACAAGCACAACTAGTCGTACCATAGCACAAAAAGGCTCCAACCCAATATCAGCTGCTAGTTCATCAAGGTGCTTCTATTGTGCTGCCTAAAATTCGTTCATAATCTGCACACAATCTTCTAGCATTAAAATTTATTTATCACGGTAACTCTTTCAGTTTAATTGTATACAAGGACACAAAGCTAAATACAATAAAGCATGACGTTAGCGCTATTTTTCTTGCACGACCTATACTTGTTCTGTGAGAACACAAAACAAGTCTATACACATGCTGTAGTGTAAATACAATACAGTCTCTTGTCATCGCTTCTCTTTGAGCAAGGACTTGTCCTATCTACGTCTAGAATATTGTTTGTATACCATTTTTGTTTATGGTGGAAGCAATGAGATGGGTTTTTTCTTCTTCTAATACAAAAAAACGCTAAAAATGATTATGTTTGACAACTGCGCATGATTGCACAAGTCTACGTGGAATGAATGCTGCCTGCATCACAAAGAGCATAATTATCCGCATAGAGGTCTGTGTCCACAACTCCACATAAGCATCTATAAGTGGATCCATGCTTCTCAAAACTTTTGTTCTTGGGCAGCACTCGTCTGGCAAACAAGAAACGCATTATTCATCCATCCAATTGAGCGGGGTGAAGTAGCACAAACCCATCTAGCAGGTTCTCTCTTTCTTTTTCTCAAGCTGCATGTCCGCGGTTCATTACTAAAAGGCTCAAAGGTTAGCGCTCTTAGTTGTTTCAGTCTTGAATTCTTGCATTGTAAGTGATCTTCTAATCTTGGTTTAAATTTCCCTGGCATTGTATATCTTCTAAAGATTGGGGTAGTTGCTCTAGTGTTCTTGTAAAAGATTTCAAGTGATGGATTTATAATATCTTGATTTTCTTGAGCTTACAGAGATGGCACAGCTTGTGCCATAAAGACTAGCCAAAAAAGCGTCATTGCAATTGGAGAGAGCTCATGGAAAGGAGAGAACAGAGGAGACCAAGGCCATCACTAAAATTGCAAGGCCAACCTTGAGGCAGCCGTTAGATAATTTGGTTTGCTTGATCTAGACAAACGTATGCAAACTCATGAACAAAAGAGTGTTGGCACTAATGGATAACTCAAGTGGTCTAACATTTGTCAATCACTAATCTTGCTGACACCTGTCAGTTACTGATTCTGCCCAGTAGGTGTACCAGCAGATAGCTGCACTAACGTTTATAAGTAATGATAATACTATGACATAATAGAGAGAGTGGGTTAGCCACAAACCTTAAAAATATAAGGGAGCTAAAGTCTGTAGCAGGTTATCTGAAATTTTGAGAAAGAGCTTTGCAAGCTTATTGTAGTTTACAAATTCTCTACATGATATTAAAATGAGTTTCGTGATCTTGCAAAGTACTTTACTTACATGCATCACAGAGATCTTAAATTAGTCAGAAAGATCAAGTTCAGAGGATAGACTAAAGTGTGAATCCGTTATAGTCCAAATTGGGACTGTAAACGATCAACATGGCAATACAAAACATAGTTAGTGCGGAAGCATCCAAGCTGAAGAGAGAGTCTAATTATAACGTGTGGAGCTTCAAGATACAGACCCTATTAGATCGGAATCACCTCTTGGAGCTAATCGAACCACCTGAAGAAGTCATTGCTTCCACCAAGCTAGTCAAAGTCATTGTCCTATAGGCAGCAAAGAAAAAAGCGCTATCGGATATAGAGGAGCGCGCCTTAAAAACACGCAGGGTATCTAGCTATGATTGTGTGACGCTAATTAGGAAATGTTGTCGGTCTTGATCTTCACTTTTCAAATCTTCAATCTTTTGTCTTCTGTTAATATATCATGTAGCTAGTTCTAGAGGTATAATAGACAAGGTAAGAATAAAAATCTATTGGATACGAGACGGATAGATTGGGACAGTAGACACGAGCTGTCGTCCGTATGATGGGACTCTAAAATCAAATTCACGTTTTATTGGCCAAAACTCCAGATCGTGAGAACAAAATAAGTCTCGACCATGTGGATTATCAATCTCACTTTGTCACCACAACAATAAATGGAGTTAAGTTTGGTTTAATCCAAACTGCCCGCAACAAGATTTACAAAATAAAATATAAATAAATGAACAAATGAGCTTCCAAAACCGGCTATGAATAATAAAGCCACATTCCACATATACATAAAAAATAAACCCAAAACATTCTTCTTGAAATCTTCATATCTTCAAATCTTCAAGTTTTCATGTTTTAATAAAAACAATGAGAAAAATCACAATCAACAAGTCCTAAAAAGGCTGCGACCTTCTATATAGTATTATAGATGGCTCAAAGATTTAAATACTAAGTGTAATAGCATTTTAGAAAGCTTTTTTTAACCTTCTAAAATTATCCAAAAATTATGCAAGTTCAAAGTAGAAGCTGTTCTTCCTCCTTGCAAACTAATCATTGCTTTTTTAAACCTCTATAAATTTTGTTCTATACATCATGCATATAAACGTGATATCAATTTAGAAAGATGATACCACTGGCTACAACCCATAAAAAATTCATTATAAACTAAAACTCTGTCCAAAAATTCTAGTCAATCAAAAGTTGGATCTCCATGTTTTTAGAGAGCACCAAATCTCCAAATTCTACAAATCATAACTCTTTCAATAAAACTACAAATAAAATGATGGATGATAATTTAAAAAGTTATGACAACAACCTACCACTCCTAAAATTTTGAAAAGAAAATATTATACGATTTAAAAGTTGTAGCTCCTCAAAGTTTCAGCCTTCTCCCAACAAAAAGACAGCCATCTTTAATTCTTCATACATCCGTAACTTTTTTTTCCAAATTCTAAATCATAAGCTTAAATATTTTCTAGAAAGCTAAAACTAAGATAAATACTCTCTTCAAATCTTGTTGCAAAATAATATATAGATCATAAACTATGACTTGTCAAAATCTTAGTTTTTTTTCATAATTTGGCTTTTTAATGCTAAAATTCAAACACTCATAACTTTTGCATCACAACTCCAAATCAAACATGCATACTCATTTTAAAAAGTTGATAATATAAAAAACATTTTTTCAAAATTTCAATTCAAAATCATATATACACAGAAATTTCTCTCATATCAAAGTTTTGGATTTCTCTTCCTCCTCTAACTAATACTCATACACTAAATTTCAACATATTAAGGAATCTCTCTTCCTATATTTGAACTCTATCCAATGTAAGGAGATGGAGGTACATCAGCATATACTCCTCTCTATCCTAATCCTACCATAAATGCCAAACTCATTCTCATTTCACACTTTTCTAATTTACTTCTAAATCTTTAGTAGTTTTATTCAAACAAAGGCAAAATATATGAACTTTTCAAAACACGTAGATAAGCATATAAAAAAAATAAATACAAAATAAACACTACCATAAAGTAACCACGTGTCTTTGCAAATATATAATAGCGTCAAACGCTTGTCTTCAGTCGCCAAATCGTAGACTTAATTGACTGGAAAAGCGTTCGTTTTTGGTTGCCCACCAGTCTGGATTCAAATGCAATTGGACTCGTCGAGCGGATGGCGGCCCATGGTTTGGCAAGCGAGTGAGACAAAAAATTAGCCTAGCCAACTTGCTACATACTCCCTGAGCTATGCATGTGACAAAATGGCGCAGCGCCATGAAATCTATAACTGCTGCGCTATCATCAAACCATGGTTTTTATCACGACCACCTATTTTGCCTCGACTGTTGATTTATTGAAATCAACACAAATATAAATGAATAACGTATATAAACATGACGGAGGGATCTCCATCAAGATAGCGCTCACGGCAATGGCATTGTCCGTCCACAACTACCTCATCTCTCACACATAAATATTGTTGAGCCTGATATTTGCCGGGGATATTAAACAACATGTATGCATGCAATACAAACTCTCGGAAATTAATATTGCAAAAAAACTTACTAATCCAGAGCGGTTTGTCAATCAACAACTTTATTCAGCAACTAAAGCAACTCACCAACAAACTCGCCTGCGTTGGCAATCGCATGAACAAAGCGCAAATAGTAGAGCAAATTCTCTTGGAACTTTCCGAAAGTCAAGAAGGTCTGATGTCCAACATGATGTACAAGAAGAGACTTTCCACTACATGCAAAGTCACTACCATACTGTTTCAAGACAAGATGCGATTGAACTATTGAAGTAACCGCACAAAACGCAAAGCACTCATTGTAAGAGGTACTTGGAAAAAACCAATCAACAACACCAGCGGTAACTTCAAAATCAAGCAGAAGAAGATCGTGGGGAATGCCACTACTACAGCAAGAAAGATCACTGTATATGCCAGTGCTCCGAACTTGCTGCAAAACTGAAGCTCCGGAAGATTGAAAAATAGAAGCGGATTTTAGTCAACCTCGTCAACAACTTTTGCGGCCTTGAAAGTGACTCTGACTTCGATCCAAAACCAAGCGCAAACACTAACAATGTAAACCTAGCAACCACAAACTTCAATCAAGACTAGTATCTAGATAGTGGAGCAACCCCGTACGTCATAGGATTGCGCAAGTCCTTACAGGACTTAGCATTACGAAATAAGGCTAGTGTCAATACGGCTGGGGGCCACTCCCTCCATGTTGCAAGAAAAAAAATAGTAGAGATATCAACTACTTCTTGTGAAATAAAATTCTATAACGTTCTGTATGTGTTGGATTTGATTAAAAACTTGCGATCAGTAGAAAGTATCACATACAGTCAAAATAGTCCTAAAGTGCTTTTTGATTTACACTAAGTTTTGATAATTCAAAACTTTGGACTCCCACTTAATTGCAATGTAATAGTCAGAGGTACGCAAAACACTAAAAATAGGCTTTATCGTTTCAAACCTCTCGTTATGAATGTTTTACTCAACAGTATGGTGTTTGGAAAATATGGCTCTTTAGCACAAAAAAAAAAACACTGTGAACTATATTTTTTGGATTTTATGTTTGCATTTGAATTTTGAGTGTAAACAGTTATAAAATGCATTCTAGTTCATAAGTATAGTGTAATGTGTATGCAATTATAAGAGCAATCAAATAATAGGCTATATACAGTTTAGAGGTTACATAGCCTGAAGTTAGTTACAAAAATGAAGAGACTTTCTTTCAACATATAAGGTTATGGACTTCTTGATTTTCTTTGGAGCAGAAATTAGAGTCTAACTTCCCTTGCAGTTTCTTTGTTTTCTTTGTATTCAATTTTATGCTTTATAATATGTATGTGGCCAATCTGCTTGAATTGTAGAAGGCAATATTCTGTATGTGTGTTTGTATATTCCGGCTTGCAGATTGTAAGACTGATGTTCTATGTGTGATTTGATTTGACTGATGTAGTGTATGTTTGAGGCGATGGCCAATTGTAATTCAATGATTGAATATACCAGTCTATAGCCAAATGTAATTGTTTAATTACAACCTGAGAGAAGCAAGACAATAGACTGAAGTAGATATTTTTATAGCAAGAAAGGCTATATCCAATGAGAACAACTTAGTGATTGAGAGTTTAGGGTAATAGCCGATTGCATACTTAGTGATTTAGTAGAAATTAGCAGAATATAGCTAGACTTGTTATAGAAAATTATTTGTAAGAAAGAAGGCTATGATCTGTAATGAGTGTTCATGTTGCAGAATTAAGACTATTGCCATTAACAATGTCTCAGTGATTGAGAGCGTAAGGCTATAGTTGGATCATATTTGTAAGTGTATTCTTTGCGGTAGCAAGATGCAATTTTTAATTGATTATAGCCAAGGTAAGTAGCAAGAAAGACTGTAGTTGAAAAAAGTATTTAGATCATTGCCTGTCAATTGATAGAAATCATGTGAGTGTTTTCATATGAGAGAAAATGCTGAAGGCAATTGATGTAACCATAATTGTAAAACTCAATGCATAAAATTGTTTAAAGGAGCAAGATACTCTTGAGAGAGATTACCTGGATGGTATTAGAATGGATATTGATCCTAATTGAAACAGATGATGGCCATCATCTGAGGAGGATAATCTGCATGTGCCTTTTACAATTGGAACGAGGAGAAAGACTATAGCCAAAGCGTGAAGCAAAAGATTATAGCTAAATACAAGTTCCTGGTTATTGCAAATATTGCGAGGAGAAAACAGATGGCAATTGACATATCATGTTGTTTATTTATATAGTAATTACATGATAGTTTCTGTGATAGAAACCAAAGCATTAGCTTATAGATTGAGTACTTTGTGATAGGATTGACATGATTATTGACTAAGTGGTAGAATTATCTTGTTTATAATAATGGAAAAACTGTGGATTATTTAACCATGCAAATGATTAATTATTTTTTGAATCCTTTCTGAACTAGGCCATAGACGTGTTGAAAGCAAAAAATGTTAAGGATGGAAATTAATTGAATTTTCTATGAATGAATATTGATTACAAATGACTAATGCATGATTACTGATAGACACTTACTGCCAGACTATTGCCACATTGTAATGTTGATAACACTCAATAACCAGACTATAGCCTTAGACCATTTAGCTGCTGATTGTGACTATTGCCAAAGATTATTGCCTGTGTTTGTTTGATGCATGTTAATTCCCTTAATCCCATTTTAAATTCTTTGATAGAAAAAATAGCATTTGCATAGGATTGCATTCATATTTAATGGACTGATTATTAGCTACTGAAACTCACAGATGGGGAGGGTAAACACAAGACTATTTATCCAATTCCTAAATGGATATACCTTCATCATAACCTTATTCCTACATATCCGTAATTGAACGTTATTCACCTTACATTTGACCTCAGATCTTATAACTTTAGCTATTTTAGACTTTCCTTGAACAATTTTGATGTTAGCTTGTCCTTGTGTTTTGTGAAGCTAGTCATCAAATTATTACTATAGACACCCAAACTTCAAAACTACTATCTTTATGGCAAACACCAACAATGCTATAAGTCTTCCGCACTTGGATTATGCAATGTTTGTGTGCTCCAATTGCCAAATCGGAAAGCAGACCAAGACTAGATTTCCTTGTCGCAAGTTACATATCAAGCATTCAACTTAGAAAAGGAATGAACCAAAACCTCTACAAACGTATTTTAACATACCAATTAGGACTAGCAAACCTTTGTCCCTTATTTATACAGATCTCTACAGACCCCTTCCCATGCCATCAAGTTCAAAATTCAGATTTATCCTGAACCTAACTAATGACTACAATAGGTGCACATGGTTATATTTCTTGAAAACCAAAGGTGAGACCTTCTAGAAATTCAAAGAGTTTCAAAGCATGGCAGAATTACAAACATGGTCACATATCAAAGGAATTTGTTTAGACAGAGGAGGAGAATACATGTTACACAAATTTGCTCAATATTGAGAAAATATTAGAATCATCATGGAATTTATTCAAGCCCACATACCACATCAAAATGGTATGGTTGAGAGGAAAAACCTAAGTTTACAGGAGAAAGCACAAAGCACGGCTCACAAATGCAAACTTCCAGCACAACTTTGGACAGAAGCGGTATCAAATGCAAATTATCTCATCAACATTACCTCTACGCAAACAAATAAGGGAGATTCACCTCATCAACAATTATTAGGTAAACTCCCTACTGTAGCAAATATCTGCAAATATTTGGTTATTGTCTTATGTGCTGAACACAGCCCCAAATTGAAAAAAATGGGCTTCATGTGCATAAGAGTGCACATTTGTTGGATATGACAAGGAGTCTACAAGATTTCGGAACTACTGTGCCAAAACAAAAAGGATTCTAATTTCAAAAGATGTGAAGTTAACAAAGATGTCTTCCCACTAAACTAGCCTAAAGAAGACAGCCTTGCTGATCCAAAACCCTTCTTCAATCAGACCATCTTTGACCCCAACGATGAGAAAAACTTGCCGGAACAATCTGATCAAAAAATGACCTGGAAGTTTGGAACACACCAACAAGACAAAGTCCATCAAACCGAGTTGCAGAATTATCGAGTCCCATTGCCTCAATGCTGGTTGCCCCAAATTACAAACAAAAAACCACTCCAAGCATACCACTCAACGGTACTCCAACCTCAACAATTTCGAATACCAAGTTCCAATCAAACTCAAACCTATCAATTCTAGTATCTAAAAGCAAATTCACAGTAAAAACACCAAGAATCCCAGACACCGCATTCCAAGGACCAACACCAATCCAAACCTATTAACGAAGACAAACTTGGGATCAACATGGAGAGCAAAACACCACCAGAAATGGTCGGATTACCAAAATCCCTACACACATAAATGATTATCACCTACACATTGTTGAACTCCCAATATCCACTGTATGCTTGCTAAATAATGTTAGCAAAGCCCTAGAACACCTAGCCTGATAAATAGCTATGAACAGTGAAATAAATTCAATATACCAAAACGACACTTGGGATTTAGTGAAACTACTAACAAACAAAAAGGCAATTACCACAAATTGGATATACATGGTAAAGACAAACATTGATGTGTCACTAGTGAAATTTAAGGCAAGGCTGGTTGTGCGGGGGTTTGAATAGCAATAAGGATAGGACTACACAAAGACATTTGCACCAATAGTGAAGTGGAATACTCTTCAGAGTTTGATGGCCCTTATTGGACAACGGGGATGGCAAATATTCCATCTAGATGTCAAAACAGCATTCCTCAATGGAACCATCAAGGAGGACATCTATGTAGCCCCCCTAGTCCCCCACCAAGATTTGACCTCCCAGCAACAAATGTGGTGTGTAAATTAAAAAAGGCTCTTTATGGTCTCAAGCAAGCACCCTGCGCTTGGTATACCAAGATAGACACCTACTTGTTGTGCCAAGGACTCAAAAAGTCCAATGCCAATTATAATCTCTACTATCATACAAGACAAGGAAAATCACACTACTAGTGCTCTATGTAGACAATGTGTATCTAATAGAGGACAACAATGACCACATCGCCAAAACCAGGGCAAACATCCAAATAGAGTTTGAAATGACTGATTTAGGATTACCCACCTACTCCTTTAGACTTGAATTTGCATTTCTCCTAGAAGGCATTGCCATAACCCAACAGCAATACATACAAAGCATGCTCAAGGAGTTTGGCCTAGAAACATGTAGATCCACCCCAATACTGATGCTCAAAAACTCCATCTGCAGCCCAATATGAATGCACCCCTCTTTGATACGGAAAATTACCAACACATGGTTGGAAAATTGATTTTCCTGATCCATACTCAACCAGACATAGCATATGCTGTGAGCATAGTGAGTAGGTTTATGTCAAAACCTCAAGAGCCACACACTCAAGCGGTTAAACACATCTATTGGTATCTATGTGGCACAATTGATTTTGCACTCATTTACCAAAGAGGGGAGGAAGGTGAATTATGTGGCTATATTGACGCAGATTGGGCTCGAGATGCCCACGACAAAAAATCAACCACTAGCTACGTTTTTATGTTTGGAGGAACATTGATTACGTGGAATAGCAAAAAGCAACCCCACTGTTGCACTATCTTCCACAAAATTGAAATATATGGCTATAACTTAAGGAACTACGGAGGTTGTGTGGTTGAGAAGACTATTCGGAGAATTGCGAGAAGATCAAGGAAAGCCAACCACCATCTTTGGCGACAATTAGGGAAGCCAAAACCTAGCTCAAAATCCAATGTATCATGGAAGTACCAAACACATTGAGGTTAAACACCACTTTATCATGAAAAAGCTGCAATCTAAAGAAATAAACCTAGAATATGTTCCTACAAACAAGCAATTGGCGGACATCCTTACCAAAGCATTAGGGCAAACAACATTTGAGAGATTAAAGAGCAGATTAGGATTAGTGAAAATTGACTTCAAGGATCTAGCATCTCAACTAGGACCACGATCCTAGAACAATCCAGAAGACTCAGAGTCACGTCAAGAGAACAATTCCCAAAGGAAACAAAGAAGGGGGGGTCAGCAATCCTAATTCTATGTTCAAGACTTCTTCCAAATCTTCTGAAACCAAAAGCCGGTAGTATTTAACCTCGTTCTCAAACCAGAGGAACACAGCCATTAGAAACCCTAACTGATCAACCATGACAAACACCCAAGCACTCCACTCAACAATAGTAGAGTCACAAATTGATCCCAAGCCACACTCATACTACAAAGCTTCAACAACAACAGCAATAAATGATGATTCATCAAAGCTGTCCAAATCTGAGCCTGGATAATTACATTGGGAAGAGAGGGAATCAGCACTCTTGAGGAAGAAGGAATCGATTCTATTCTAGATAAACGCGAGTTACTACCCTGTGGATACTCAAGGCAATTAGATAATGTGGACAAGAACAAGAACTGATGACAAAGAAAGGAACAAAGGAAGACTCAAAAGAAACACGAAACCCCCGCCTCAACTAGTTGAGACAGAAGATTGCAAGCAATCTAGAGGAAGAAGAAGAACAATTGGCGTAACAACATTGTCTCAAAAAAAGAAGACTCAACACTGGCACAAACCAGACAAGCAGATTCAACAATGACTTGAGAAAAGATGAGCACTCTGAAACCCTATCCAAAGCAAGAGGGGATGTTGGCACTAACGAATAATTCAAGTGGTATGATACTTGTCAGTCACTGATCATGCTGACACCTGTCAATTACCGATCCTGCCCACTACATGTACCAACAGACAGTTGCACCGGTCAATGTTTATAAATAATGATAATACTAGGACGTAGTGGAGAGAGTGGTAGCCACAAACCTTGAGAATATAAGGGAGCCAGAGCCTATAGCAGGATATTTGAAATTTTGAAGAAAGCTCTGCAAGCCTACTGTAGTCTATAGATTCTCTACAGAGAGCGCGTCAAATCCGGGGCCATTGGATTAAATGGATGTTCTTACCAAATTTGAATTGTGGGTTTTCAGAACTATTACGTATTGTAATTTCATATGTGATTAAACACATTGTTTTTGTAGCCCTCTTTAAGGCCTTTAATTGCATTCTAGGTTCTCTACCACATCCTTCTTGATGTGTTTTTCTTTTGCATTGTCTAAAAGTTGGTGAGAAGCTCAATGTATGAAATAATGTGTTGATTGAACTTGCCAATATCTGTCATTTGTAACTATTTCTTTAATTCATGCATTGACATCTGCACTGTAACTGTGATGTTTAGAGCTGGGAAACTTGTCAATCACAAGATGAATATGTTATGTTATGATTGTCATTTTTCGAAGTCAAGATTTAGGTAGGAGCCTCATGAATTGTCCATCTAAGGGCTGAAATTGAATTTTGGGGAGGTGAAACTTCTTGAAATATTTTTCATTAAATTTTCCTTGAAAGACAAGAAGAATTGACATCTAACTCAACCCAAATTGTTTCATATTTTTTGGAGCTTTGTGGAATTAGTTATGAAATTTTGAAGTGGAAAGGTCATAGGGCTCTAAAACTGTGCACTTCCTCAAATGTACATTACCTATACATTGTTGAAGGGCAATGATAAACATGTACAAACAAAGTACCTTTGAGGAGGTGCACCAGACACCAAATTAGAGTGTAGCAAAGTGCCCTTAAAATTTAACTAATGTTGCTCTTAAAAGTTGCATAAGACATCATGCAAGGCTATATTCATGAAAATTGCAAGAAGGCAATATGGAGCCTAGCATTTTTTTTGTCAGTCTTTTATTAGGGTATGTTCATAATTGGTATTAGGAGGGGTATTAGTAATATGAATGCAATCTAAAATTATATCCAAATGCATCCAATTTTCTTCACTATTACCACTCTTAACACTAAAGTTGTAAATCTTCTAAAATCCTAGTATTTAAATAGTTGCATAAGCTTCCAAAGTTCCAAGTGATCAAGCCATGAATCGTGAGGTAAATTTTCAAGATAAGGCAACCAATTTATCAAGAAATTATTTTGGTTACTAACTAAAAACATTTTACATAGTGCGAGTGGTAGTTTTACTACATGGATTTCTGACACTAAGCGTGAGGGAGCAAATTGTAGCACAACTCCAATTTTCTTACCAACTTATGAAGGCAAATGCGCACATGTACATGCCAAATCTAGAGGCGATGAGACTCATGCATGTGGTCTCGTTCAAGTTTCAAGGATTGAGGCATGTTCCAAGAGTGGAGGTCTTTGATTATTTCAACTATAGAGCCGAGATGTATGTTGTGGGACTACACCAACTTGACCAAGGTGGCATTGCATGCATAATGCAAAGAGGTATCCAAAAGATTAAACCTAAATTTTTGTTGCATAACTTAGAGCATGTTCACACTTAGTGTTAGAAGGGGTATTAGATGCATTTGGACACACTTTTAGACTACATTCAAATTGCTAATAACCTTCCTAACACTAAGTGTACCTTGAAATTTGACAGATTTCAGGACTAAATTTAACGGTTAAATTAGTCCTAAAAGCATATGCACAATTTTTAAATAATAGATGATCTTTATCATATATTGGTTAGATTATTAGTTAGATTTTATGGGAAACTGCCTCATGGCAAAGATTGATTTAACCTACATGACTTACATGTTGGTGCATTTCTTAATATGTTTAGCCTACACTTTTATGTGCAGCCTACACTTTTATTTGCATGCATTGAAATCTACAATGAGGGATGTAAAACTGAATGGTGAGCGGATAACATGATATTCATTGATTTGGAAAATTTCTTGATTTTGGGACTTTTGATATTTTCATTTTTAAGAGCTTTTGGGTGATTTAGAATGGGATTTTATGATGTTTATATCCAAACCTTACATCAATGATAAAATAGCTTGAAGAAAGTATTCTGAACCTCACTTTAAATCACAAAAATACTATCACAAATGCAAAATTTAGTATCCCAAAATTTGATTTGAATTCTCAAATTAACAAATATTGTGTTGGATGTAATGTAGGAGTTAAAATTGCAAGCAGTGTTGCGTTATCAAGTGCCTATCCTGACAACAGGGATGATGCGGATGAAATTCTCTATTGTGGCCAAGGCGGACAAAAACTTGTTGGTTACGGCGTTGGGAAGCAAGTACGTGATCAGGAGCTCGATGGGGGTAATGTAGCTCTCATGAACAGCTACTCCAGACATACAATTGTTTGTGTGATTTGTGGAGGCTCAAAAGGCCGAACGAAGGCTAAGATCCTACGGAGTTTTGAGGACACGGAGACCAAGAAGAAATATGTATATGATGGATTTGTATGGAGTGTCTGCCTGACAGTATGAGGGAGGTTGCACAAGTTTTAAGGTTTACAAGTTTGTTCTTACACGACAGCTAGGTCAACCCCGTTAGACTTGACTATATTAGTTTAGGGTTAGGGTACCTTGTTAGGTTATCCTGCATCTCAACTGTGGTTGTGAATGACCTCCAACTGAAGACTCAAAAGAATTCTTTGCATTACTTCAACTTTATTACAAAGTAAAACAATATTGCTACGTGATAATCTACAGTAGTCCAAAAACTAATTGAAAGTCAAAAAAGGCATGAAAGTGCTCGGAACCAACTTTGTCATGCTTTCAAAAGCAAGAATCACACTAAAAAATTAGGACGCTATTTCTTGATGCAGACTTCTCCAAGTCCATGAACCACAAGTGTGAAGCCCTGTTGCAGCCTGGTTTTCATGTTTCTCCTCGAAAATTCCTGATCAAAATCAGATTCAACTATAGATGCCCGAGCCCTTAGAAAATCTCACTCCAATAACAAACTAACCTTCGGAAGCTGCAATGCACTGTCGCAAAACCGCTATGCTGCCACTGGGTCTTGAGCTATCAGCCTGACCTCATACATATGTTCCCCAGTACCGCTGGCTGCCATTCAACAAGGCCACCAGATAATCACTACTATGGAAAAAGTGACCAACGAGCAACCCCTTTTGTAAGACCACCTAAAGACTTGCGGAACGAAAAAAATTAAGAAAAAGAAAGGAGGGAAATATTGCTGTTGAGGAATGGCTTCTTCATTAGGTGCTTGCAAGTAGCATAACAAAGACAAGTTAGGTTTCAGAGGAGTGTTCTAGCAACAGATCAAAGATACCGTGGTGTTTTAGAGACTTACCAATCTCGGCAACCACTCCAGGCCCAAAAAATGATTGAAACTTCGGCTGCGGCACAAACATCCCATGAAATGATCAGATAACGCAAAACCATCTTTAGTCTAGTTTATAGGAAAAGGTTGAAAGTGATCCCATTCCAGAACTGCAGGTCAAAAGCAAAATGATTTGTTGATTGCCAATACGTCTTGAATTTTAAGGATTTCAATGCTCACTTGCTCTCTCAACTGCAAACAAAAAATATACGTTTGCTCATAAACAACTTCACATTCTATTATTTGACTACAAAGTTGTCACAACAACAACCATGTAAGTCAAACGTATACGCATTGCCGTGCCATTTTCAGTTATAAAAATCGAGACATTGACCTCTGAAGTTCTAGAGAGTGATACCCGGGCAAGTCTTCAATTGAGTTTTACAGTCCTATTTATTTAGCTCACTATTTCCTATATCCTTGAGTTGTTCCTATATTCCTGGCATGCCACAGGCCTTTCCTCACAAATTAAGAATGTTACGGAGACTACCAAGAATATGGACCCAACATAGTAACTTGGATTATACCTGCCGGTCTTCGAAGTCTGACAACTTTAGGTTCTTCGCTTCAAATATCAGAGTAAGGCAATATCTGCCTTGGCCTTTCACCTGCCAACAAATAAATAACAGTTATAAGAAACTATGTCCTTCAAATCGGCAACCCGCAATCATATATGGTGAAAAGGAAAAGGGGTGCAAGCATACGGTACCTCTTCCCGAATTGATTGCAACATAGGAGCAAATCGCCTTGAAATACCTCCACCCTACTCAACCGCCACAGAAAAACACCGGTTATTACAGGGTTTCAGTGTTTTAGCTCAAAAATCTTTCCTTGGATTCAGATCCAAGCACCTCTTCAACAAGAGGAACTAATAAGTAATTTCAGAGGCCACCTCTACTCTCAAGATCTCGGAAAAGAAAGCTTGCACCGTCCCAGACTCTTCCTTTCAAGAATTATGAATCATTACATAAGTCAAAACCAAGAGATAATTTGCATTCCTCCTGATTAATTGCAAAAAGAAACTACAACAGAAAGCCATTTAAGTACCTGACCATAACGGAATATGCGCTTCAAAGCTTCCTCAAGATGTTGCTCATCTCCGTATCTGAAGCGAGTTACATCACTCCTGACCTGCGTGTGAACTACGTCTTGTTAACCCTGACCGGGTAGCCAACAACTGTACAAAGCATCTCAGAGAAATTGAATTTTGAATTTTTTTACGTGTAATCCATTGAAATTCAATGATCGAAGTACAGCTGCTACCTGTTCGTTGCTATGGGAATTATAGACATACAAAATATTACTATACGACCCGTAGAAGTCATAGAAGCATAGAATCACTAAGCAAAAATGGTTCAATCCCCGCAACTCCGCAAAAACCAAACTATGCGGGCCACAGGAGAAGTATTATGCCAGCAGAACCTTCGACCCGCTAATACGGCTAGGTTCACAAGAAACGGCATGCAATTCTGAATATTTCTCAATTAGATTTTAGTCGAAAATCCGACGTACCTGGACCAAAATTTCTGTAGCTTGAGCTTCTCGAAGCTTGAATGCGTCTTCATATGTGATACAAGGCACGGGCTTTAGCTCTGCATACTGCAAAGCCCATCACCATAATATCAGAACTTCCATCAAATGTCGGTTTACAAACCTGATTGCACCTCGCTGTAATAAATCAGTGTACTGCCTTCATGTACACCCCTGAAGCTTTTCTACAATCCCTATGTTTTGGGAGTATAGATTCCTAAAATGAAAAGTCACGGGAATACGAATTACCGAGATTAGGACATGAAAAGAAATCAGCAATTCTCCTCGGCGATTCAAGGAAGTCAGATATTTGTACCTTGAGAGCGAACCCAATGACAGAAAGAGGGAAGCCGTACGTGAGCATAAGTGCTGACCATGACGCGCCTGGGAAGACAGTGAAGTAAGCTCCGAATCCATACCTGAACCAAACAAATAAGCGAATTTTGCATGAAGAAACTCGATAATGAAACCTAATTTGGAAATCAAATTTAGACTGTGCAGATTGAGAAATATCCAAATAAGGCGTATACATGGCACTTCATCAAAAAAAGGTTGCAGATGTCAGTCATATCAATTCCTCCAAAATTGTCATTACATCCACCGGACGGATAACAGCTTCTGGTCAGAACTTACGATAGCAACGCAATGCCGACAACAAGTCCGATGGTACCGAAGGACGTCTGCACACGCAATAGTCGAACATCTATCAGCCTTTCAGTAAGTTATTTCTCGAGTTATCGGTCTTTAAGAATTCTCAGTCCAGACATCCTGAGTCTCAATGTTCACTTGATACCAGGTTGCCTCCATATCAACATGTCTTCATTGTGTATATTTTAGGTCTACATAAGGTATCCAATACGCTTGAATTACGAAGCCTATCACTATGGCCTCAAAGGTCCTGCAAATTTAAATATTCAAGGATAAGGCGAATCTCAGAAAAACCTCGATTTGAGGACTCAGAAACAAAAGTTGCACTATAAAAGTAAGGTAGATAGAAAGAGCATATGCAAGCCTTTCACGACCTAATTACTGTCAGACTACGAGTTGCAATTGGAAGAGTGTTGATAGGAAATAGAAGGTTTTCAGTAAACCATTCTTCGTAGTCCAAAATTTATTGCAGATATCCGTATTTTCGCACTTCTCAATTGCAGCAAGACAATTTCTTACGGAAAAAATAGCTACTACTTCTTCCTCATCCTAAAATAATGCTCAGCTCGGACAATTCAGCAAAGATAAACACGATTTTCTCATCCAGGAGGTTCATTTTCTATTTCAAATTCGCCAAGATACTCGTTATCCTCGCCAGGTGAAGCAAATGCTCCTCGGTTTTCAGAAGCTCAAAACACATTGCCGAGGCAATTACCCCTAGAAACCAAATTCAGCACAGCCAAGACTATCAATCTACTGCTCAGAAATTAATAACAATACCTTGGTGATAGAGACTTCAGTGTCTGGAACAATGGCCTTCGACGACGCAGTTGAGCCCGTGTCCACTTGACTTGTGGCGCGAACGACTACAAGTCTCCGCGGTAGAACAGAGGCGGAGGACCGCAGCGGTGACAGAGTGCAATGCCGTAGCGCCGCGATATTCCTGTGACTGGTGGAGACCGCCAGAAGAGCCTGGGCCGAAGCCACATTCATCGCCATTGTCGTTGCCATAGCTGAGCACAAATTAAGCATCAGCTGCCTGACAGGACGCTGCAAAAACAACCGGTCCTGGTAGAGACGATAAAACTGCTAGAAAACTTTGAGACGCCCAGGTCCTGAAATCAATTGGATTGGGATCTCAATTTAAAGGACCTTGTTTGTGGCAAAGAACCAGATCCCGAAGGAACCTCTCCTCAGGTTCATTCAGGATCATGAAGCAGCCAGCAAGGCAGGCTGGAGTAGATAACTGATTCCACGCGGGATTCAAGCCCCTCTCCATCCGACACCTGGTCAGTCACTTTGTATTTGCTTTGTTTCTATTTGTATTTGACACTTAAATTAGAATACCACGCTTAGATGAAATATCAAATAGCGGCACAAAAATGAAAAATATTACAAATAGGGGCACAGTTTCAAAATAACTATAAATAGGGGCACAATTTCAAAAAAATAATTTGTAAATTCTGGTAAAATTTTGGTTTGGACATTGGTTGATTTAGATACATCACATTAAATGTTAGCTAACTTTTAAAAAACTTAAAGGTTTTTCCAAATCAAGCGTAAAGAAGGAAATTTTAGTACATGGGTCTTGAAATTGTGCCCCTATTTGTAATTATTTTGAAACTGTGCCCCTATTTGTAATATATTTCATTTTTTTGCCCTTATTTTTAATTTCCCCTTTTTCTTATTTTTTTCATTTTCTGAACACATAGCTTTACAAAGTATTAGTGGACAAAGGGCTATTTCCGTGCACAATTCTCCTCTCTACCCCAAGTTCTCTACGTTATTCCATTTTCTCCTATTGTTTTTTTAACCCCTAAGCGCCCAGGCCATTTTCACCAAAATCTAAATTTCAGGAGACCTATAACTTTGATGTACTATATCTCAATCAATTAGATGATTCACAAAAAGTGATCATTGAAAATAGTGCAACACCCACTTAAAAAATAGCTTACAAACTTTGGGAACAATTGACTGTAGGAGATGCAAGATAATAACATTTGATCAAACAACATGTGATAGCAAAATCTCAGTTTTTGGTAGGTAGTTGCTATTTGATAATTTTTACAAAATTCTATAAGCCCCTAATTCATCTCAATTTTTGGGAGTAGCAAGATTAGATGTGAGTGCACACATTTGTAAATTATTGAAGATTGCACTTCTTTTTATGTCAAGTTTAGGGCTTCAATTTGCTATTGCACGCAAAACAATGACCGGCATATTTGGTGAGGGTTGCCATAATAAGGGTCTAAAACATCTAAAACGTGCTTGAACTCTTGCCAACAAATTTCCCACTACCACAAAGCAAACACGAGGAAGTTTGCAAAGGATATTGGCCAATTGGAACAGTAAAACACTGCTTGCCACCATGCCCCATATGGTGTTTCATCCAATCAAATCTCTTGCGACACATACAACATTTGACTTTCTTTGCCATTACTCCATTGGTATGTACAACTTGAATGCCTTTATAATTGTAGTTTATAGCAAGATCAAAAAATTAAATCTAGTGCCTCAAACAAGCCTTTGAAATCATGTGAGGACACTTGTGGTCCTATGTATAGGCATTCAGGGGTTAAAAGCCTCAAAATTTACGCAACAAAGGATTTCTATGCCTTTGTTTGTTTAAATGAACACCTATATATGTTATGTGTTATGAGTATGCCTTCATGTATTTTGCGCCCCGTCTCTCTTAGTTTGAGGTGATTTTTGAGACGACTTTCCACCCTCTCTTTCCCTACTTTTTCTTCTTCATTCATTATTTTTGAATTTCAAGTTTTGTAGGTGACAAACAACACCCAATGTTTGACCTCTCCCTCCTCCCTCTCTAATAGAGAATTTTGAACTTATAGTTTTAATAGAAATTTTTGTGTGCCTTTCTCTCCCTCCCCCCTCTCTAATAAACTTGTGGTGATGATAGAGAATTTTTAATATTGCACGGCAAACAATCCTTGCTTTATTTTATATATATATATATATATATATATATATTACAATGTCAACAGGTTTTCAATGATGTACCATTTGCCTCATTTGATGAAGAATTATTATAGCAATCACTATTTGAATTTTGATGTCTTCAGAGACTATTCAATTTCAACTTGCTTAGCACCTATATATATCCCCAAGTATTTAGTAAAATTTTGTAGAACACAATGAAAACTCATAACACTAGAAAAAATCTTGCATTAAACGACTGGTTCACAACAACTAAAAATGTCCTAAACGACTCAATTTGATTGTAATTTAGTCATTGTTTAGTTGTTTAGGACATTTGCAATCGTTGTAAACCAATCGTTTAGGGCATAGTTTTCTTCTAGTGTAACCCTCCCAAGTCCCCAAGTAGTTTATAACCAAAATATTTAGAACTAACAACTAACTGTAATTTCAATTTTGCTAAAAGAATTCCATGCAAAGAACATGAATACCTTTCGTAGTTGCAAGTTTACTTTATTGCTATTACTTGATACTTTGATTTGCATCACACTCACATCCCACTGTAATCAAACTCTTGAGTACTCAAAAATGGTGATTTTGGTCCAAATGAGTGATTAAAAATGGGCCATATGGGCAATTTGTTTGCAATGAGATTTTATTATGAGTATAATGTCATGGAATAAAAATCATGGAATACTTCATAGAAACACCAAACTTATTTTTAGTTCTAAAGAAATTTCCTGTGAACCAAAGTTATTGGTTTACAATTAGGTGTAATAAAAGTGTTGTGAATGCTATCCGCCATGTGGAGGGCATGAATATCAACTGTTTGTTAAGAAATCAATTGTTCAGCAAAATCCAAAACTTATATACCAAAATTTCAAATATTACTTAATTTTTCTCCATCAGAAAATAGAATATGTAAAGACATGAGTATTTCTTAATGACTATTACAAATGTCTTTTATGGTTATTGATTTCCAAACCAAATAACCAAATAAGAGCAATATCAAGACTTCATAAAATAGATATGAGTACAACAAAATCAAAGTTTGCCAACTCTTGTGAGCAATTTATGAATTTGTTCACAAAGCTTGAACTGGCATGGCTACAACTCATAAACCTTTGAAACTCATGTTTCTTAACCCATAAAGGCCCAAGTGTCTGTTCACCACCCACTTGAGAACTCGGGTAGAGTCATATGGAGTTAATTTTAATTGGATGTTCTCAAAATTGTTACACAAGGTGTAAATATGTATCCCCTAAATGAAAATGTAATCTTTTCCCCAATTGGATGCCCGGTTCAAAAGTTATGCTCTGGCAGTTTGGACATCTTTGGAGAATCTTATGCTAGAACTCTCATCAACTTTTCAAATTTGGCAAGTATGTAACTAAAAAGACATGGTGTACAATTGTCAAAAAAGTAAATAAATTGAGGTCTCACATCACATTCTAAAGGGAGTCAAACTTTGTTATCTATGGTTGGGTAGTTTCAAGAAAAAATATTTTCCTCTAATTTCAGGGCCCATTATCTTTCAATTTATAAATCCAAAGCTTTTGAATTTTTTTCAAACAACACCATATTCGTTAATTTGAGAAAAATGGTACATTTTGGGACTTTCAAATTTTGAGGTGAAAGTTTTAAGAGATCACCTAAAACCAAGCTCAACGTTTTTTTTGTACATGTGTCCTCACCTGAGAGGAGGAGTTTGCGAGGGAAAAAATCTTAGTGGCTTAGATTGAATTTGATACCTTCAAATCTGGTTTAAGGTAACTTTTTGGGTTTAAGGTGGAGTACAAAGTGGGACACTTGTTTTTCCCAAATTAACGAATATGGTATCAAACATTCCAAATGTTTGTCTCTAACTTTTCACCATTCATATTTCAAATAAAAGATGTCCACAATGCACAAGAAATCATGAAAGAATAACTAATGTATTGCCAATTCACTTAACCTTATACTAGAGGGCAATTTAGAGTAAGCTAGATTCATAATTTTCTCTTGAAACTTTTCATGAGTGTACCTATCACAATTTAGATATCAATGGGAATTTTTTTTAATTCATGTCGACCAAAAATCTGACTCCAAAGAGTCTCAAAGTCTACTGACCCATTTGGGTAGGGACAATTTTTTTTTATAGATTTCAAATGCTATAATCTTTCAATCCATGTGGTCAAATGGGCTGAAATTTGTTGCACTCAATACTAAAATATTTTACTACAAAATTGTACAGTTGGAGTTTCAAAAACAGTTTTTAAACTAAAATTCACATCAACATATTGAAAAAACACAAATTTTGGCAGTTTTGGATGAAAACATCCCTTGGGCCTTTAGGGGTTAAATTTAAAACAAAAATTGGCCAAGGAAACATATTTCAAAACTAGCCAATAGGATATTAGGAAACTCATCTATAGAACCCAACATTTGTAAGCCCCACAACTTTGTTGAAGGCCCATTCCCATTAGACAGTTGGACTCGTTTGAGTGAGAATCTTTTTGTCTTCTTCCTTAACATGGATACACTAACATGGTTTTGAAATGAGTCCTTCAAATGTATTTGGAATGCATTAGTAAATCAAGTTCTCTCATATGATGCATTCCCCATTACAAGCAATCAATAAGAAGGTTCCATATATGACCTCAAAAAGTGATAGTAATGATGTGAGACCTTCTTAATGGTGGGGTTTGAAATTTTCTTGTGCTTGTAGTTTTTGTTTACAGTTTTTAATTCATATACATTCCTCTAACGGCATCTTGCCAATGAGAATGAAGTTTTAAGTGATCCATTCCAAACCGTGTTTGTGGCTGACGGAAGCGTCATTGGACGTGCATAGGAAGGGGGCATGAAAGGAGAGAAGAGGGAATTGTGGAATGTTTGTGATGGAGTCAAATTGACAAATCATGTAATTCAAGAAACACAAAATGAATAACATTCTGAAAAAAACGAGGTAAAAAAAGATTAATTGAATTTAATAAGGTAGAAATCTCCCATAATATGGATTTAAATTTCTCATCAATTTGATGGATGCGTTTCGGCATCTATTCCACTATTTACACAAACTACGAGATCTCTCAAACACCACGTTTTTACAAATTTATGATTTCAAAGACCATTGCTGTCTTGTACATAATCTTGGTCAATTTTGATTCTTTTGAATTTGAGATTGCATTATTGATTTTGATAAATTAAAAAAAAGAGAAAAGAAGTAGTAAGCCGTTTGCATTTGAATTTCCTTCAAAATCTTGCAGTGCGGGTAATAAATTGTGTAAACAATGTAAAGGCATTTTCAAGCGGGATTGTACATTTTACATCGGTTATTCTTTGGTCCTTGATGGCTAATCATTCTAGGCACTTGAGACTTTGAATTCCCTCCTAAGGTAGTGTGCTCATAAACCGTCCATCTAAGGGCTGAAACTGAATTTTGGGGAGGTGAAACTTCTTGAACTATTTTTCACAGTAAATTTTCCTTGAAAGATAAGAAAAATTGACATTGAACCCAAAAAATTGTTTCATATTTTTTGAAACTTTGTAAAATTAGTTATAAAATTCTGAAGTGAAAAGGTCATAGAACTCTAAAATCATCCACTTTTTCAAATGTGCATTATCTCTACATTATAGAAAGGTTACAAAAAACAACATGTACAAAAAGAGTACATTTGGTGAGGTGAGCGGTTTTAGAGCCTGCGCGGTTTATGAGCAAACTACCTTAGTAAGTGAAGCTTCTCGACGTGTCGGTCGTTCCAAGCTTATGACCGTCTTCGTCGACGAAAACTCGGCAATCGCTGGACGACGTCCTCAAACGTGACAGACTGCGAGGACGTTGCGCTTTTCGTCCGACGACAACCTCTCTAGAAGCGGCAGCGCAAAACCTAAGGATGGACTCTTCATGCAGAGTGTCGTCGTCTCTCCCGCTCGCTTGCCCTCTCTGTGTCCTGCGGGCTCTTATCTGTTGTCTGTCTCAACCGTCTCCCCGAGGAATTATCCGCTCTGCCTTCGGAGGGGTTTCCATTCAGTCACGAAGGGTTTACTAACGTCCGAAGTCAATAGTTCCCTTGCAAGAGTAGATATTGTCTGTGGATTTTGTTTTTGTTAGGACTTTCAGTGTCTCTGCTTGCCATTTTGGAGAATTTGTGAGGTTTTAGCAGTTTGGACATGGCAATGGCAGCGGTGGCAGGTACAGCTGCAGTGGTAGGGCACGCGCCCAGACAGAGTACCACTGTAGCGTCAAGAATGTCGTCCTCTAGGGCCTTTGTGCCCGCGCAATTCGGTGTTCCATGCTTTAGATACCATGGCAGAATTCATCTCCAAAGTTCCGGTTATCGGCGGTCGGTGTTTGTTGCTCAGAATTCCGCGCAAACCGAAGCTAAGGTGCGTTGCATTCCCGTCGCATCATTTCGAGTAGTTTAAGTGTGCTTTCGTGTTTTGTAAGTTTTGCGGATTTTAATTATTGGCGCTACGCTCGTGTCATTTCTTGAACTATACTGAGGGTTTATGGAAGACAGATTGGTGGAAATTTATTAAACACATCGTTCTTAGAGGTAGTGCTAACTTTCATTTAGGGTTTTCATGTAATTGGATCGTTTATTGTTTTCTGTGATGCCTCTTGTATTCCAGAAACATAAACTACGTCCTACCGAGGTTTTTTTTTAATATTTTAAACATGAAATTTTATCGATTGTAGCGCTCAGGAGGTGAATAGTTCATCATTTTTCATTTGACGAGTGTAATGAGTTGCTTAGAACTGTGTATCGTCCATCGCCGAAATTTATTACTTTGCCTCGACTAAAAGAAAGAATCCTTTGATCTTGGCAGGAAACTGAGGAGGAGGCAGAGGAGGTCAAGGAAGAGAAGGACGTGAGTAATGCTGCGAGTGATGAATCTCCAGCTGCGGAAGAGACCTCGTCATCCACGATCCAATCTTTATTTCAGGGTTACAAAGAAGCAGTGACTGCGAACGATGAGGGATCGATTAGTGAATATGAGAGAGAGCTAGAGGCGATTTACAGTGAACGAGATTCGTTGGGAGAGAAAGTGAACGCTCTGATTGGGGAGATTGGGACTGGGAAGGATCGGTATCTTCGACTCAACGCAGATTTCGACAATTACAGGAAGCGGGCAGAGAGGGACCGTCTTGCCACGGCAGGGAACGTGAAGGGGGAAGTCATCGAGAGCTTGCTACCCATGGTGGACAACTTCGAAAGGGCTAAGACATCCATCAAGACTGAAACCGAGGGCGAAGTCAAGATTGATAACAGCTACCAGGGTATCTATAAGCAGTTCGTGGAGATCATGAAATCACTCGGAGTGGTGGCCGTGGAAACTGTTGGCAAGAACTTTGATCCTAATGTAAGTGGTTCTGAACTCTGATGAGCACATTGTTTAAGGTTTCTTAGTATAAGAAAATTCCTGCATTGTTTTACGTTAAGTATTAGACGTCTTTGCTTTCCTATTTCCGTTGCATTGTATATATCGTCAGTATATTTAAATTAAGTTACGTCATGCTAATTTAATTAATCAAGAATGTGAGGTAGCAAAAGCACTACAAAACTTAGGCAGCCATGAGACCTATAGGTTTAGACATTACAGTAGATGGTGTGCAGTAAGGCGTCTAAATCCCTCTATAGTACGAATAAAGGTAACTAGTTAGTAGATCATTCGCTTGTTAAATGACGGAAATATATCTGAGCATATCTCTTTCTAAACTGTTTAGTGCGTTGTACTCTTGCTTTGATGTCTTCGCGCATTCCAACATGAATTGTGTGCTTCTGCAGTTTCACGAGGCAATCATGCGCGAGGATTCAACAGAGTTTGCTGAAGATGTTGTTAGTCAAGAATTTCGCCGAGGTTTTAGAATAGGAGATAGGTTGCTGAGGCCAGCTATGGTGAAGGTTTCATCAGGCCCTGGTCCTTCTGCAGGCACAGCTGATGATGTACCGGTGGACGAGGCTCTTGCCAATGAATGATATATATTCTTGCGCCGTTTTGCTACATAGGATGCTTTCTGCAGAGATTCCAGTTTCTGCAATAAACCTTTTGTACTACTGTAGCGTTTCCACAAATTAAGAGCATCACTAACTAAACTATAAGCGCACTTGCTATTCAAGCTGCGTGTTGTAACTTGAAGGGCTTAGAATCCTTCATCCATAATCGGAAATTTTTCCTTTCCCTCATAATACTGTCTGGATTTTCCGTATTGTCACTACAAAGATTGTCTCATTCAGGGAACTGAGGCAGACCTTTGTGATATGTCTTGAGCAACATATGCAGAGATTCCTTACATTTACATGCACTAGCTTCTGGCATTTCAAGATGTTGGCTGCCTGCCGCTCCACCGAATCTGTCCTTTCGTCTGCCAGGATGGTTACATGCTTGCCCCAATCAAACACCGCACTTCATTGTCTTCTTATTCCAAGTTCCTGTAGGGTAATTTGTTTTCTTGACTTACACTACTTCGGCATAGGAGTTTGGATTGAACATATTCCGTGATTACGAATAGTGTATCTGGTCTATGTTAGATGTGGTAGAGGCAGATCATGTTGAGAGCTATCAGAATGCGCAACTTCCACTCTAAGATTCTAATCCTTCTTTGTCTAAGGCAGGGCTTGGAGGTTCTTTTTGAGCTTTATGTGAGGGACTGAGGGTAGTGCTTTCTAGATAGTTATGCTAACATGCGACGTGCATATGCAAGTGCACCGAGCCATTTTCCAAGATAACATTCTTGGAATATCTTGGAAAATTTTAACCTTTTATTACTAGCAACAATTATAATGTGGATCCGAAGGCTATTGTGGATAAATTTACAGTGGTGTTTTGGGATATTTTAGTGCTGAAATGTACCATCTAAAATATTTTCATTAACTAATTTTATTACAAAATACAAATTTGGTAGGATTATTCTTGTAATAAATGGCTTCACCTTTGTTTAACATGATGCAATTGTGGCCTCAAATTGACCAATCAAATGCTGCACTATGGGTTCTTACTTCAATTTAGAATGGGCAAGCTTTGTTCAGTAGTTTGGCTATCCGCACTTTGTTGGCATGGGTACCCAAGAACATCATAATGCCTTCTTTCTAAAATACACTCAATGACATCAACTAGTAGTTATTAAACAAGTATTGTAAATGATAATTATGATTTTCTTTTTTGTGTGTTTCTACTTTATGATTACCTTTTTGATTTGTAATATGCTTGCAAGATGCCAATGAGTTTGTTTTTCATTCCTCATGTTTGTATACTTATTAGCTACTAATTGTGTTATTGGGAGCTATTTCTATATTGAATTATGTATATATGTATTAGTTTTAAGTTAAGTCCTAATCATTAGAAAAAACACAAAGCCTCCACAAGGCCCTTAAGAATGGTCTCTCTTAATATTTATTGGGCATAGATTGGGTACGTTAAAAGCGTATGTGAAGTGTCTCTACCTTGTATGACTTTCCTATTGTGCATCACAAAATCCATGAATAGAAAATGGCAATCTAATACTATGTCACAATTTCTTAATTATTCTTCTACTATTGTACACAATCATAACTAAATGTTACCCTCACAGGTACCATTAGGAAAAATATGGGGCCCCAATAAGGCCCAGAGTTTGGGGGGTCCTTAGCCATGGGAACCTGGTTCCCAATAAAATCATGTGCAGGTTGATGTGGCATCATTGATGCCACGTCAGCTTTTTTGATTTTTTTAATTAAAAAAAAGTCAAAAAAAAATCTTATTTTATTCTAAGACCTTTTTCTTGGATTTTTTGGATTTTTTTAATTAATTTTTTTTGGCCATCAGCAGGGGCTGGTTCCCCACATCAAGAATAAAAAGAATGGAGGGCTGGAATTGTTTATAAAGGCCTTCTTCAGGGCCCATATTTTTCCTAATGTAGGTTGAAGATTTTAATATAGAGAAAAAGGACCATGGTAATATGCACATGTAATTGTGACACCCAATGAAAGTTGGACATGCCAATGTGAGCCATGATTGTAGTCAAAGGCATAGTAGGGTGTAAGGAATTTTTGTTATCCCAAAGTACAAATTAAAACAATTAAGGAAACCCCTTGAAAGGGGTTCTTATGGGCCTTGTGGAGGGCTCATATTTTTTCTAATGAAAAAATGGTTGTTTTTCAACTTGCTTTTTAGGACACATGTGTGCCAAAAGAGTTTTATAGGAAATGGTAGATTTTTCTAAGAGTTTTTCCAAGATACACTTTGACTTTAACCCCTAAGCGTCTTGCTAAGAAAATTTAGTATGCCTCCAACATGAAACCTTCAACACATTCTCCGAGTTTTTGGAAAGTTGAACAAGTAATCACACAATCCAAACTGGTCATTCTATACCCAACTATAAATCAAATGTTTTAAATCAATTTGATTTCAAATCCAAGTAAATATGCAAAATCCCCACCGTTGAGAATTTCATGTTTTCCAATTTGAGCAACAGTTCAAAATACGGATTTTGGACTTTCATGTTATATTTTCTCAAAAAAAAATTTTACCTAATGGTTGATCCTATGAGATTATGTCTTGGTATACTTGATGGAAAAAAAAACTCCACAAATGAAAAAAAAACTCCACAAGATATGGTCACTCAAAGTAGCTAGATTCCACTAGCTCCTTACTTTAAAGCTCTAAAACCTTGCCCAAATTAAGAAAAAAAAAAGTGACACATTACCAAATTCCTCCCTTGTACAATACGACACATTAGAGCACCCATTGCATCTACTCTCTAAGCCGCTCCATTTGTTTCCCACAGACGTTCTTCTCCTAATTGTTAAAAAATAGAATAATCTCCATATTCCATGTAGAATTTAGAGCAAAGGAGGTTCTTCAAGGAACAACAAGCCGATCAGAATTTTTTATTGAACTAGCAACTCCATTTGAACTTGAGTGGCAGACCAAAATTTGAGCTAAAAATGCCTCTTTTGTATACTTCCACACCTTCAAGCGCCCCCATTGGCCATATTGGGCTCTTTGATCCTTTAGAGGTTAAGATGTTTCATAAGTATAAGTTTATTTTGACAGACACAAATAGTTATTTTAAATATTTACATTTGATTATTTGAATCACTAACTACAAATTATGTTGATATGTTATTCTAGGAAACAGTTCTTCAAAATGACCATTCACAAGTAAACTTTTACTAGTATGTATACAAATTGTAATCATGCGATATCTTTATAGAAAAAGTCCAAGTAAAAGAAAACTTTTATTGACACTCTAAAAGGTAATGTTTTGTGCTTCATCCAACATGACATCTGTCAAGTAAAACACCATTGAATTTGATTTTCCCTCTTTTTTTGTTTTGTCCAAGTTGTTTTTATACTATTATTTTTAAGAGCACTCTTGTCAAGTGTAAAATTTTTGTCATTAATCCCTAAGTGTCTTGCTAAGAAAATTTAACATACCTCCAATATGGAACCTTTAGCACATTCCTTCAATTTTTAAAAAGTCGAACAAGTATTCACACAATCCAAACTGGTTATTCTATACCCAACTATAAATCAAAAGTTTAAGGCTATTTTGATTTTGAATCCAAGTAAATCTGCAAAATCCCCATCATTGGGAATCTCATATTTGTTAATTTGGGTAGCAGCTCACAATATGGCTTTTAACCTTTAAAGTGATTTTTTCTCAAAAATAAAAATTACCTAATGGTTGATCCCATGGGACCATGTCTAGCTATACTTGATGGGAAAAAAAACTCCTCAAATGGGAAAAAACTCCAAAACTTATGGTCATTCAAAGTCAGTGGATTTAACTAGCTTACTACTTTAAAGCTATAAAAAACTTGCCCAATCAAGAGAAAAAAAAGTGACACATCACCAACCTTCTCCCCTATACAATACATGGAAGTATGGGCTTCCAACCCATCCCATCCAAAATTCCTCCATCCACAATGTAATGTAGTCTACAATGCCTATATACACTCCCACTAATAGTTTTAATATTAAAAATAGTAAATTCAAATGTTTGGGTGCAAAATCTAGAGGCTTCAAGGAACAACAAACTAATCCAAAAGTTTTGTTGGACTTTTAGCTGCATTTGGACTTGAGTGGCAGACCAAAACTTGAGCATGCAATGCCTTTTTTGTCTATTTTTACACCTCCAAAAACCCCATTTGGTCATATTGGGCTCTTTGGTCCTTTAGGGGTTAACTAGTGCTACTAAATTGGTAACAATGGATATCTAATTCTAATTATCTTCACAACTTGCTAAACCCAATTTTTTTATTTGCATATTCACTTTAAAATTATGCACTTCCTATTTATTTTGTTGGTACTTAGTACCACACCTTAGAAAATGAGTGTATCTAATTAAATTTATTATACATACCCAAAGTAGATTTCAAACCATTTTTTTGCTCTGATGTAGACCTAATATTTCTTAATGCTACTTTCACAAGCAAACCTTTTGTCACTACACATCAAAATTCCATATGATTATGTAAATTTGGAAGTACGTGCCTTGGGACCCTTTTTGGTGTTTTGGAGGGGGCTGTTGGAGGGCTCAAAACTTTGCTAATAGTGAGAGAAGATGGGGTTAAAGAAACCTTGCACTTTAGTCCTAAATCTAGTATTATTCCATTCAAGGCTCAACCAAAGCATACCTTACCCCCTAAAAGGTCATTGGCCCTACAAGGGACAAAATGGATTTTGGGCAAGCTTGTTTTATCATGATTTTAAATTAATTTATTTGAAGTTTATTTCTAAAATAGAGTTTTGCAAGGGCTATGCGGGAGTACAATTTTTATTGGAATCAAATCATAGTTCAAAAGTTATTGATATTTTATGTGCTTTTTTTGTTCAAGGGGCAAGTTAGGCATGCCAAATTTTGTTGACTTCTCTCAAGGGTTACCAATGAAGACATGCCACTTCATTGGAATATGCCAAAAGCAATAGTGTGCTAGATAGTCAATTTTATGTGTGGTAATGAAGTTAACCTTTGAACTGCAATAGCTATTCGAAATTTGATTATTTTTCCTTTTTTTTTTGGTGTGATTGTCAATATAGTCAAAAACTTCCAACCTATTGTTTGGCATTCTATATTTCAATTATCTATTGGAAATTTGCTTTGCAAAAAGCTCCAATGTAGTGTGACTATCAAGCACATGTTTGCAATGCAAGGCCATGAAGGAAATGTTCCAAGTCTTATTTGATCATGGAAACTTGTGAAAATGTGTGTAACATAATTTAGAGTATGTTGGTCAAAACTTTTCAACATCCATGATACAAAAATTATTTACAATATGTGGTAAAAGGGACCTGAAAATTTAGAGCATAGGTCAAAAAAGAACTTGTTAAACTAACTTCAAATTCACATATCTCTCAATCCGTATGGTCAAACTTCATGAAAATTTCACCATGGGCTTCCTACATAAGTCTAGTGCAAGATCCTAGGGTTAGATTTGTGAAGGGTTAGATTTGTGAAGAAAATAAAAAATATTGTTCAGTTGAGATCAAATGACTGAAAGTGACAGGTTTCAGTGTTTTTTCAGAGAAAATGGGCTTGGGCTTTTAGGGGTTAAGATACACGACTGTAGCGATGAGTACTGCTCGAATGGTCACCACTCACCACCCCCTGAAATGTAAACCTCAGGTACATTCTCTCCATAGAACGTATGCAGCATCGACTATCATTGCATCATATACACAACAGCGCTCAACATGCAAACAATTCCTCTTCAACAATTGACAACCGAGAGCATCCCTGATGGCGAAACACATCGCAAGGACACATAATATGCAAAGAAACTAAATGCATTCAATCGATTATAATGCAGCAGATTCCACATCATGCCGGCTCAGAGAACTAGCTTTCTCTTCTCCATCTCGGAGAAGAAGAAGAATCTCAAAAATGACTACTCCTTCGATTAAGCTTACTGCTGCATAAAAAGCTACACAGTTTTCTTCATGAGTATGAGAAATCCTAAATGGTCGCAAAATGGTATAAAAGAGGGGGAGATTGGATCTGGGAAAGGGAAGAAGAGGAAATTCAACTTTACTGAGCTTTGGCAGCGGGCACGGCCTCCAGCAATCTGGAGAAGTAGAATTTGGTGCCAGTCATCTCTCTCCTCTTGACAACCCACCCGACTTCCTTGAGAGCGGCTTCAACATCATCCTCGGCGTGCAAGTAAGCGCGGGTGGCCTTCGACGGGCCAGGGAAGAGCTCGCCGATCCGCTTCAGAACGCTGTAATACAAAGTGTAAGGGGCGAAGCTGAGAATGAGGCGATTCTCCGCCAGGGAGGCCAAGTGCTGCACCATGCCGCCGGCTTTGTTTTGCGGGTAATGGATCAAGACGTCCAAGCACGCGACTGTGTCATACTTCCCTGTGATGGACTCCAGGTCACGCGCTTCAAACTGGGGCAGTTGCGTGTTGGGTTTCGATTTTAGGGCGTCTTTCGCAAGACGAGCCGCTTCGTCCACCATGGCGGAGGAGATGTCGCTGGCGGAGACGTGAGCGCCTTGAAGCGCGAGCGGGATGGAGAGGGATCCCGTGCCGCAGCCCGCGTCGCAGACGGTGACGCCCTCCAAGGGTCGGTCTCCCAGGAACTTGAGCACCTTCTCGACGGTTTGCGCGTGGCCTTGGCGGATGTCGAGCTGCACGCTGTTGACGTCGTCGGTCTCCCCGTAGATGCGCTTCCAGCGGTCGAATCCAGACGAGTTGAAATAGTTGCGGACGACAGCCTTCTCGTCGCCTCCAGTCGCCGCTGCTTGCTTCTGCCGACGCTTCTCCGGGTCCGCGAAGGAGAGGGCTGCCGCGAGCGCGGCTATGGCGCCCCCGCTCGCCACCGCGAACTGCAACCCCGTCATCCCGTCGCTCTCCATTACCGCCAGCTTGTCCAGCGTCTGCGCCGCGAGCTCCACAATCGGCAATGCAGCCGAGGCTTGCACACTCCCGCCTCTCTCCCTCCTTGAACCCAGACGCACTCCATTGGTCCGCAAACTCGGGCACAGCGACGAAGAGCTCGAAAGAGGCGCCGCCGCCGCACCAGCTTCACGCTGCGTGGCGAGCGCCCCTGTAGCCCCACGAGTGCACACAGCCGCAGGAGCAGCCATCGCCGCCATCCCGAATTACCCAAACACAATCCCCTTCCAAATCCTCAAGCCCTTATCTTACCCAGAGCTCCCTCCTGTTTCCACCACAACAACAATGTCAGCTCTGATTCCACTCAAACACACACATCCACAACACAAGGAGAAATCACGTAATCCGAGACTCACTGCAAACCGAGCTGCTCTCTCGATAAACTGAAGCTTTGCACTCCTTTCGCAACAACCTCGCCTTGAGAACAGTAGAACCCAAGTGAGGCATGGCATTGGCCGATGCATGGATTACGCAGATGCCATGGTGGCAAGACGGTTTTTGGATGAACAGAGACCGATGAAACGTCCCCATATGGATGAAGAAGGAAGTCCAGTTCAACGAAAAAGGATTCTTAGTTGCTCATAAAAGCAAAAAGTAGTTGATTAGAAACGCCTTTTTTGGGATGGTGAGGGTTTAGGCCGAGGTTTTTGTGAGGGTGGCGGAGTGTGTGCAGACTGTTGGATTGAATTAGGGTAGAGCGAGGTGAGGATTGTGCAGAAGGAGAGTCTGGTTTGTTTTGTGATGCCCCAGGGCTAGATGGACGATAGCAGCGCCCATGGTTTGAGTGTGGGTGGATGTGACTGAGAGTCCGGTGGTGGTGCGTTCACCGCGATGCGGAATCTGGTGGTGATCAGCGAGGTGCATGGGGTCGTGGAAGGCGACGATGATGCCAAGCTGCAAGTGGCAGCTGCCGCTGTCGATGTCGACAACGGCTTTTTCTTCCTCACGTCTCAATCGTCCGCCCTCATCTGCTACTCCCTCTCCTCCTCCAAGGTACACTACTTCGCTTCCTCGCAATGCTCCTCATCTTGGAGTTGCTTTGGCATACTGCGAAGTGGAATCCCATGATCGAATTAGGAAAAACTGCTTCGATATGAGGCCACTGATCGTCCAAGCCCAGGGTACTTCAATTTAGGTCTGGAGGAAACCAAATTTTGAACTTGCCGGGGTTTTGGTGCTTATTAGGGTTAGCGGCAGGCTGTAGACGTAGTAGCTGACTCCCACGAGATGATTCCAAACCGAGTATTTTTGGAGGAACTCAATATTTGGTTTGATTTTACAAGTTTTGTGCTGTGATTTACGAGCAGGTCGAATGGGTTGTCGCTTTGGACGAGGAAGCTGGGCCTGTGGTGGCTATGGAGTGGAAGGTCGAAGTGGAATCCGTTGTTGTTGGGCGATCCAGTGGGCAGGTAACCAAGCGATTCGCTTAGCATTCTTAAGTAATTATAGAATAGCACCGTTTGAGAGCAGTGCTAACGAAGTTTTGTTTAGGAGCAAATTCATTCCAAACCAACGCAAATCAAGCAAAACTAAAACTTTGATTTACTTTCATATGTGATGATAATGGTTCATTGGCTTCATGAGCTCTTGCTTGTTCAAGCTGAGCTCAACTTTGCAAAAAACGGTGTCATTGATCCCTTTTAATGCCAACTGGGAGGGTTCGTTAATAAGGGTTCTCGAGAACGTTATGCGTACTTCTCATGGCATGAAAAGAAAAATTTGGTTTTATTTCCATTTTGTTAGTTTGAACAGAATTCTCTGGACTTGAGAGCTCGGAATAATCATGTAATCTTTTGATGGTTGGCTTAGGTTCTGATACTTAGAAAATGTTCAGGTGGTGGAGGTGAGTCATTCTGGTCAGGAAGTGCAAGAAGTGGGCTTCTTGAAAGGAGGGTTACTGGCTATGGCTGCCAGTCCTGATGGTGAGCTCTTGCTGCTAGCTACTGGACTAGGTCAACTTCTAGTGATGACTCAAGACTGGGATCTTCTGTACGAGGTCTCGCTGGACAAGGAACCTTCTGCATCAGTAAGTTCTCTATCATTTCATTTGGTGCATGAGACATAAAGTAGAAAATACTATCTGCTTCACTGGATGCATTTTTAACACATGTCGGCGTTTGCTTTTTGGGCAATTGACAATGCTTACTTAGAATACAAGTGCCAAATCTGTTGAGATAAAAATTGTATGAACTCCTTAAGCAATTTCAAAGTGGGAGGCTGTAGACCACTTCAAATGACAGTAGTCAACCCTGTTTTCATTGTATAAATTAGTGGCCATAGACATTTAGCCAAGTCATGGCTCGGTAACAAGTTCAACAAGGTGTATGATTAGCTGAGTTGTTGCTGCTAACAGGGGTCAATATAGGAGATCTGCATGTTGCACTTTGGTAGCGACACGCTTGCTTCTGTTCTTTTTCTTGAGTAAGCATCACGGTGATTGTTTCTAGGGTGGCTTGGTTAACGTGTAGTTGGTGCTAAATTTGATGGTTTTATGTAGGGCAGCGTGCAGCTAAGCTGGCGAGGGGACGGGAAATTTTTTGCAACACTTGTCACAGGAAACGGTTCCTTTGCTGACCAGCTGAAAATCTGGGAAAGGTATACTGGAGCCGTACACGCGTCTGGAGAGAAGGTTCCGTATGTGCAGACAGCAATGGCTTGGTGTCCCTCGGGGGCACGGATTGCCACTTCATGTATTCAACCTGATCGGAGTACTCAACCGCTGATAATGTCCTTCGAGAAGAATGGCCTGAAGCGAGACAAGTTTCAGCTCGAAGGCCCGCTGGACACACATGTAGGGTACTTGAAGTGGAATAGCAACTCTGAGCTTCTGGCCATGGTGATCACCACAAAAGATTGGACGGGTGTTCAGATCTGGAGCTGCACCAACTTCCACTGGTACTTGAAACAGGAGTTGCGGTTCCCAAGCACGGATGAGCTGAATGTGCTGTGGGACCCTGAAGACGCAATGAAACTCGTCTGCTGGACCGCGAGTGGGACCATTCGCACGCTCAGGCTTGGGTGGAAATCTGCTGTCTTGGATTCAAGCATAGCGCTGGTCATCAATGGACATAGTTTGCTTGTATCACCTCTGGCACTCGCCCTGGTGCCACCTCCGATGTCCCTATTTATGATCACTTTCCAGGCTCCAGTGCAGGTTGTGGCATTTCTGCAGGAGAACGATAGCTGTTTGATAGCTGCTCGCCTCTCCGACAGCACATTGAGCGTTATGAGGCTGCCTAAACTTGGTGAATGGCTAGATTTGGAGAGGGACAACCACACAGCGCGCTCGATCTCTGTACTTTCCGACTTGAAGCAGAGCATCAGTGAGCTGCGGCACCTTTCCTGGTTGAGCTCTGGATCTCTGTTAGGTGTTCTCTCCGTGCAACCGGGTTCTGACAAGGCTGGCATATCAGGAAATCTCTCCGGCACCCAGAATGGTGTTCTCTGGCAAACATACCCTGGAAGCCAAGAGATTCTTGTCGAGGTTGATCTTGATATAGTAGCTGAGAAGCCCAGTGAAATTACGTCAGATGGTTGTCAAATACAGGGAGTGCAGGAAACCCCCGTGAAACAGGCAGTGATTAGCATAATTAAGAACCAATCTAACCAAAACGGGGATGCTTTAGTCCAGCTGGGGGACGGCACTGTGGTGTTGTATACTGAATCTCAAGTAGCGTCTGAGTTTGGAAGAAGTGTGCTTGGGAAGTTTGCGAGGCCGTGTCCGTGGATGACAATGCTGCAATCAGAGACGGGGCAGGTCATGGTTCTTGGGCTTGACGAAAAGGGCTGTTTGGAGCTTCTGGGGAACTGTGTACTTTGTAAGGATTGCACAAGCTTTGCGATTCACACGGCAGCTGACTTGCGGTCCCACATTTTATACACAACACAGAGAGATTCCATGCATGTGGTCAGTTTATCCGACCCTTCGTCACTCTCGGATCTCCAGTCTAAGCAAGAGGTGAATATGAGGCCTGAATCCATGGGTGGGAGGAAACCGAAAGCAGGGGCCGCTGAAAAGGAGCAAATGAAAGTCCGTCCCTTGTGGGAAAGAGGGGCCAGATTGCTGACAGCGTTAGGCGGCCATGACGTGGCTGTAATAGTGCAGACTATAAGGGGTAATTTGGAAACAGTTTACCCACGCGGTCTCGTGCTCGGCGCCATTGCAGAAGCCTTGCAACAAGGTTGCTTTCGTCAGGCTATGGGATTGACACGGCGGCATCATATCAACCTTAACGTATTAGTTGATTATGGCGGTTGGCGAAGCTTTTGCGTGAAGGCTTCCGAGTTTGTCAAGCAAGTATGCTGTTCCTGTCTTCTCTTTGCCGATGTGAAGGATGTTAACTATAGTAACGCATAGAGATTTGATGTCTTTGATGGTTTTTTTATTTGCCAAGTTCGTTTCTGTTTGAATACCGACCTGGCAATTTCCAACTTCATTCCTCATGCTATTGAGTTGTTTATTTGCAGGTGGGTAAATTAAATCACATCACGGAACTAGTATATGCTCTACTTGAGGAAAACATTGTTGATACAACTTATAAAGACTTATTACCCCCCTTCCCAGAACCACAAAGACCTGCAGATGCTGTTACTGAATTGCTGAAGTCTCAACTTACAGCCACCAAAGTGCAATCTGTTTTAAAAGCCTTGAGATTGGGTGTGGAGAAAGAAATCCCTGACAGCCCCGCGAAGGAGCTGTGCATTCTAACCACGTTAGCCAAGAGCCGACCTCCAGAGATAAAAGAGGCCCTCCTGCGAATCAAAGGTTTGCGGGAAGCAGAGCTGATGGGGGAAGTTGCTGTAGAGCTAGAGGCAATTGAGCACCAACCGGAAGAGGGGCCGAAGAAAGTCATATTGAGTGCCGAGGCTGCGTTGAAGCACTTACTATGGTTATCAGATGCAGATATCGTATTTAAAGAAGCTCTAGGATTGTATGACTTACACTTGGCGGCAATGGTGGCTTCTCATGCCCAAAGAGATCCAAAGGAGTTCCTTCCTCTTTTAAAAGAGTTGGAAGAAATGCCACCACACTTAATGCAATACAAGATTGATGTCAGGTATGAAAATCTCTTCAGCTTGTTGGAACGTGTTTGAAGGAGCGTTGGTAGTTCACCACTCTTCCTGCACTTGTTTTACGTTGCAAGTTATCATATACGTCAGTTTTATTCGAATGATGTAGTCATTAGGTGATGGTTTTCAGTTTGAGCACATGGATTTTAAAAGGATTCTTTTTCTGATGTGACTGTAGATTGGGCCACTACGAGAGCGCACTGCAAAGCCTTGCTCGAGGAGGGGAAACCACCTTCAATGAATGTTTACAGCTGATGATGGACCATGCCGATTTATTTCCACTTGGATTGCATATTTTTAGGGAGTCTAGTAACCGGGTGGATATTTTGGAAGCATGGGGAGATGATCTTTTGAAACAAGAAAAATTTGAAGACGCTGCAGCTGCCTACTGCTCTTGCAGCAAACTTCAAAAGGCTCTGGATTCATACAGGTCTGGTGGCTTATGGCGAGGAGTGATGACCGTCGCAGGACAATTAAGCTTTTCGCAAGGGGAATTGACCTCACTTGCGAGTGACTTGGGAGAAGAGCTGCAAGCTATGGGTAGGCCGGCTGAGGCTGCATGTGTTGCCTTGGAGTATACACACGATGTGGATTCCGGAGTCAGGTTGTTGATGGAAGCCAGGAAGTGGATGGAAGCTGTCAGAGTGGCTTCCTTGTATTCCCGAGAAGACCTTGTTTCTTCGCTTATAGACCCTGCTGCTTTGGAGTGTGCAAATGCCCTGGTCGAAGAGTTCACCGAAGGTCTAAACAAGGTTAAAAAGTATCTTGTGCGTTATCAGACTGTCAGGCAGCGGCGACTGTCGTTAGCAGCAAAGTTGAAGGCAGAAGAAGATGGAGAATGGCCTGATGACGACACGGTATCAGAAGCCAGCAGCCATGTTAGCAGTATGAGCGCGTATACTCATGGGTATGTGCTCATTCCTATCCCTTGTACTGTAGTTAAAATAATCTCATGTCGTAAGAACAGATTCTTCCGTCGTGCAAATGTATTCTTGAGCACGTTAAATGTAACATATCCAATTTATGGTGACTTCTTTTTTCAAATTCCATGCTCTCTAGCGCTGTAGTTTTAAACATACTATATGCTAATAATTGGTCCCTTTTCATGGTTTATCCAGAACTGCTACGGCAAGTAGTTTGACAACAGGGTCAGGGAGAGGAAGAAAGAACAGCGCACGATCACAAAAGAAGGCAAAAGGTGGCCGGATTCGTGCTGGCAGGTAGGGGACTTTCAAGGACTTTATCCGGATACTTTATGTACCTTACCCTGCCATTTCTTTACTGCACGTGCTCCGATTTGTGTTTTATCCTTCTCTGCTTTCATCATGCTTGCTCTGCATTCTTTGTCAGCTTAGTCGTCGTCTGTGGAGAGCCTTATTAATGGTTTCACCGTAAAAAGTTCTGGTTTTCAATAAAAACGAGGCCATGTGTTTAAAGCAGTAGTGGCACATTGAAGCACATTATTCCAAAGAATAAGTTTTCTATGTTTAATAGAATTGTGACAAGTTGTCAGAAAATAGTTACATTTTAAAAATTGCTGAGTTGAGATTTTGAACTTTGAAAGAATGACAAGTGATAATTTGACATAATATGTAAGTTTCTGTTTTGTAATTATATCTACCTGAAAAACGTTATATACATATACAATTTCTAAACAGCGACTGAGTTTTACTTATTTAATACAAATATTTAATTTTAGCATGCATTTTCAACATTAAATTTTGGAACAAAATTGTTATACCGAGGGTTATTTAGATAAAGACTTGTAAATTATGAGTTCTGTTCGGGGTAACGACACTTGCAATTTGCCTGTTGTTCTTGTTACGCTTATTTTGGTCACGCTGAACGACAGTGGTGGGCATGCAGTGCTGGAGAGGAATGGGGCCTCGTCGAGTACGTCCGAGGTATGGCAGTGTCTGCTCGGATACAAGAAGAGGTTCGACGGTTGCTCACAGTTCTGCTGCTACGAGGCCATTTTTCGAGTGCACATGGTTTGCAATCCTCGCTTGCCGTGTATCAAAAGGACCAGAAGCTGGCGCTAGAGAGCATGGAAAAGGATGCTGAATCTGATAACACGCAACTGGTGCATCCACCGCTGCCAAGTAGTGCAGCAGCAGCAGCTGTTGCTACGAGTACACCGCCTTCCTCAGTAGCTTGGAGGTTGGCCGTGTTGGAGGCTCCTGAAGGCTATTGTACAGAATGAGGTGTTACTACAGCTCTGGTTACTGATTAGCGTGTACAGCTTTAGTTTTTGCAAGCATCTGCCCTTCCCTTAAAAAGTCCTCAGCTTTTCAGGTAGCATTCTCGCTGCTGGCAAGGGCGCACAAGACTAGGAAGGGCAGCAGGCATAGTACAGACTAGTTTCTGTTATTCAGACGGCCTCTACGTGCTATTTATTCGGTTCTCCTTCCGTCGCTCTCTCGGTTTCCCCCTTCTCAGCTTTTCACTCTCCTTGTCTTGATTCCTTTGCTCAATGCTCACCACCCTCTGCCTTCTTGCTCCGTTAGCAGCGTCTCCTCTTGATGAGTCCGTTTCTTCTCGCCTGCCTGGCTTTATTTCGGTGCTTTTTTTGCAGAGCTTTGAGTACTGTAGTGCTGGAGTGCTGTCTTTTCATTTTAAGGTGAAAGTCTAGCGATTTTTTCCTTTGCAGAAGCTGGTCTGAATGGCTTTTCTTCTCTCAGCTGCGTATATCTGAATGCATACCGGTAGTGTAATTTTTCAAGCAAGTGATACCCGCAACATGTTTCATCTTCATCTAGCTTCATCGCTGTTAACCCCTAAACGTCGAGGCGGACGAAAAACGTCCGCAGGCTCTGAAAAAAGAGTCTGTGTTCCAGAAAAAATTTGTTTTTCATCTGATTTTTTTCAGAAGTGATCATAAACACTTGGTCCATCACGGAAGGCAAAAAATTATATCATCTGATGCATTTGTATTTTTAGGCAACCCAAATTGTGAGAAGATTGAGAGTCACAGTGTTAGGTCCCAAGCTGCCCATCTTGTACTTTTCATGAAGGCACCATGCAATGTTGACTTTTGCAACTTTAAGAAACAAAATTTTAATGGGTGGGCACCTGCCACACCACTGTAAAAACCACTGTAGAGGGCAGGCATAGCCACCCATCCACACCACTGTAAAAACCACTGTAGAGGGCAAGCACATCCACCCATCTGACATTCAAGGCACACATTTGAAGTTCAAGGGTTAAAGTTGGTTTCTTTGACAAGTCATAATCTGTTGGAACGGCATGATTTGATGTACTTACACAATCAAAATGTACCAAAAGGTCAAAATTTTCAGTAGATTGTTAATGCTTTTGCAAGCACTGCCAATAATGGGTGCATACACCTTGCTAACGTTTGCATTTGGTGGTAGCAATGGATGTATGAATGAATTTAGGTATTCTACTCCTGTAAGCTAGATGGAAAAAACTGAACCATGGCTCTATTTGTTGTGAAGCAAAAATCAACCTACTTCATATTTCCTCAATACGTTGTGCACGGTTTTGTGTTAGGTAGACACACCTAAATCCGACCCCTGCTGTAATCCCGTCCCTGTATACGCCTTGTGGAGATTTTACCCATAGAATCTAGGTAAGACAAAGATCCCCTATTTTTTGGGTCCCAAAAAATAGAAGATCTATGTCTTACCTAGATTCTATGGGTAAAATCTCCACAAGGCGTATACAGGGACGGGATTACAGCAGGGGTCGGATTTAGGTGTGTCTACCTTAATGGCTTTATCAAGCAAAAAGAATGGACTCGTGCAACTATCGACTTCTCCGTGTGAAGAAAATTGATTACCAAGATAAAGTGTTTCACAAACACTGATGTAATTGGACACAACATCGTATACCAATGTCGGGATCTCGTTGACTTCCTTGAAATGTGAAATAAACCAAACACTAATGCAAACCCAGATTTAGCTCCAAAATCTGCTCAACAGTGTGTCTAACTCCTTGTGAATTAAAACCACCCAGGTATCCCTTCCAAAGTTCTGTAACATTGTGGAGGTGAAGCTTCCAGTAGTACTGATAAAGTCACGACTCCGTTGAAAGTCATTTTATTCATTGCTTTTTCAAATTCAGGTGGAATCAGGCTCTCGTCAATGTATGAAGCAATTAACTCCTACTTTTTCAATGTAACATCATTCATTAAAAATAGAACAGAAAGTCAAACAGTTGGTGAGGGATAACTACATGCAGATAAAAATGAATCCTGGCATCACCGAGAATTCAAAATTATGAGCCTCATTCATCCTTATCAACATGAAGCAGTAAGAATGAGCACAAACAAGCACCCCTATCATGAATGTCTCTACTTCAAACTAGAACCGTACAATCTTCGTATGTCTCTCTCTTCATAAAACCCTCAACAAAATATCCCCATGTTTCTCTAGTATAATAGAAAATATCAAAAACTCCAATTTGACAATCTCTGCATGCCACTATTTCTATAACCATATATCACATTCTGTGGAACGATGGGGCCTAAGGGTATTAGACGAAGGAACACTCCAACAACAATGTCACAAGGATACGTTTCTCAATTAAACGAAAAAATAAGCATCAATTTGAAGCATGGGACCCGAGACAAACCTCACGGTATAAATTCCTTTTAGGAGCAGAGCCAAGCTGAAAAGCGACATAAATATACTGCTTCCCGGATAATGTGGAAACAGAAGCTTATGATAACATTCAAGAAAAGGAACTCTCCGCAGTAACAGGCTTGAACCAGAAGTAATATGTGGAGCGCGCTTCAGAAAGAAAATGTACAGTGGTCACCGATTCTTGTAACAAACTATTGGGAAACAAGACGTATTTGGCGCAGTTTCCTCTTCATCCACTGAAAAAAATTCTACAAAATGGTAGGCATAGACTTGAGGCTCACATGCAGGTTGAGCATGTTGAGAGAAAGCTTGACTGACTGCTTGCAATGGATTTGCTCACATTCGATGGAGATTCTTAGTAACCTCTCAGACAGCCCCTCACAAGTGCAACCACTCTCCGTTTCTTGTTCTCAGCTACCTCTGTGTCTTGTCAATCAGATATTTTTCTCGGTCAGCATGTGGTGGTTTTCTGCGTCAAGGCATTGTGCAGTGCAACAAACTGGTCCAGGGTAAGCTCTTCTGGTCTCGCCTGCAACCAGAACACCAAGTAAACACAAAGAAGGACAACATGTTTCCACAATATTTCAATTGAGAAACTTGGTGAAGGATAAACCTGCTAATTAGGTCTAGGAACCAGCATGTCCAGAAAAGGTTGAAGCCACCAGTAATTAACTCACCCTCTATTCTAGATGACTTAGCCGCATTACAACTGACAAGGTTATCTTGTGCAATTATGAGTAAAAATACAAGATTAAAATCCTTTGCCAAAGCATCTACAAGTGAATGGATATGCACGCGATGGATCCAACATAAGCAGAAAGTTATACTCACAGTTTCTAAGAGTCCTATAGACGTTAACGCAGCTTGAGTGGTGGCAGGATTATGGAGATGCTGTAGTGAATTCCGCAGCATCTTGCGCTTCCCATTGAATGCTGAGTTAACCTGCGGTTGCATCATGAAAGGGGACATTAGACGTTACTTATATTTTGTCTACCATTGTTGATAAACAGCGATGGCTAGCTCGTAATATAGAGGACCCAGCTGAAGGATCCCAGCATATGACAAAGTCTCTTCCTCCAGGCCTGATGCTTTGGCAGATGAAGACCCCAATCACAAACCCTATGGAGAAAAAACAAGTAAAACTGCAATAAGGCTAGAACGGCTGCTAGCCTGTGCAGGCTGTCCGGCTTGGGGTTTAATAAACACTCAACGAAAAAAGGTCTCCAAGGGATTGGTCTCATTGATCTTTGGATTTTAGAAATACACTAGAGTTCTCCGCACTTAAACAACTAGGATTTCGTTAACTGTATACGTACCAAAGTGAAAAAAGATTTGGTTGATGTAACGCGTGGATACTCCGAAGGTTGCTTCAACGCAAAGGTCACCACACCTGCATCTACCTGGCAGCGAAGTATCAACACATAATCGGACTTATTCAAGAAAAACAACACGTCGACATATTTCACACAAACACTGGATTGTCTGAGTTGCCATTAATCAAAAGCTCATCTCAAACAAATACTGGCTCACATACGGCATTCCTGTCCAAATAGTACGCGTGGAGAAATACAGATGCTGTATTGATGTGATGATCTAATGGTAGATTAAAAAGTTAAGTCCTTACATTTGGCTGCGGGAAAAAATTTTCACGCTCTACCCTGAATTTGTATTCCGGAACTGTAAAACGACAGCACGTCATGGTTAAGCATCAATAATATGAAAAAGAGCGTGTTGTTTCTCGTACATATTCTAATTTCACAACAGCGCCATATCAAGTTAAAATAAAGTCGCTATAAATTGCAAACATATGCTCTTGCAAGACCCACCACAATTTTCTAGCAAAGAAGAACACAGCTCTGTACAAAGAGTTGCAAAAATTAATGGTTCAGATATAACCTATCTTAGCGCCATGTCAGCAAAAAGGATACTACACCGTGTAATGTGCCAACCTGAAAAGAAGTTAACGAGAAGGCTGATGGGTCTATACTCATCACAATCAGGAGAGGCGTCCACAAGCCGGATCGCAGCTTCGTCCTGGAATATTATTAAGCATTGGCGTCACAGAACCTAGATGCTTTCATAATGCCCAACCGTACATCAATGCAATATGAAATACATATTTCTTAATAACATAATGCTATCTTGAGACAGGTCTAGTGAAATAGGTAGATAACAGACATCCACGTTGAAGAAAATATTCAAAGTCTTGCAAAAGTTTCAGATATCCAGATCCAGGCCGTCAATGTTGAGAAAAGAAATGGCTAGAAACCTCAAGACCCAGAAAAGTGACACAGCAATCTCAACGCAATGAAAATCAAAGGAGCGAAGTACCTGCAAAAGCAGGATGATATGGGAGAACGTAATCCCAAGGGGAAGAAGCTGTTTCACGACTTGTGTGGTGATGTTGAAGGGCAGGTTAGCGATGACCTGCAAGAACCCTCCTTTATTACATTTCCATGAAAACTTTTTCAAGCTGCTGGAAATTCAAAGTTTACGAGAGTAGAAGTCAAACTTGAATGTATAAATTCCGGATCCATACAAATGGTTTTATGAATACCTTAGCACGACGAGGAGGTTCTGATAAGTCGAAACGCTTTACCAAGGCTGCTTGCATGTACAAGGCTGCTGGCCATTTCACGAAATCCTCCTTAATAACCTATTCTCAATAAACGGTTGCGGTCAGATACATGAACCACAGAGGCAAGCGTAAGCAAGCGAAACAAACAAGACTGTAGTTGTTCATGTACCTCAACTTGACCAGTGTGACCAAATCGCTCAGAAATCAATACTGCCATGCCAGGATCCTGCTTGCAAAAAAGCACAAACCAGTGTTGTGGCTAAAATTTAGCAAAACTTCTACCAAAATAGTTTTCAGATACAAAAAGTGTGAATACCATAGATTAAAGTTTGTATATTTTAGCACAGATAGCAGTGTTTTGAGTCACTTGAGCTGCTTATGAAGAACCCATTCGAGATCACTGATCCAGAGGCCTACTTGCATTGAACACAATCTTACTCTTCAAATTCGCCCAGAATTCAGTTTTGACATTTCAGGATCTCAAAGCTGGCTACACCATGCAACCTTGAATCAACAGGAGCGAAATGAAAACAAGTACATGGAGAACAGAAGTGAAGGGTTGGAACAGTATGCACCTTTTCTACAGCAATGACGTTGGCGCCGGCATTTATAAGGGCATGGGTCAAAGAGCCCGTTCCTGGACCTATTTCCAGCACCAGATCGCCTGGTTGGATTCCCGCAGCTTCAACCATGTCAACGTTTACTTGTTCGTTCACCATATAATGCTGTTAACATCAAAACAAAAATATCCCAGCAGAGATTTCTCAGCAAAAAAACTATTCACAGGGAAACAAAATTCCAAATTGAAAAGAACACTCAGTGACTAGGAACAAGAGCGTTGCCTTGAACATCTAGAAAGGAGTAATGTAGAGGACCTGGCATTCTATAGGGTATAAAAGGCGGCAATTATCTGAAGTATACAGAACTCTGGTGTGTTTCAAAAAACCAAAGATCAATGAGATTGACCCCTAGAAACTCCTTCTCCGTTTTTATCATTTAAATTATTAGACGTGAAGCTGGACAGCTTCAACAACCTAGTTGCCCTTCCAGCATTGTCACAAACCCTAATTGCTCTGTTCCGTAAGGATTGTGACTTTTCAGAATTGATGAGTACTGCACTTACTTGGCCCAGCCATTTCTTAGGGCGGTGGTTCTGGGATTTGAGTGCTCTCAAAGTGCTTTGGACGGCATCCCCTTTGCTTTGCACCGCACACGTAATTCGCAGACAGGGGCTACGACATCTTGTGCCGACTCCTCCAGCAGGAATGAAAGTAGGGCTACAAATCCCCACACTCAGCGCCATTTGAATCCGCTCACAACGTGCCCACTTCCCAGAAGAAGTGACCCTTGCGCTTCGTGCACGTGTGCGGTTCAATCACCTCATGGAATTGACAAAAAGCTGTGAATGAACCGGAAAATCCAATTCTGCAGGTGGAACTGAAACTCTGCCTCTCCTTCTCAAGGAGATGTACTCAACAGAAAGAATTCAAGGTTTGCGGTTATCACGTCGTACGTGCACTCAAAGATGAAGATACGGCAGTTGTGTGAACAAATTTAGGAATTCGATAAACCTCCGCAAAACCTCGGAGAACAAGTGCGAGCCGTGAGTCCGATCTTCTGAGTCGGTGCCCAGGGATTTCTTCATTCATCCTTTGGATGATACATCCAAGACCTTACGATACCATTTCTTACCCATTTCTGAACTCATTTCATGTTCACACGATCACATTTTATTGTATGAAAATCAAATGAGTTATGCAATGAAAAAAGAGTTTGACAAGTATAAAGAAGTGATAGACATCGTCGTTTTGCTTACTGCAACTTTAAGTACCTCTATTGGATTGGAGGCTTCCTGGTCATATAAGGTAGTAGCACCCAGTACCAACAATGTATCCATCACTCTCTACACAAGGTGTTCATTTTAAAACTGAGATCTTGGTAAGTCATGGATAGCTTATCATTTTGGTTAATAGCATTAAGCTATCTATGATTTACCTAGATTTGAGTTCTAAATGACCACCTTGTGTAGAGAATGATGCTATTAGATACAATATTGGTATTGGGTGCTCCTACCTTAGTATTCAGGGGCTTTTGTTGCATTTTGTATGTGTAATATACAAGTTTATTTTTGGATTTGAAATGTAGTTGGTAACCATGTAGCCATTGTTCCCAGTAAGTATTCAATGACCCAACTAAGGTCCAAATGAAAAATTATAAATAGGTGTGCTTCCCTTCTCTTACAAACTTTAGCATTGCAACTTTTAGTTCCACAACCTATCACATGGATTGCCAAATAAACAAGTAGAGCTTATGAAGACCTTACTACTTCTTAGTGTTTTAGGTTTCAAAGGAATGTTTTTGAAAATTGGAATTCAAGCAGGGGCTCACATGGATAATATCACCTTAGTTGTTATGGCCAATAGAAGAAAGAGACAATTTGATCTTTTGTAAATGCTAGGCAAACTACAACATTTTGCTTCTGCATCTTGGTCCAAAGATAAATGGCTAAACCAAATTTTAATGCGCTATAGCATGCAATGCTTTTATTTATAGCAATTATACAATACTCCATGGAGGCGTGAGTTTCAAGTGTTTTTTGAGGTTGAGGATATTTTTTATAGCTTACACCAAGTGCCTGGATAATTTAGGCATTTTCAAAATAGGGCTTGGAGTCAAAAGGTTGGCTTCATTTGGAGTCAAGTCCAATTTGAGTCTTGCTTCTCCTTCCACTAGACCATGTCCACAATTCTTTTTTAAATTTGGTTGCACATTGCTCAGGTTAATCAAGTATTGTTAGTATTGCACCATTAGTATTTGAAGAGGCCTAAAAGAAAATTAGCAACCCCTTATATTCCTTGTACCACATCACTTTTTTTAAATACTGAATATCAAACTCAAAGATAAATTTATTCAAAGGTTAAGGAGGTCCAAGGTTGATCCAACCTTTGAATCCGAACTAAGGAACTTTGCTCCCATTCCAAAATGCATACACATATGCATATATAAGCCCACACCCTTTCATATAATAAAAAATGGCAATTCCAATTGGTTGGAACTTAGGACGGTTCACGTTTAGAGCATCTCCACCAATTAGCTCTAGCCGCTCAAGTAGTGAGTTAAATTGGTACTGTTCCCAAATACAAACCCCACTAGTGCCCGCCAAGCCTTTTTTTTTTTTCTGTGGGCTCGCCACAAAGGGGTTCAGGAACGGTGTGTTTCTGGGGTTCTTTGTTTTTCTAGCGCGTATGAATCCCATTCCTTTTCAAAAATCCCAGACTATTTTGAGGTTGAGTGACAATTGCTACTGGCAATGTTGGGAGAGAGTAGATTGTCTGGTGCCATTTGTAGAATAAGGAATGCGTTGCATTGTAGAGGGAGAGGCCATGATGTCCAGGAGCTCTGCGTCTAGCCCACTCTAGACTAGTGGAGGTTTGACCTTTTGCCCGGCCAATTAAGCAAGCGCCGGCCCTCGCAAACGTTCTTGGCGAGTCTAGTTTTCCCCGGACGGGTGGAGCTGCTTTTATGAAAGGAATTGTACAATACAATTGTTGCTAGTTGCCACTTTGCTAAGCAAGATAAAGTGTTTTTAGCAACTTGAGTTAGTTATGAAGATTGCATTTGGAACCATTACCATTCATGTCACTTAAGGTAGCCACATCCATAAGCATGAAAATAAGGATTTTGGAGTAGGTAAAACAATTGACTAACTTTAAAGAAAATATTGTAAGTTAGCAAGAGGAAACTACAAATATTGGCATCAATTTCCAGGTTCCAACTGTAAGCATTTGATCATAAATAGGTTTCAAAGTCCAAAATCAATGAAATGTAAAGCCATGTGTAGGAGATGCTATAAACAAGGTTTAGTGGTAGTGAGATGGGGTACTCAAAACCGTCATGTCAGTCATCTACAACCATCACTTAGATACCCATAATCAAATTTTTAAATATTTTTCATCTTAATTGTGTGACAGAGGCATAGGTCATGGGCATTTAGACCCTCATGAGGATGGGTGCAGCTAACTTAGCTTGTCTCTATGAGATGAATGTGTCACTTGTACCATTCAGTGAATTTTTTATTGGCAAATTTTTGCCAAAATCTTACCCACTTACTCCTCCAATACTAAAAAAAATAGTGAGAAAATATAGATAAAACCGCTAGGTTCCTCTAGAATACACCATTTTTGCTCAAATTTGGATGAAATGTACTAATATTAGTAGAAGACAAGCCTAAACATTTACACATAGATGGTTCTATCCATTTTTTTCCTTATTTGCTTGCATTTGTGGGTGTGTATTGCACGAGTCAGCACAACCAACAAAAAAGCATAAAAAAATTACTGGTACCACTCCCCCAATAAAGTAATGTGCTCTAAATTGGTGGAGTGTTTTAAGACGGTGCACTTTTAGGAATGGTTGACATTGTTCCTTCAAATATCTATTACTGTCATTGATGAGTTAGGTAGGCTTAGCAAATTAAGTTAACTTGCTAAGAGTATGTTCACACTTGGTGTTAGGAGGGGTACTAGCAATATGAATGCAGTCTAAAAGTGTGTCCAAATGCATTTGATTTTCCTTTGCTACTATCACTCTTAACACCAAGTGTGAACAAATCCTAAGCCCACCCAACTTATCAATGACAATAATAGATATTTGAAGAAACAATGTCAACCATTCCTAAAAGTGCACCATTTTAGAGCCCCATACCAATTTAGAGCACGCTACCTTACTATTTGTTACCTTCTAAAAGGTGTTCTTCAGAGTTGCTTCTAATATAAGGGAGATCACCACTTTCTTTTTGTGTTTCCTTAAGTGCACGGACATCGTCGTGACTCCTCAAACTTAAAACATGCGCATGCAGCACTCAGATAGGCGCAAGTTTTTAAATTTGAAACTAGATAGTGAATGCGATAGGCTCTCCAATAAACCCAAGCAGGGTAAGTTACGCAGTTGTGAACGCTCAGCACAATGACTTGCTTTACACAGTTTACACTACAATTGCTTCCTCACCTTAGCCATAGTATATTATTCTTTATAAACCGTTACTTAGTATCTACCATTTTGCTCTACCAGAAACAGCCTCCCTTTTTCAAGCAGGGCAGTAAACTCGTCATCATCAAGTATGCAAGTAATTAAACATGAAATTTTACATGGAGGCAGCGCGCGGCGCTTGGAATGCCCAAGTTATTTTCAGAAAGGTATAGTAAATGGGGCTATTGAACTAGCCCGAGACTTAACCCCTGAGCATCACACCAAGCCCCTCGGACTACCTTTTCATTGTATATTGGGAATTTGTGAAGGTTTAGGGTTACTGTGGGAATGTCGTGCCTAGCTCAGACTGAGCAAGGAACGGACGTATACAAAGGTAACTCTTTCATCTAGCGTAAGTAAGCTGTATGCAAGGGCGACCCTGAACCTGAGAAAACAAGTCATCGTTTCGAGTACTGGAGGGGAACAGAATCATGTTGTGGAGTGGCCATGGGAGACGCCACGGGGCGGATGACGTTCTGGAGTTCAGAATGCTTGCGGGAGAGCTTCTTGTTGGTGCGGTACTGCGTGAACCTGGAACGCATGAAGGGGCCCAGATTCTCACTCATTTTGATGCACACGAAGAAGATGGTGCGGTAAACGAAGATCATTCCGAACAGCACCGCAATGTCCTCCCACATGGTCAAGCCTGAACGCATGCCGTACATATTCTTAATCACGTACCACCCTGGGATCCGAGGCCCCAGACTCTTGCCATCCAGCACGTAGTTGTCGAAAGTAAGCCCGAGGAACTCATTCAGATACATTCCCTGCCACACGCCCACCATCCATCGAGTGCATCGCCGAAATCAGCATCAGCATAATCGCACAACATGGATGACACCAAAAATTTGATGTTTTCTTACTCTAACCAGTGAAAAATAAGTGTACTTCTCAAGTCCTTGGGCTGTTGAACAGAACTCAACTACACTTGAATGGAAAGTTAAAAGCCCTCCGACATTTCACACTTTATCAGAACTAGGAAAGCATTTAGATCTATTAACCTTCACTGATCCAAACGCGCTCTAGCGAGGCGCACACTAAACACGTTTCCAATACCTACAGCAGCTTCCGCTAAAGGAATGTATCAACAGCGAACACTAAACCCTAAACCCTTCTAATCAACACTAGCTTGGCCTTTCAAATTGGATGTAAGCCTGACGTCCATAAAGTAATCGATGGCCTCTGGCATTTGAGTGAAATAGGTGGTGCTCTACAGTCACTTATGTACTGGTTTATACAGCCTGGTAACCTGGTCGCATAAGAAACTGTCAAAAACAGTGATCTCACTGAATGAGCTCTCGTACCCAAAGACTTCTCTCGGCAGCACTGGAGATCTACTAACAAACCACACTCATACCTTGATGCTTAGTGCGCTTGAAGGGATGCATATAGTGTACTCTACCTTGGAACTGTGAGAACGATTTGTACCTGAAGGGCATACATGTCGAATCCGATGTATGACAGCGGGTAGCGCCATACTGGCTTAGGTAGGTCGTCAACCAGCCTGAAGAAGCCAGCTACCAGCATGAAAATGCCCTGTTTCGTGGTGCCACGTGTGAACAGCAGGTGAGTTTGCCAGTACAATACTTGTCAGGATATACTTACATACACTCAAGTCCGGTGATTCAAACGTATTAATTAACCTCTAACGGATTGATCATTCATGGTTGTTGCGTGATGAATTTGCTCAACCATACTATGAAAAATGTATGTCAATTGGGCCGAAATTCGTATCATTAGAACTAGTGTAGTATGTGAGGTACGTTAACAGAGAATGGTTGTGGTGTAAACCTGAATTCCGGCACCACAGATGATGCCCATGAGGAAGTTGGGCACCACGCTTGCAACTGCCATCATGAGGCTCTCCACAATCGCCACCTGGGCGAAGAGCGAGAGCACGAAATATGCGAAGTGAGCAAAGCCCGGGTGCAAATGCACCATGAAGTAGACGATGACACTCGACACGAGGGCGATGAGGAAGAGGAACGGAACGGATGACAGCGTGTTCCCCACTACAAATGCCAGTACTCCGTAGTGCCCATTCAGCCTCTCCCGGTGGAAAACCTGCACAGCGTCGATACCAATGAATCCAGTTCCGTCACCAACTTCAACTTATACCGTCATCCCCTCATGATCAAACCAAAACTCGAAACGAATTTGCCTTTCAAAAAATATATAGCGAAACAAAAGTGGGTAGAGCTCAAAGTTTACCTTCATATCCTCCACAAAGGACGGGAAGCCTCCAATAGACATGAAGGTCAGAAATCCACCCACATAAGCGATGCATCCGGCTCTTCCCTGTCACGGAATCAGCGCATTGAGATCTCTAACATGCGTCTACTCCCACACTTGATACTTCATTGATCAGCAAAACACTAATTCTATCGACTTGGCAGACTTTCTGATTGCCAGGCTTTGAGAAGATTTTCAAGCGATTCGTAATGAGGACCGGCATAGATTCAACATTTGAGCAAAACTTTGTCAGTTTCCCACTCACTGGACATTCTCTTGGAAAAAGTGTGTCATATTCGAAGAACGAAATAGGAGGTGCATACCAAAATGGAGCTGTACGAGTGATCGAGGTTGAAGAAGATGGAACCCAGGCAGACGGAGAGAACGATATATATTACAAGGCGCAGCCAATAATAACCCATGTCCCTCCTCATGTTGACGAATGAGCGGCGTGTAAGTGTTAAGCACTGCTTGAAGAAACTGGCTTGACTCCCCCCGGATTCTAGAACTGTCCCTTGCTAGCATCAGACACCGGGATGGTTAGCTTTTTGAATCAAGACAAAAAAAAACATGTTTCCCACGTGAATCTGCTTGTTTTTGGACTAAAATGAAGCAATGCTCAGTTGTCGACATACCTGTTGTAAAATTTCGTGAATTCGTGTCATGGTTTCCATGGCGTACTCGCTGTTCTGGTACGCGTCGTTAAGTATCCTTACCACCTGGTGGGTGCTCATCTTGTCGATGAGGTCGACGCTTTCTAAATCCTGCCATGGCAAGTCTAGAAACCGTCAGTGCGATCAGGTGAACGAACACATGCTTACTAACTCGATGAAGTGACTAAAATTACAACGCTAACTCTCGTTAGTGTCTGAGCATAACGTTCCTCTCAATAAATGACTAGAAATGTGTACTCTGCAATTATGTCAGGCTCTGGACTTTTGTAAGTAGAGACGAGCAAGCTATACTTGTCTCAAATATTCTGTTCACCGAAGCCACCTTAGCTGCAAGGGTGTATGATGTCATGGTACGATAAGTTGTCGCATAGTTCTATTGCTAACTAGAACATCGTGTATAAGGGCATCTCTTGATGGATTTGGTTGGAACACAAATTAGCAAAACAAAAGTAGATTCCAAGCTCCCAAGCCACATTTGGCCCGTGTGCTTCTGGAATATGTTGCAAGCAGATGCACGAGTCTCGAAACAGCCACGACTTCAACTTCGGCAATGGATATTCAAATATAAGCAAGCTCACCCTGATCTTGAACGAGCCTTTGAGGTTGCTTTTCACTTTGTCGAAATCAGCGTTGACAGCACGCAGGAAATGATCAGAGGGATTCCGATGCGTCGGGCATGGGAATCCGGCAGCCGTGAAGTGCTGTTTCCACCCATTCATACATATTAATAAATAAATGCCCTCTCTCACCCACTTCCCAGAATCGTATCCAGATTACCAATGTATACCACTCAGCCGTTGCCAATAGAACATGAGCGCAAGGCTTTGCACAATAGAATCTAGTTTTTATTTTGCCTGCTTGTTACTGATTCCAAGAGAACAATCATGATTTCACCAACTTACGTACAAATTGGCATCAGAGAAACTAGTTGGCTATGGCGTCATACCTCAATCGCATTGCAAGCATGACCGAAGTAGATAAGCTTGCCGCTCGAGAGCAGTGTCAAGTTGTCAAAGAGCTCAAAAACCTCACTACTAGGTTGATGAATGGAGGCGATAATGGTGCGTCCATCTCGAGCCAAGTTCCGCAACGTTGTCACCACGAAAAAGGCAGCCGCGCTGCACACACCATCCACCAATTTGTAAAGTTAAACCCTAAAGGCCAAAGCTTTCTATAGTTACTAAACGACGAATTCGATCAATCTCACAGTGGAAATTACACAAGTCAGGTGGGACAACACAAGTTACAGAACCAGCATGGGTTGGTCGAGGTTCAGTCAATTTTGACAAAACACAACCCCGCGCAAAACTACTAACCCCGAAAGGACATACTTTTTTGGGAATTAGCTAACATCGTCAAGTTTCGGACAGAGAATGTGAGAAGGGGTGTCATAAAAGTAGTGCTGACCTGTCTAATCCACTCGTGGGCTCATCGAGAAAGAGCAGACGGGGTCGAGTGAGAATCTCCAGAGCAATGCTGAGGCGCCGTTTCTCTCCGCCACTCAAGCCCCGCAAGTGCCAGTTGCCCACTGGAGTGTTGCGGCACTCGAACAGGCCCATCTCCTGGATCGTGCTATCAACGATGGATTTCTTCTCAGACCGCGACACTGTGCTCGGAAGCCGCAGATTGGCTGAATAGTAAATGGTCTCCTTCACTGTGAGCGTTCCTATGAGGTCGTCCGTTTGGGTCACGTACGCCTGGTGAGCACACAATATTCACTTAGGATCCCATCGAGGGACACAAGCCCAGAGTTTTGCAAATTTCCTATAAGAAAGTATAGTTTACTTACAGCCGTTCCGTAAGACAGAGTTGTTTTCCGCCGACCGTTCAGTAGTACTTGTCCCGTTTGAGTAGCGTTCTGCGCTAGCCTTCCTGTACAGCCCACCAGGAGGAGCAAAATTTTCCCATACATGAGCAAATTTTGCACCCTTACGCTCAAATCAACACAACTGCAGGCTCAGAATTTGCGATGCCGTAACTTTCTAAAGCACCAATACGGATGCACCTATCTGACGATTCTTCCGTTACTACGATAGTATAACAGGTTATACATTTGATTCAGCCTTGGTGCTAAAACAGCGAAGCTACTGTCAGGAATCTTTAGACTTGGTTGGTTGACGTCAGTGGCTTCTTCATTCAGAATTCTTGAGCTCAAGATACAAGAAGCTGGATGTCAAAAAAGATTGTCACAGGATTAACGTATCCTCAGCACCTTAATCCTCCTTTACCTGCTAACGTGTCGAGCATGGTGGATTTTCCTGATCCTGATGGACCCATGATGGCCATAAGAGTACCCGGTTCCGCGTAACCTGAAACATTCACGCAAACCAAGGAGGCAGTAAATAGATGATTTATGTTCTAGTGCAAACAAAAGGGGGTTTATTCCATTCCGGCTTTATTTGCTAAACAGAGCACCGAGGGTAACTTCTCTTCATAACACGAATTCATGGCTGCTCATGTGCAAACTGAGGTGAGAGAAAAGTCCAAAGGACGGTTGAATTTGTTGGGTACCGACCTGTCAATCCTTGTAGAATGGACTGCTTGACTCCGCCTCGAACGACGGTAACCCACAAGTCGACCCAAGTCAGGCGCGCCGAAGTGTCGCCGACCCTCTCGGGATTGGTCCGGTCCCTCCAGAGCGTCTCGCTTAGCGGGCTCATGCCGGGCATGGTACCGGGCGGGAGCCGGTGCTGGCCAGCCCCGTAATTGAGAGCCCCATGTCTCCCATTTCCATTCGCCATGATGAAATGTCTCTTCAACCACCACCTGAATCATGCATAATCAATCCTAGCTACTATCATTATGTGCAAGAAAGCCTTGAATGATACAGACGCATTTTATGAGTAACGTAAGACTGGTGTGTTCAATCCGGATTAGATATTTGGTCCCACAACGTAGATTCTGTGCATGTCATTAATTCAGAGTTGCTGGACCCGCAGGGTAACAGTTATTATCTGACAGTCTGGTACTGCTGAGTCGTACAGGAAGTAACTACCGTCTGTCCATGCTTAATGACACTTGTTAGGCTGTTCCTGGTGCGCACTCTCTCATGCCTGAGCATGTTTCGGGTACTAGTTCTGTTGCTCGGTTTTTTAACCCCATGCACACACAAAAAATCTGCTCCACGCCCCCGTATCAATGACTTCCGTAAACGAACCAACTCACTGGGGAAATATGCATCATATTGCCATAAAATCGAAACACTTCTCACGGTAGAGTCGAGCTCAATACTTCGCCGGATATATAATTACCCTTGCACCTTCGCGAAGGCTAACTCGAAGAACTTGACCCAGCGACCAGCGTGCTGTACTAGTTTCTACTGGAAGGCTGTTCTGTAACACTCATTAAGCAACTGATTCCAGCTGCGCAGCCAGCACTTCGGTTGCCCCAAACAGCTGGAAACTGCACATATCATGTCCACACTCATCTGCACTTCAACTACCTCACTATTATGCCGATTTGTGGTGTAGAAACGTGGTCCCTAACTTCCGAAATGCTTACTTACGCAAATGTATCTGCCCACTTTGAGAGAGCTCGAAGCGCACCCCCTTGTACTGACAGCACACCCCTAGGAAAATTACATGCTTCTCATGATTCACGTTCACATCACACCGCGAACCCTTCGGAAAAAAAATAAAACACCCTGAACAACAAACATCATCACAGCATGCATTTCGACGCAGAAGAAGAACATTACCTGCACCAAGATGCTGCTGCCTTGTAGAATAACAGTCACTCGGCTGTTGTCGTATCCACCAAAGGCCAGGTAACCGACACAGAACTGTTGACAAGAAACCACCTTGAAACACCAAGTTGCATTTAACGACTTGCTCTAACCAAGGAGCTGCTATGGTCCTCCCCGCGCGGAGCAGAACGTAAACTCATAGCATGAGGCGACACCGACGTTGTCCTTTGCTGCAGAGCCTGCACTGCACTGCTGAGGGTGAAAGCCGATTATATGAGAGGACAAAGCTACAACAGCAAACTAAAACGAAGTGACGTGCAGAGAGTGGGCATGAATGAGAGAGAGATGGCACGATGAAGAGCCCTTCAGGCTGGAAAGCCTTGTCCGAAATGCGAAAGCGAACTCAGGTCAAGAAGAAGCAAGCACAGAGCTCGGCTGGGCCAGGCGGCAATGGGAGAGACCAGGGGGAGAGGCAAAGTGGTTGAAGGTGGCATTTATGGCAGCCCATGATACGATACCTGCTACGCCTGCCCTGCATGTCAGGACATCACTCCTTTCATGCGAACCTACAGCTGAACTTGCGAGGCCCGGTCTGGTCAATAATTAAAACCTCCCTCTCTCTCCTTCTCTCCCTCTCTGTGGCTCCTCCGTCATTGATCACATCAGCTGTCCACGATGCCCTTCTCTCTCTCCGACATTTCAAAAAAGTTACGGAAATGCCCTTCTCTCTCACCGACTTTTCAAAAAAATAAAGGAAGTTGTCGTCAACTGCAGGGTTCGAACCTGCGCGGGGGAACCCCAACAGATTTCAAGTCTGTCGCCTTAACCACTCGGCCAAATTGACGGTGATACTTGCCTCTACCAACGGAAGTAAGAAGATGGGGCATCGGGAGAATCGAACTCCCGACCTCTCGCACCCGAAGCGAGAATCATACCACTAGACCAGATGCCCATTAATTTCCACTCTTCTCGGAGGGCCGGGAAACGATCGGCCCCACCCCAACATGTCTCTCCTTCTCGATTTTTTCTCTATAAAGTAGGAGCAATCAATACCAACATTGTATCCAATAGTGTCACTCTTTATACAAGGTGGTCATTCTAGAACTTAAATCTAAGTAAGTCATAGATTATTTACTGTTATTAACCAAAATGATAAGCTATTTATGAAATATTTGATTTGAAATTTAGAATGATCACCTTGTGTAAAGAGTGACATCATTTGATACACTATTGGTATTGGGGTGCTCGTACCTTACTATGAAGCTTCATGGATCAAGCTAGTCAAATTTGCTTAACCCCTAAAGGTCTAACTGTCCCCTGAGGGACAGTTGAGATTTTGGGCATGTACCTATAGCTAATCTAGTATTTGTGATTTTTTTAAACTTTTATTGAAGGTGGGGAATTCCAAAACCTACTCGGAAATCTTTTTTTTTTGTCATTTTGACATTTGACGAAGAAGATATGCAAGGATTTCTACTGCCTGGGTGAGGGAGGGCAATCCAAGCAGCCCAAAAACTTCTTAAAATTTTGTGTTTTCTAAAAATAGAAATCTGAAATTGGTTCTTTAAATTTTTTCATAAGTGGGAAGCTTTTAATCATTCAACTTCAATTGATGAGATGAAAGTTATGAGATGTTTTAGTTTGTGAGCAATTATGGAATCTCTACTCTAAAATCAACTTTGAAGTCTTTTATTTTCCAGAATTTTTAATATTTTGGAAAAGAAACTAAACTTGAGGAAGTAGATTGTTTATCACAACATTATAACCACTGGGATTTTCATTTTTTCATTTTAATAATTAAATTCTTAACAATTTAGTGATTTGACTCATTCTCTACTTCTTTTTACTTACTCTTTTTCCTCATGTGTTGTATGTTCCAATTGATTTGAAAATTCTCCCACACATACCTAACTTGGTGTGCTACATGGAAAAAATAAACCCCAACTTTGTTTAGAGTAAATTTTTCATGTAAGTGTGGCCAAAGGCTTTTGAAATTTTTTGAATAGCACAAAAGAAAACCTTCTTTTTCACTTTAGATGTAAATATCTTCCTCCTCTCCATCTAGAATGACCTAATTTTTTCCCACAAGTACCTCTTCTAGTCTAAGGCAAGATCCTATGGTTGGATTTGCAAAACAAACTTTATTTACTACTTTTCTACTCATTCCCCCAAAGTGGTAGTTAACAGTGACTTTCACTGGAGAAAAATGCTTGGGTCTTTAGGGGTTAAGGTTTTTTTTTTTAGGGAATTGATTTAGGCATACCCCAGGATTGTTGTATAGACACCAGAGGTCAGAGGGGGGGGTAAATTTTAGATATTTACCATCAACAATTTGAATTTAGAAAATTTTGAACTTATATTTGGATTTGGAGACCTTGATGTAGTTTAGAACCACAAAGGAGGTTACAATTGAAATAACACCTAGTGGAAAAGCTTAGCTAGGGGGCAAATTGTTATTTTTACCCTTATTTGTAAAAAACACTAAATTGGGTATTGTTCAATTGTAACTTCTTTTGTGGTTTTTCACTTAACCCCTCATTGCCCCAGGAGCTAAAATGTGACCGGATTTCAATCTTTTTTGTGATACCCGGGACGGTGATGGGTTAATCATAGTCTCTAAATCAAAATCTGAACTCAGGTTTTCCAAATTCAACTTGTAAATGGTAAATATCTAAAAAATACCCACCGTGTGCATATAACAAACCCCGGGTTTGCCTATATAAGTCATTTTTTAATGTTTTCATTTACTTTCAAGAACGTGCAAGGTGTGATTTCCAATGAAGTTATAAATTTCCTCATGCACACTTGTTCTCTCATTCTTACACCCCCTCCATATCTCATAGAGAAGCTATACTTTTAGCAAAAAAATTGAGTTTGAGGAGTCACTTATGGGTCTATCCAACCAAAAACAAATCATAGGTGAAGAGAAGTCAAGTACGAAAGGTTAAGTACAAGAAGGTTAGAACATCTGCACTCGCATTTGCCAAATTTTGTGTGCTTCAAGTTTCCATCCATTTTTGACATAAAGCCCTCAAAATTACTATCCTCATTCTTACTTACCAAACATACTTCATAAATAAATAGTAAAACAATTCATCACTAGTTGATACAGTAGATAAATTAACATCTAAAGGCCCAAGCCTTTTTTTCTGTGAAAATCTGTGAAAATCACTGAAAACTGCCACTGCTAGGGGAATGAGTAGAAAGGTAGAAAAGAAAGTTTTTTTTGGAAATCCAACCACAACCACAAGATCTTGCCCTAGACTATGGGAGGTAATTGTGGGAAAAAAATCAGCTCATTCTAGATGTACACGAGTGAGATATTGACATCTGAAGTGAAAAAAAAAAAGTGTTGTTCCTTGCTACCCAAATATTTCAAAAGCCTTTGACGGCTCCTATATCAAAAAAATTGCTCTATGCAAAGTTGAGGTTCTTTTTTCCATGTAGAAGACCAAGTTAGGTAAGTGTGGGAGAAATTTCAAATGAATTCAAGGTGTTAATCATACTTTGTAAAATCTTGCAATGTTGTAAGGCCATGAAATTTGCATATACACTAGGCAAAATTGGAGGATTTATTTAAAATTCAGAAATCTAAATCACTTTGATCCAAATGGTAAAAACCAAGGAATCTTAGTCTACTACAACTTGGAAAAAAAAAGTCAAAAAACAAATACACAAAGAGCTCAAAAAAATAAAGCACCAAATTCTACAAGGGGCAAAAATAACGGAGGTTTGGGAGTCCTATACCTATGAGCAAACTAAAACTTCTCATAACTTTTATCTCACCAATCAAAACTGAATGGTTCAAAGCTTCCTACATATGTATAAATCTAAAAAGCCAATTTCAGCTTTTCATTTTTTTAAATGAAATTTTTATAAAAAAATTGCCTGCCTTTCCGTGTTTTTCAGAAATACATGCATAACTTTTTCAATAAATGTCGGAATGTAGAAAAAATTAGATGCCTACGCAAATCTTTGGATTCCCCGCCTTCAATAAAAGTTTCAGAAAATCACACAAAGTAATCTAGCTGGAAGTACATGCCCAAAACCCCACTTGACCTCAAGGGGCCACTTGGTCCTTTTGGGGTTAACATCTTAAATCTTAAAACTTTTTGTTGTTTTCATATTTGAGCTTGCAATAACAATAGCAAAACACATCTAACTCGGTTCATTCCTAAAACCAGCAGTGAACTAAATCACTACCAATACCAAGTGCAAACAAACCCTTAGCAATGTTGTGTTTGTGTTTTGCAACTGGAGAAAATCAAGTAAAAACACATTTGGGACACGTGGCCTAATAGTAGTAATCGAATGTGAAGAGGGGAGGATGTGTGAAGGTGTGAACACATCTCGCATACTTGCCTCTGGCGTGTCAGGGGGAATGGCCGTGCAGTTAAGGTTGCGAGCTTGGGAGCGGACTGATTGTAGTCATTGTACCCACCCTCACCAACACCATCATCATCGTGTGCAGCTCCAAGCTATTTTCTCCTTGCAAACTGGCCAGTGTATCCGGCTCTCCTTGCCACGGAGCCTCCCTTTGTCAGAGACTCTAAATGAGATCCTCTTTTTCTAGTATTTCTTTGCAGCTTTGGGCTTCATTCTCCCTTGTATTTTCCCACTGGCACCACTAGACTTTTCCTTTTCCTATTCTGCATAGAATTTTCCGTGAAGACGCCAAAGATGTGAGGTTGCATTTGGTCAATACCACCTGGCGTTGAAAGTAAAAGCCTTGCACCAGCCCTTTCTCTGTCTTTTTCATTATTCGAGGAGGGCTAGAACGGTAAAAGCATAAACATCATGGTGAAGCCACATGTTTGTACATTCTTGTATCTATTAGGTTTTGGATACAAACTATTGTGCATGTTGTTTCAATTGAGTGCTAGAGTTGTACTAGTGGGAGACTCCCTCACACAAATTTGGGTGAATTTTGTCTTATTGAGGTGATGGTGTGGCAGGCTTCCCAAACTTGTTCTCTAACATGTTTGTCACCACCTTTTGCCATCTCTCAAGTAGCTACTTGATACATTCTTTATGATGTTGCATCTTTCACACACTTTTTAGTTGAAATGTGTGGTAGCAAAAGCTCTTCAAAAGTATTGCCACTTAAATCACATTTTTAAGATAATATTTAAATAACCTAAAATATACTAAATTTACATATATTATCATGAATTGTTTATATCTGTGCAACTTGCAAATTTGGATATTTCCTATGTTAGTGCTAATTAGCATAATTAGTGCCATGCTCAATAACTGAAATAACCTATGTTGTTCTTTCATGCGTTATACTATTTTTTTGAGTCTAAATTCACTGTAGTTTCATCAACTTTTATGCAAAGTGAAGGATTATCTGAGTCTATGATTTTTACGGGGCTCATGTTCAATCATATTATGTTCTTATGGTGCAATTTTGGCATATATATATATATATATATGTAATTTTTTATTTTATTTTATTCTACAAAATTTTATATTATAATTTGGGTTCAGGGAAAACGGAATCAAATTTGAGAGGCAAGTGCTTATAAGGTCTTTTAAATATAATTTTTGATTACCTCTATTTGCTCTTTCTATTTTGGCATAATTGATTATTGATGTTGAACATGGACTTGTAGAGTTGGGACGTTTTTATGATGTCAAGTACCCCTAAATTTGCCATAACAAATCTTAAATTCTTAAATAATCATAATATACATTAATTAGAATAGCCCGTTTTTGTTGTTTTGAATATTGCACAAAATTGGTTCAATGAAATATCAAGTTCTTTTTTGCAATGCAATGATAAATTTAAGGAAATTTTATTTTATTCCTACCAACTGAATATAATTTTTTACAATGATTGATACAAGGAACTTGTTTTGCCCTTTTCAATCCTATTTTGAAGCAATTAAGTGTTTGTATCACGTTGATGATTACTAAAAATCATCATTTAGAGCTATAAGACAATCATTGAAACCACAATTAATGAGTGTTGGTTTTTTTGAAAACTATCATTGATGATTCCAATTTGGCCACTTTGATTCCCACTATGCCACCATAGAGGTGTAATTAAATACAAATCATGCTTTTGAATGCATTACTATGTAAAAATACTATTGGCCCAATTTATAAACTTTACAATTGAAAGGAACTTAATGATAGGTAAATCTACCTTAGTACCAAAACAATGATAATTTTGGATCTTTAATCAATTTAGGTATATGCCATGGACAATAGTCACAACACTCACTTACATAAGAAGCACATCAAACATAGTACAAAATATTGATGGAGAGATGCAAAGAGAAAACATGTGTACAATACAAGAGGCTTTGTATAATGTTTTGTCAAGTTTAGCACAATTTTTGGACACAATGAACAGATATAACTAAAATCTTCAAAATCTTCATTGAATGTGAATATCACAATCTGTGCATTTTACCAAAAAAAGAAGCTTATAAAGGCTGATGATCTAATTTTTTTTTTATGTTTGATAATATTTCATGTGCATTATTTAGGAATACTATTTAGCACCCATTTAAAACAATTGAAATTCAATTTTAAAAGAGATTTCTTGAATCAGACCAATAAAAAGCATGAAGGTGTATTGGGTATAATTTCTTTGTTATTGTGTAAATTTCCACAAACTAAACTTCTTTATATATTTGATTTTAGATATAGAACAAAAAGAATTGGTGATGTCTTATGCATGTGTATTTTCAGTTTATACACATAAGCAACATTTGTCATGATGACAAAAAAATTCTTGAGATTTTGCACTATTCTTCTTTTCCAATCAGGTTTTGAATTCCACATTTACAGCTATGTTTTATTATAAAAAATGATTTAGTAGTTCCAAAAATGACGCTTAATATTTAACCTCAACAATAAACAAAACAACAACGGTATCATGTGTTTGTAGTAGATTTCAGGATGCAAATTTTTTCTTAACGAGGTTTTAATATTTAATTTAAACATCAATACTGAAAGCAGAAATTTAAATCTATCCTTATAAAAAAATGCTCCCTCTTACCTATCCGTTGGATAATTACAACTGGTCAACCTACAACATAAATAAAATACAAAAAATATTTGATATATTGTGACTGGTGTTTTACTTGATATTTGGAAGGTGAAAGGACATTTTCAATAAACCTTATTAGTTAGCTCTTATTTTGTATTTTAATTGAATACAAAGGGGTGGGGAGGGAGACAAAAAGACAATTGAAATTAACTCCTTTTCAGAATACTTTTTAAATTTAAATCTGAAATTAAAAACTAGAAGAGGTTTAGATTGACATGAAAAGACATATGCGTTGAGTCCCCACTTAAAAACTCACCACTATTCATTTACTTTGGTAAATGGGTTTACAAGACTTGTACTTAATAAAGAAATAATGCAACTTTGGTGAAAGCATTGGTAGGTATGGTCCTATGGATATAGAGGGAGTTAAATTTACTTTATCTTAGTTACAAGTAGTCCAAACGCAATTTGTTCTTTATAGTCTCTTTGATATGAAAAAACACACTATATGTTTATGAAGAAGGTTTAGATTCTTCATAAAAATGAATTGTTAGTAGTATTAGAAAATAATGAAGTTGCAAGCATGAGAAGTGCGATTCAATGTTTCTAAATGTTAATTTATTGATTAAGTATCACAACATTGAAAACTTCTAAACCACAAAAATAAATAAACAAACGCATGAGTGTTTCACAGTGTCATCAATAACAATAATTGAGTGTTGGGTTTAGTATTGTATGAGCTTTTTGTGTTCTTTCATAAATATTATAATTGTGCATTTAAAAAATTAAATCAAAAACTTACTTATAGCCTATTGAAACCATTCAAAACTTGATTTCCAGTTATCATTTACCAAGCAGAATTTTATTAAAAAAATCTAGAAGCACAACTTTAATTTGTATAGTTTTATCAAGGTCCAAGGTTTAACGTTAGGACTTCCACAAGTTTGTCAAAGTGAGCATGAAAACAAAATATTAGGCATGGCTATTTGTAAATTTTCATACAATACAATTTGGAATGCTATTGTAGATCTCTCCATAATTTGTTAAAAACCTAAAAAATAGCAATAAAAAACAATTAACATAATTCATTGAAATTTTGAAAAATAAAAAAGAATGCAACTTGGGTTACTTAGCGAAAATGGCATTTCAATTGTTAATGAGGCTGTCATTGTTTTTCCTAAATAGGTTTTTTTTATTAGACACTACATTGATTTGTTTTTCTATTTCATCCTATTCTAAAAAAGCATTGCACGGATCTATTTTTTGAGTGTTGACCATTAGAGTAGCACAAATGATAAGCTACTAAAATAAACAAACAAAAACTGTAAAGTATTCAAGATGTTTTTTTCCCAAACCACTACCTAATTTGGACATTTAATCCAACCATTTTGAAATAAAAAAACATTTCAAAAGTGTTAAGATTTGCAACTTCTTGCATTCCATAAACTATTGCCACTTTACCAATCTAAATCCTTAAACGTTCCATGAGTATAGTAGATAAGGTTCCGTATTTTTGACATTTGCTATCAATATGAAGTTTTAATATTGGATTTCAAGTAGCTTACTAGAACGTGTTGACCGGACAATTTCTTAGTCAATCTGAAATATAGTAAAGGTGTAAATCTGTTCCAAATATTAAAAAAACTTAAGAATGTGTTGGCTGCAAAGAGTCTTTGAGACATTCGCCATCCAATTTCTACTTACCGACTGCAACTTTGCCTTCTGTCGCTTCTTAAAGTAAAAGTTTGAAGTTTGAAGTGACTAAGTTCAAGTTACAAATACAAGAAACTGAGTTCCTTAAAAAACTTGCAACTCCAAGCACCATAATCTGTTAATCTACAGTCCAACTGAACTAATCCTCCTATGACATTGCTTAGAATCAGCCAAAGTACTAGATCCAATGACTATTTTTTTGTCCAAAAATCACATCAAAAGTTGGAGATACTAATTATCATTTGTGTGCTCACAATAAGCACCAAAAGCCCTCATTTCACAAGCAAAAAAACCCTTGACTGATAGTGTTGTTTGACTTCTTATTAGCATGTTTCAAAGCTCCATAGATTTCTCAACCAAATCCAAATTTTTCTCCTCTCCATTCGTAGGAGAAGAATTCTCATTTCTCAACAATGGTTTCAAAGTTGGGTTCTTCTCTGCTTTCTTGATTTCTCAAGCAAGTGAATCCAAGCCATATACTTTTCTACACCTTGCAACTTGCACAAAATATTCTAGAAAGATTTATCATCGAAAAAACACAAATTTACATGATAAGAGCTCCATTTCTGGTTGCAAAAACACCTTGGGAATATTCAAACTTTCCCAAGTTTTAAAATTTCTCATTGGGTTTGGACAACCCCTAGGAGCCCCAAACCAATACAGGATGAGTCAAATGTATGGACAATTCAAAATGTCATTACTATTTTTCTGTGTTTTGGGTTTGAGTCCATCTCTTAACCCTTAAATGTCAATGCGGATTTTTTGTGTGTGATGGATGACAAAAAGACAATCTATTGGATGTAAGAAAGTCATTTCTCATCAGTTAAAAAAAATGGTTATGGAAACATGATCCTTCATGGAAGGCAAAAAAATAATCACTTATATTTTTAAATATTCCTAATTGCAAGAAGATTCACAAAAATAGTGTTAAACTCCATGTTGTCCTTCTTGCAATCTTCATGAGGACAACGTTGCATGCTAACTTATGTAACTTTTGAGAGTAAGATAGGAGGTCCATAAACCAACCATTTAAACCTACCTAACTTATTAGTGATAATAACGGATATTAGAAAAAACATGCCCTTCATTCTTAGATTGAGAACTCATTTAAAACATGATTGATTTATGGACCTCCTACCTTAATATTAAATTCTATGGGCATTTTGTCAAAATAGCCATACTACTGTAGCGCAGGCAGCCACTGTGACCTGCCCATCATTTAGGGGTTAAGCAATGATATGGGAGTTCACCCTTCAGCCTAACAGGGTGTTTGCTTGAATGCATGGTGCCATGGACACAAGGCAAAGTGGAGGGACATGATTCCACCGATTTCACCAACTGGAGACTGTGGAGAGTGGATACCAATAATAAAAGGGGAGCATTAAACCAGAGTTTGTACACAGGCAAGTGCGTGAAGTGACTTCCATTCAACATTTGCCCAATTGCTTCATCACTGAAGTCTGAACTTCCAAATGTCCATATCCCCATATATTGTGGCCCTGCCCCCCAAGTACACTCAGTATGCTGGGTGATTGATTCCATTCAATGAGACTTATCATACCATATATATATGTGAATGAGGCCCACGATCGTAAGCTTGCAAGTTGAGGAATATTCTGGGGTGTACTCGACATTTTCGAAGATTAATTATTAAAAAAAATCAGTTTAAAGGCAATTGCTTTCTATGAGATAGCTTGAATTTTGTGTCTTATGGAAACTTCGTCCCATTGTTTGTGTCTATGGACAAATTTAACCCTTAACCCTAAATGCCCAAGCGACCACATTTGGGTCTTTACAAAGTTTTGAAGATGAATAAAACATTTTCAAATCACTTTCAGTATTTTTTTTTCAATATAAGTTTATTTTGAAGTCTATTTTCAACATTAAAAACTTGATTTTGAAAATGAAAGTTGATGATTTTACTACTCAAGCTTTTGTACAAGGGTGTCCATTGCAATCTTGAGTTTTTTAGTCTTGGAAGATTTTGAAAATAAACCTCAAATACATTAGAGCTTGGAGAAAAATCCACATTAAAAATCCATTTAAAAAATATAGGAGTAGATTTTTATAGCCATATTTTGGTCACAATTAGACATATGATGACCTTAAACCTCATATATTTTTGGTGACCAACTTTTTAATTTTGACACATGAAATGAGGATTAGAAGACTTCAAGTCATTATTACAATTTTAACACCCTCATGTTTAAACATTATAATCTTTCAAACTATAAGTGACATTGTTGTGTTTTCTTCTCTCATGGAATCTCTAACATGTTTAATTTGAATTTGTACAGATACAGTTGAAAAAAACTTGATGAATTTTATGAAAAGGTTAGTTGATTGTTAAGTTTCATGAAAATTCCAAGAAGCTCAGATAGGCTTTGGGCATTTAGGGGTTAAACATTGAGGAGGACGTTTTTTGTCCTCTAGATCCAAAAAAAGTTTTTGTACTACAAGAAAAAGCTGTTTTTTATTTGCTTTTTTCAAAAGTGATCGTAAACATGCACATGATCCATCTTGGAATGTAAAAATTATCTCAACAGATGCACTCATGGTTTTAACTCAAATTATGAAAATGTTTAGAGGTACGGTGTTAAGTCCCAAGTTGCCCTTCTTGCAATTTTCATGAGGGCACCATGCATTGTTGACTTTTGCAGCATTAAGAAATAATATTATAATTGTTGTGCACTATCTTGCTGCTCCTGTAAAGAGAACTGTAGCCGGGTGCCAGGTTGGTCACAGTGACCAGCCCGGTGTTTAAGGATTTATGTAAGTAGACTTTTCCATGAATCTCAGATGCACCATTCGTTTGTCACAAACATGTGGTGATCAGCAGGCCCTGGCAATGTAGCCTCACACAACGTCGTAACTAAGAATGTTCTACAAGGCGTCTCAGATTCAGCCACCGCTTTGGCACTACTGCTAGTAAGTTAGTAGGAGAGAGCACTTGAAAACCCTGGCATCGGAGGCGGAGTTCACATACCCTATTTGGGACGACGGCCTATTAAAAGATAACTTAGAGGTGGATTCGTGTGAATGTAACAGCTCGAAACTCTTCAAGCCCACTAACCTTATAATCGACGCAGATACGATGTCTAAAGCAAGTATGATCCGAGTGGTCGACACCAATGATGCTGCTGGCATGGCGAGGCAGTTTAGGTTAGACACAAAGACCTAGTAAGCACCAAAATTAGGGTTCATAAATATTGTTATTGCAACTCTTCCCTGCAAATGTGGAGGAGGCTGGTGCCGGCAATGTCTGACTTGGGCATCATGCGCACGCAACATAGCGGGCTCTGACATGCAAGTTGTTACTTATGACCCGCTTTGTGAAGGTTTATGGTCTCAACTTGCTGGAGTTCAAACATTAGATGTTGGTTTAGGATTTTGCAGATTAGTAAAATTGCAGCAATTATTATTTCCAATTCTCATAGTAGTAGTGTCAAAATGGGTGCACTTTCTTTGGAGTTCTAGGGCAATGTTGATACACATAAGTTAACCCCTAAAGGACCAAGCAACGTTTTTACCAAAAACTCTTCAAAACTGCCATTTTTAGAGCATCATTCAAATTTGAAAACAATTTTTTTTTATGCATATGTAACTATAGGATCTTGCAGTAGGATAGTTTGAGAAGACTTGGAAAAAGTTCAGAATTTTTCACCACGTGAATTGGAAGATATAATGGTTTAAATATTCAAAAACGTCTTGAGAAAAACTAGGCAGCTACCCTTCAGAAGGTGAAATTCTTAAAGAAAAAAGGTTGTGTGGGTGGTGCTTCTCTAAATTACTTATTCCACCTAAGTAGGGTACATGTCAAAAAGTTTCAAATCATTTGAAATTATACAACATATGAGAAAAAAATAGTAAGTGAAAAGAAGTAGAAAATTATTCAAAACACTAAATTGTTGAGAATTTAATTATGGAAATGAAAAATGCCAATCCCAATGGTTCTAATGTTGTAACAAACAATTTACATCCTTTGGCTTTGTTTTTTTTCCAAATTATTGAAAATTGAAGAAAATAAAGGACTTCAAAGTTAATTTTAGAGTAGAGAATCCATAACTGCTTGTAAACAAAAACTCCTCATAAGTTTCATCTCATTTATAGAAACATAATGATTCAAAGCTTTCTACACTCACATAAATCTCATTAACCAATTTAAAATTTTTGTTTTTGAATAAAGTGATTTTTTACTGGTTTGCTCGCAAAGTGAAAAAAAAAACATATTAGGCCATATCTTCTTATTCATACTTTCAAATGTCATAAATTTTAATGCATATGAAAGATAAACCTTGTTCCCACACTCAATTAAAATTTTAGTTTAAAATATGAAAATCTCCAATCAAAAGTACCTACCTAGAATCGCTATGTTGCTAAAAAGGGGCTTGGTCCTTTAGGGGTTAAATAATTTCAAGCAACCAAACTCAATTGTCCTTATTTATTGGGAAAGGCCCAGATTCATGCGTTTTGCTCTAAGGTAGCGGTATCCATAAGCGTTGTGTCCCCATGTCCATCACTTGACAATGGCAGGGGGTAAGTAATTAAAAAAAAAATGGTTGTGGGTGACTGAGTGATGGTTATGGGTGATGAAGTGATGGTTGTGGGTGACTAGCATGAAGTTTTGAGTACCCATCTCACTATTTAAGAACCAACAAGCCTTGTTTTTAGCATCTCTTACACATGGTTTCTGCAATTTCAATGATTTTGGACTTTGAAAAATCTTTGTGAACAAATTTTTGCAGTTGGAACCTTGAAATTGATGCTAATATTTTTGGTTTCCACTTCCTAACTTACAATATTTTTTTCAAAGATAGTCAATTGTTTTACCTACTCCAAAACCCTTATTTCCACGCTTATGGGTGCGCCCACCTTAAGTGTATTTTCTTTTTAGCATATTGCCAGATTCATGTGCTAAGGTACCAAGGTTTTGCACAGGCCTTTGTCAATGAAATGTTACTCATAGCTGGATCTTTGTTATCATTCCACTTACCTTTCTGGAACTGTACATTGCTAGAATTTTCTATGCAATTCTTTGAATTCAATCAAAGTGCATGCTTCCTTGTAAATTCCAAAGCTGTGGATGATGAATGATACAAATTATCCTCCAATTCTAGATTTGTAAGTATTTACCCAACACGTTGCGCTGTAGGATCTTCTGTTCACTAGTAGAACCCTTGTCTAAAACAACATTAAATCAACAACTTTTTGTTGTTTTGGGCACTTGCACACACTAGTTGATTAATTTAATGGAATTTTGAAAAAAGTTGCCTACGATCTGCTATTTTAGACATCATTGATTAAATAATAAAATAATATTTTTTTAAAATCTTTTTGGAATCTTTTAGAATCTTTGAAAAAATTAGAATCTTGTAGAATCTTTGAGAATCCTTTTGGAATCTTTGATAATAACTTTTAAATCTTTGAGAATCTTCTTGGAATCTTTAAGACTTTTTATAAAATCTTTTCAATATTCATTAAAACAAGGGAAAATATCAAAAATAGGCCTGACAATTGGCCGTATTTTGAAAACAACCTTGACAATTCACAAATATAAAAAATAGGCCTCATCTAGATCTTGAGTTTTTGCGGTTGATTTCTTTCAATTCCCTTACCGGTTAGTCAAGGAACTTTTTTGTTATTTTCTCTATATCATATTATAAATATTGAAAATTTAGATTTTCAACCTATTTTCAATCAATGTTTACAATTTGCTAACGGTTTTTTCTCATTTCAATCAGCTAGCTTTGAACTAAGTATTGGTTCTTCTTGGACCGCCTCATCATATATAAAAAGTAGGCCTTGCAACTAAGGTGAACAAAATTTTGAGCATGTTTGTATATGGGAATTGATATGAGCACACCTAGGGTTTCATATATGCACACAAGGAGAGGGATAAATTTTAGATATTTACCATCAACAAGCTGAATTTGGAAAGTTCAAATTCAGATTTGGACTTAGAGACCTTGATTTAGTCTAGAACCACTGACAATGGAGGTTACAATTGAACTACATCCAATAGCAACGTTTTTTTTTCATTGGATGTAGTTTAATTGTAACCTCCATTGTCAGTGGTTCTAGACTAAATCAAGGTCTCTAAGTCCAAATCTAAATTTGAACTTTCCAAATTCAGCTTGTTGATGGTAAATATCTAAAATTTATCCCTCTCCTTGTGTGCATATATGAAACCCTAGGTGTGCTCATATCAATTCCCATATACAAACATGCTCAAAATTTTGTTCACCTTAGTTGCAAGGCCTACTTTTTATATATGATGAGGCGGTCCAAGAAGAACCAATACTTAGTTCAAAGCTAGCTGATTGAAATGAGAAAAAACCGTTAGCAAATTGTAAACATTGATTGAAAACAGGTTGAAAATCTAAATTTTCAATATTTATAATATGATATAGAGAAAATAACAAAAAAGTTCCTTGACTAACCAATTAGGGAATTGAAAGAAATCACCCGCAAAAACTCAAGACCTAGATGAGGCCTATTTTTTATATTTGTGAATTGTCAAGGTTGTTTTCAAAATACGGCCAATTATCAGGCCTATTTTTGATATTTTCCCTTAAAATAATTCAAAATCTTTATAAAAATAAAATCGTCTAGAATGTTTTTAGAATGTTTTCAGAATGTTTTTAGATTCATTTTGGAATTTGTTAAAATACTTCAAAATCTTTTATACATAAAAAACTTTTAAAATAAACTTGAATTGTTTTTGAAATATTTTTAGAATCCTTTTGAACTTCATCTAAGTAATTTAAAATTTAAAAAAAAATCTTTCAAATTTTTTTGGAATCTTCTAGAATTTCAACTGCACATTGAATGTTTTCTTTCTTAACTTTTCACAATTTGGTTACTTTGGTATGATTTAAAACTAATAGACTTTACACTCTACTAAAAACATGATTAAAATAACAAAGAATCAATAGTTTCTTGTTGATTTAGATACTTTTGGACACAACTTGATTAATTTACCAAAAATCCTATATAAAAAAATACAACATTTTGTTGTTTTAAATACAACAGCTTTTTAATAAAATGTATAAAAAATGTCCTCAAATCTTCCAAAAAATCAAATATATCTACCAAAGATTTGAAATCTCAAAGTTACCCTTGGTTTTTTGTAAGAACATCAATAATAAGGTAGGAGCACCCTTAAAAGTCAAACTAAGGGTTTTGAACATGGTGACTATTGATAAACAACTAGCAAATTATAGGATCCTATTAGTAATAGAAAAAAAACGAGTTTGCACTTTTGAATGTATTATTTGGATACTATGAGAATAAGTTGTGAATTTTTAAAGAGCAAACTGCCATTGCACCCATAACCACTTTTAAGATTTCCTGTTCACATTTTGTACATCCTTGTCACTACATCTATTCACTTCCACAGATTTTCCAAGATTTCAGAGGTGACAGTTATGGGGATACTGACGCTTATGAGTGTTCCTACCTTACTCCTAGTATTTTGGGAAAATAATAAAAATGCTCCTCAACTATTTTGAATTATCAAATATATCTATGTATTATTTGATATATAAACATTCTCTTTGATTGTGTGTAAGAAAAGCCAACTAAACTTTACCTTTGATTTTAAAAATATCATAAATATCCATAGTTTTTTTATTCATTTTTTTGTCATGTTATTTTATATATTATGTTGATAAGAAAAATCAATATGCAATCAATACAATGGTTTTGACAATGATACACCTACATGCACAAATCCTATGTAGAGCTTGAACAATTTGAATCTAAGATAAGGTTTACATCCAACTTGCTTTTAATTTTTGAAATTTTCATTGTCATCCTAGTATTTACAAAAATTGCAAAAAATGACATAAGTGAATTAAGTTGAAACTTCCAATAATCCCAAAAATAACCAAGGTTATAGTATAATTGACATTCATATACAAAACTAAATTGGTAATGTTTATTATTCAAATAATATAAATGCATATTTATTATTTCAAAATAGAAGATTTTTTTTTGGTATTTCTCAAAAATACTAGGGATATAATTGATGTTCTTATAGAAATTTAGGAATACGTTTGATGTTTTAAATATTTGAGGGAAAGTTTTGATATTTTGAAAGAAATGAAGAGCATTTGTAATATGTTTCCTCTTTCTTCATTGATTGCTAGATCAACAAAAAATAAAATCTTATGAAATATTTTTAGAATATTAAATCAAAAATCAAAAAAATTAAAAAAGTTATAAAATTTCTTTTCCTCTCTTGGATCTTTTGAAAATTTAATCGTAAAATTGCAAGTTTTTTTTTCATATCTTTTCAAACATTACAATCTTTCAATCTATTAGAGATATTGTTGTGCTTCATTTTCTAATGTGACCTCCAATATGTCTAGTTTGATTTTATACAATTACAATTCAAAAAGAAGTGATACAACTTATCAAATTTTTGGCTTTTTGTTCAAATTAGAGCAAATTCTTAAAGCTCAAGAAATTCCAAGGTCATTTTTGGGGTTAAGGACCACACACATTTTCACAAAATCCACTAAAAACAAGGACAATAAACTTGCACACGCCGATGAATCAAATATGAACCCAACTTCAATAATTGAACCGCATGAATCATTCTTTGTGGTTCTAGATTAAATCAAGGTCTTGATCTAAATCTAAAATTTACCCATAATGTACATATAACAAATGTGTAGTGGACATATATCAGTTTTCTTTTTAAAATACATATATGAAGGTTGAATCTATATGGACTTTGGTTGTCAAAAAATTCATCATCATTACATTTGTGAATATTTGTTGCACATATTTTCAATACATTATTGCTTCAATAATTGGTATTTTTTGTCATTACCTACTAGTTGTTTTCATACATATTGTTGATTCTCAACCTCTTAATGCCTAAGGCTACTTTTTTTGGGTTCAAGTAGGCATTTTGAAAGCTTTTGAATTGTAGTTGTAAGATTATTATTAAACATTGAAACAAAATTGTAATTGTAGGATTATATCTACATGTAGGATTGCTTGTAGATGGTGTTGCCAAAAAAAAAAAAAAAAAAAAAAAAAACCATGCATGTATTAAGAGATTTTTGATAAAATGTGAATAAGTATAGATTTTATTATTTTATTGAAGCTATTCAAAATTTCTTATGCAAAACTGGCAGCTTTTGGGTACAAAATTGGAAAACAAACACTTATGATGATTTAGTGTTTATTGTTGTTACTTCAAAACTAATGACTCCCCTTCCAAAATCCATGATCATAATTTCACAAATAAGCTTGCAATGCAACATTCAAAGAGCTATCACCTAATAAAAAGAAAAAAAGTAGTTCCAATTGTTAGGCAAAATTCATTATGAACAAAGAGAATAATTCAACAATGGACAAGTTTTGATTTGCATAACAAAAACATTCCAAGTGAAGTTAGCCCAAAAACACATTTGGAAGATATTACATGATGAATATTCAATACAAGAGCCCTCATTTCCTAATGAGAGATCTTGACTTTATTCTCAACTTATAGTATTTTTCTCCAATGTGACAATTAGTCATAGACTCCTTAGTGAAAGCATTCATCAAACTTTTCATTGCGCAATTGGCATGCATGTTGTTTGGCTTCCACCAAAAATTATTGGAGTGTAGTATGGAGGGCATTCAAATTGAACATTGGAGCTCATTTCATAAAACAACTTCTCCAAAAATAAATTGAAAACATTCAAATCTTTGCCTTTAGCAAGGTCTCAAATTTTTCAAAACAATAAAAGTTGATGCTTCTAGCATTTAGGGGATAATCCTGCATTGAACTTGGACTTGATAGGATGAAACATCCAACACTAGATTTGTTGAAAATCTCAAAAAGATCAGGTAAAAATTTAAACCAATTGCCAAGGATTGTTTTGTTCATTGTGATGTGCATTGAATTACAACATACACGAGTTGATGCAAAGTAAATAAAAATAAACAATTGTACTTAAGGTAGCAACACCCATAACCATCACTGTTCCCATAATCATCATCTCTAAAATCATAGAAAACTTGTGGAAGTGGATAGGTGTAATTACAAGAATGTACAATGTGTGAACATGAAACCTTGTTGTTGGTAGCAGATGTCATTGCAATTGGCTCTTTAAAAATTCACAACTTGTTCTCACAATATCCAAATAATACATTTGAAAGTGCAAACTCATCATTTTTCTCTTGCTAATAAGACCCTAAAGTTTGCTAGGTGTTTATTAATAATCATCATGTTCAAAACTCTTAATTTGACTGTTATGGGTGTTGCTACCTTAACCCCTAAATGCCCAAGCTACTTTTTGAGCTTCTAGGAATTTGTTCTAAGTTGAACAATAAGCCAAAAATTTGATGAGTTGTATTAGTTTTTTTTAAATTGTAACCAAACAAAATTAAACTACATATGTTAGAGATCACAAAGGAAAAGAAAATACAATAATACTAATGAATGAATTGAAAGATTATAGTTTTTGATCAAGAGGGTGAAAAATGTGTGAAAATGACTTGAGGTGTTTCAATCCTATTTCTACATGTCAAATCTAAAACAATGGTCACATGAAAATATGGGTTTAAAGGATATAACATACACAAGTCCAATTAGTTTAGGGTTTTTCAAAATCTCCTCAACAACTTTTTCAAATGAATATCTAGTGTAAATTTTTCTCCAAGGTCTAGTGTATTTGAGGCTCATTTCCAAGAGCTCTTGACACTAAAAAAAAGCAAAGATTGTAATGGACAACCTTGCACAAAATCTTGAATAGAAAAACCATAAACAATCATCTACAAAATCAAAATTTTGATGCTAAAACTAGATTTCAAAAAGACTAGTTAAAAAATAAAATCTACTAAAAATAGCATCTTAGTTAGGTTTTATAGAAGTTCAAAGTAATGTCGACACCATAATGTGATGCCTTGGGCATTTAGGGGTTAAAATATCACAAATCTTTCTTACATGTACTACTAATGGGGTGATGCTAGAGACATTCCCATGTATGAAAGCCAATTTAAAAATGAACCTCCACACACTTTTATTACAAATAAAAAGTAAACATAAAAAAGCATTAAAAGATAATAAATATATAATCACTTGTAGAAGATTACTTAATAATCAAACTAGACACTCATTGTAAATCCATTTATCAAACTAAATGAAAACCAAATGTAGATGTCCATCTCATGACCCCCATCGATCTCCATAGTTCCCACCTTTGTGGCTCCCATCCCCATGCCCCCATCCCTTTAGTTACAAATATCATATTAGTTTTCAACAAATAAATTTAAATTGTCATTGACTGACCATGATGGACAATTCCAAAATAGCATTATGTCATAGTATAGATTTGCTTTAGTTTAACCCCTAAATGTGGAGACTATGTTTTACCAAAAAACATTCAAAATGAGTTGTTTTGATAGCAAAGGCAAAAATAAAATTTAATCCAAAATCTTGGTGCAACTTTCCATAAGACCTAGTAGTAGACCTTTATTATGCTATATTAAAAAAATGAAAGACATTTACCACACATATTGTGGGATTATAAGGTTTGAAGTAAGAGATGATTTTTTTAAGGGGGCTTTCAAATTTTGAGAAGCTCTTATTCAAGGAGGTTTTTCCACCTTAGTTTTCAAGCATTTTATTTATGAAACTCTCAAATGGCCGTATCAAGGGTGCAACCCCTCCAAGCCTTTGGGCCTTCACAAGTTTATCACCTTAAAGTAGCTAAAATGAAGGTTATCTCTAAAATCTTCAAAAGTCTCTACTCACAACTCTTCTCCATATATGGCTTGTTATAAGAAAGAAGATGAACTTTTGAGTTTGATAACTAGTCAAGTCACATAATAGCCCATCAATTATTTAACATGACTACGTGCATCCCAAGTTAATAATGAGCCTCTAAATCTTCAAAATTGCTATAACAATGATAAATGAAACCATCTCTTAGAGTTTCATTACTCAACTTAATTTCAAGGCAGCAAGTGCATGCATGACATTACTGCAATTACCTAACTCAGTTTATTTTTAATTTTTCCAAATTCTATAAACAAAAGCAACCATGTTCAATATCCAATGAAAAAGGATAGTTTTTACAAGGATATTTTATAGCTAGTAGCTCTACCATAGTTTGATATACAGTAGCTTTGTACTCGATACTAATTTATAAATGTATTACATAAATCATATTCAATCCTAGAGTGGACAATGTGATGGGGTAAAATATTTAAGAGCTTTGTAATAATTGATGGATTTTACAACAATTGATTTTTTGCATATCTATGTGTGAAGCATTTTCAAAATTTTGAAAAATGACTTCAAACTTTAGCAATAGCTCCTACTTTTTCCTTGCATATATTTCTCTAGTAACCATTACTAAGAGAGTAGTGTGTTGCCATCCTTTTTATTCATGCTTGAAATTTTAATGATGAAGGCTTTTGCACCTTGACAAATGCTTATGTTATAAAATGAAAAATAGATAGTTGATTTTGTAAGCACCACATTCTATATATGATTTTCAAGGTCTTGTGAGAGTATAAGTAAAATTTTGAGCAAACCTAAAATTTATTTGGTGCACGCTAAAGAAGAGTATTGAAGACTTCAAATCCTCACACAAGCAATAGGATGCAGTGAGAAATCTACATCAATAGTGGCTTGATGAGCGATGTCATCACTTCCACAATATTGTATGTAAATACCTTCATCATCCACATTGACCACCGACTTTACACAACCAAATGCTGAACCTTTTTGTGACTTCCAATTTTTGAGTCCAATTTAACAGTCTATTAATATACTTTGATCATAAAACCAAGAAGTTCCTCCATTAAGTTCAGAAATTCAAATTTTGTTATACATCTTGAAGAGCTCTCACAACCATGGTTTCCTTTCAGAAATACCTAAGCAAGGTACTTCGTACTACAAAGTAGCTTCATGTAACATACCTAGAATATGCCCTTTTACAAAATTATGGAAAAAACGCACCCGTGTACCTTACAAAATTATGATAATTGCCAAAAGTGTATTTTCCGTTTGAGCTTAAAGATCAAAGCACTAAATTATACTTCATAAGTCCATTTCCACAAATTTTACTAAAAAATTATTTATGGTACCTTCTCTATAATCAATTTTAGAGATAAAAAGATAAACAATGGAACTAGTACATATCTTGACCATAAAAGATTCAACCCTGCTAAACTAAGAAGAACTTCATTTTTACAATTGCCATAAACATATGTTTTCCAAAACATTCCTCCATATTGCACATTTTTCATGGAATTCTAAAAGCCTTCAAAAGTAAAACGGCACCATATTTGGGGTCCCTAGCCAGCTCTTCCAAAGTCCAAACGTTTCCCTCTCCCTTCACAAGAAACGGAGGTATTGTACCTTGTCCCGTTTAGTGTCGGCAGTTCACTCTTCACAGCAGTCGCTCTTCGTCTCTCCAAAAGTTCAAACACCTCATTCTCTGCAGAGATTCATATACAGTCACCCCTGACCCCCCTCCCGTCCACCGATTGCAAGCCCTTTCATTCATCGGCTCAAAAAGATTATGCACATAACACAAATCACCCCCTACAAGTCTCACGATGTCTCCAGCCAAACCCTTTTCACAACCCACCCATTCACAAGGTCACCAACCTTCTGACCAAAAAATCCCCTACAACTGATACTCCACAAAATCTGCAATCTTCTGCTTCCAATATCGCACTGAAAAGCATATCGCTCTTCCAATAGCCACACACCGGCACATAGTCGAATGGCTGCAGAGAAACGAAATCTCAGCAACTCGAAGCATGGCATTGCATACTCTCAAATAAGCACAAGACTTGCACGACAACTACATCGATCATTTATCCCCTTGCACCAGACTTAAGGCAAAGTTTCCCACAGCCACTTCACTAGGTCCACGACATCCGACCAAGCAACTCATACGAATCAAAGCTGTGAAAAACATGAGTAGATCCAGTTAACATACACCAGCTTCACTCCCAACAAGCCTACCCATGCCAGAAGAGAAACCTCGAATCGACAACAACAAGGGCACATCGGAGCAGAGCCCAATTTCATATAAGCAAACAGATACACGCGTCGTAAAAATATCCGCACTCTTATCATACCTCGTCTCCCATGTAAACGAAAACTTTCTCCATTCTCTTTCAAACATAACCATCCTGCTTTTGCTATACATACCAAACACTGAACATCTAAGTCCTACTATATGCAGGCCAAACATTGTAATATCGACAACCCTATTCACACGACACATTCATGTGGTCAGATAGGATCTGACCAAAGAGTTCAAAACATGCACAAGGGATGGAACCCGTGTCCTGCTTAGAGCGCAGCCGAAATGCCATCGGGAACGAGCTCGACGCCCACCAGGCCCATCAAGCCTGTGTGAGGCCCGCCCACCTTGGTCGACGTCACCACGTATCGCAGCTTCTCGCCTTGCCGGATCTTCATGGAGTTTGAGGTCCCCGGAATGTTGATACAGCGCTTGATGCCCACCACGTAACCCTTCTCGTTGCCAGCTTCCTCGCCTTGCCCGTACATGGGCGTCGTTCGGCAGATCAAGCGGCCGTCCTCCCCATAGATGGCAGCATCCAACGCCGCGGAGTGAAGGTGGGAGACCGTGTTCACGACCTCCCCTCCCAAGGGGGAGATGAGCGTCGCCTCGCGTGTGTCCACGCATTCCTCCGAGTTCGGGTCCGCGTCGCCACATCCATCAACGGTGAACTCGATCAGGTTCTCCCCGAAGCCGTCGGGATTGGTGATGTCCATGCCCACACTTTGTAGAGGAACCAAGCATTGGTTCCAGTCCACGTACTCCCATTTGAACTGCGCAACCACATCCGATCAGAACTCACGCCTGAATTGCTAGCTATGCCGCTGAAAATCCAAATTTATGCTACAGTAGTCAAAAGTCCAGTGAACAGTGATGCGCACCTTCAAATAGAAGGTCCTCTCTTCTCCGTTGTATCCTTCCTTCACAGCACACATGTTCCCATCTCCGCAGCATCTCAATCCTCCGATGTACCCCTCTGGCAACGGCTTACCGTCCTCGTCAGTGGTAGCATTGTACAAGTCGCACCTGAACACCATACCCAGCGAATCAGTTGATCATAACACTCACGTGCACACTTTTCACAGCAGCCCTAAGTTTTCCAGCTGCAACGTCCTACCACAGAAAGCAAGATTCATTGCAAGAGCCATGTTTGGCAAACAAGGATCAAACCTGCATTCGGAGCAAGCAATTGGGCTGACAGCGCCGCGAGAGTCCAAGGCGTGGACGTTCATCACCCACGCGGTCTCATACCCGTCAATCGGCTTGCCACTTTCACGCACATACGGTCCCGGAGTCCTCGACTCCGTGTGCCTCGTCTCAGCACCCTTCCCGAATAAGTTCTGAAGAATGCTCTTCGGGCCGCTATGCAATTTATGGCGGTGGCTGGGGGCTTCATGGGCGGCGAAAGAAGTCGCATCGTAATGCATCATCCCGTGCTTGTGGTGCCGGCGCATGTGCCGGAGAATGTGACCCACATGACGCTGCGACTTGTGCTTCGGCACGGCCATCTCGACCATGACCCAGTGGTGGAGGTAGAGCTCCGACAGCGGAATCGACACCCCCTTGTCGTCCACAAGCTCTGCGTTATAGTCCTTGATTCCAATGTGGCCCTTCGGAAACTCTACCGAAAAAAACTTGTTGTTCGCTTCACCAGGTTTCGCTGTCAATGGAGGCGACAAGATTTCTAGCGTCTTCACCTTCACGTTCAGATTCTTGCACGCACTGCCTGCTTCCTGAGCGATCGTGCGCCCGTCCACCGCCACGGCCGCCAGGCATATCAACAGCAGACACCACACCTTCGTCGCCATAGCTCCCCCTTCTCCCTGTTCCGTCAATTTGCACATCAGAACCTTTGATCAAAACCTCAGCACTTAACTAACCACCGCGCAATCTCAGAAATGCAGACCAATCATACCAAGCGCAACGCCCCAACCTCCCAAACAGCTAAAGTTACAAGTAGTACATGACAGTACAGTCACGTTCTTCAAATTCTAGAACTAGCGCACACGACTTCGACGATACAGGCTCGGACTGGGTCCCTCACACCGACTAACCCACAATTAATTACAGAAACTCTTCGTCAATCCGGTTTACCCATATTACCAAAACATCGCAAGCACATTTTGGCACTGAGCATCACAGCAAAATCCATGATGCACCTACCTCAGCTGTGCAACCCACTAGCAATCATTCATACACAAGCTTGCAAAATGTTCAACAATAAACGCAGCAGCTCAGGCCTTGACCGACTCACCAGCACTGCTGCCATTCTCTTGATCAGCTCGTAATGAGCACCGTACTTGAGAGGCCTCGTGATCTTGTAGTGAGCCGCGGAGGTGAGGTGGATGAGAGGATGGTGATGGCATGGAGGAGCTGCACTCTCAAGTTTATAATAAAAGTTAATATGTTATGTTATGCGGCGCCCAAATTGGGATGGCGTGGAGCGCAGGTCTTGCAGGAGCTTCGGAAGTGCAACGAAGTGGCTGCACATGGACCGTGGGCTCCTGCGCCCTTTCGTTGGGTGCTTCTGGACACTTTCGTCGCCTTGGTTTCTAGAAGGGGAAATTTAAAAAATGAGTAATAAAAAGGAAAGAAAATACCATTTGGGTAATGGTTTGAAAGTAATTACAGTTTTGGTAACAAAATCCAATAATCTCAATGGATTTTTAAATTGTCGAGAGCACAAGCCGTTGAAATCAGCGTTGATGCCATTAGCAACTTACCATTGGTTGTGATTCTTGTTCTCTTAATTACAATCAATTGTGACCCTTGCTTGCACCTAGCCACCAACGTTTGCCAAATAATCGTAGATTGCACAAAATCAAGAAATGATCACTCACGTTTTGCTCACAAGCACCACTTTGGAACTTCAACCTCACACTCTCACCAATCAAGTCTCACCCATGGATGTGCATTGCGCACTGTCTTCCAACACAAGTAGATTCATAAGTGGTAGTTGAATATCAATAAGATGGTGTGCAATGTACGTCCATGAGTGAGAACACAACCAGTGAGCGTGCGAGGTTGAAGTTCCAAAGTGGTACTTGTGAGCAAAATGTGAGTAATCATTCTTGGATTGTGTGAGATCTACAATTGTTTGGCAAACGTTGGTGGCTAGGTGCAAGCAAGGGTCGCAACTAATTGTGACTAAGAGAACAAAGATCACAACCAATGACAAGTTGGCAATGGCATCGACGCTAGCTTCAACGTCTTGTGCCCTCAACAATTGCAAACTCCATTGAGGTTATCAGATTTTTTTACCCAAATTGTAATTACTATCAAACCGTTATCCAAATGATAATCTCTTTCCTTTTTGTTACTCATATTTTACTTTCCCCTTCTAGAACAATGGGCCTCCCTAAATAAGACTATTGATATGTAATTTAAGGTAGCGGCACTTAAAATTGACACTTACTTCAAATGTGGTGATTTTGGGGTCTTTTGAGAGTCTAATGGCATGCGCTAGTTAGGAAATGGATACAAGTAGTTGCAAGAAACACTTCACAGTTTTGTCTCAAATATCCTTAAAATTGGTAGTACTAGGTACTACTATAAGCTTTTGAAATAATTGTTTTATAAATATAAAAAAATATGGGAAATCTGTAAAACACTTAAAATAGCATACTCATGAAAATTCAAACCTAGACAAAATTTATTCTAAAAGTTACGCACAAAAATAGAGGGATAGAAACTACCAACAAAAAGACAAGTTCCCTTTTGCTTTTTAGAAAATAGTTAAAAATTTCAAAAAATTTAAATTAAAAATGGCCATTTTTGATTTCCCTTATTAGCTTGAACTTGTGCAAGTACTTTTTGGAGGAAGGTTTTTGTCTCTCACCCATGGAGGGAGAAAGGATGCCCACTTTGAGACAATGTGCAAGGCAGAGACTTTTGAGTTTTGTAAAACTGGTCTATAGATCTGTGTCATGATGCTTTCTAAACCACCACCTTGGTTTGTGGCAGCATATTTGTTTTTTTGGACTTAATGTAGTCCTAATAACCCCCAAAACCACAAAGGTAGACATGCAATTTGGGCCCTCTTATAAATATAAAATAATTTTAAAAAACACCAAAAAAATCATTGAATGTCAGTAACTTTAATGTTCACCTTATTCTGAAATTTCAAGTCAAAAGAACTTGTTATGCAAAAGATACAAGCCTATTACCTCCCGCCCAGGGAGGAGGGGACATAATGTAGTACAATTTTCTTGCAATCACCCATATAGTTGCAAGTAAAATTGTTTTTGGAATTTTTTGAGATTGTATGAATAAATTACAAATTGTTGAAAGTAAGTCCCTAGATTGACCTGTTGTGGGCACTAGATTCCAGAAAACAACAATAACAAAAAGATCATAAAACATGCAATTTTAAACCGCCACCTACACAATTTCTATTCCCTTACATTAACTTGCATGTCTGGTTTGGATGCATGAGTGTCTTGTTTGGGTGCAAGAGCGCACAACTTTATGTTTATTTTTAGATGTCTCTAAACAATTAGTGTTGTTGGTGTTACTTTTAGGTGCCGCTAAGCTTTCCTTAGCACATGAGAGACCAAAACAAGGGGAAGGGCCACCTTTGTCCAAACAACCACGTGGGTCCCTTTTGGGCTTGTGTCTGATTTTGAGGTCTTTTTAACCCTTAAATGCCAAAGGTGACCATGGATACACGGCCCTTCGTGTATTCTAGGCAAACGCAAAACATCCACCTTGACGCTTAAGGGTTAAGTTACCAGGGGTTTGTTTCACATGAGATGTTGCTCACTTTCACCTTCCAATGAAATGTGGACTACAGAGAGTGTAGCACTGCAAAGAAAAAAAAAGTACTTTGAGACAATCAAGGAACCTTTTTGTTAACAACTTTTTTTGGTCATAAATGTCCGTTGGTGCATGCTACTCTAGGCATTCACCGTTAGAATTTTATTAGGATTTTTGTATGTTAGATAGAATGCAAAATAAAAATCTCAATAATTCTTGAAGATGTGATATTACAAAGGTCATTGTGATTTTTGTAGTATGATATCACAAAGATTGATGATATGATACTACAGAGGTCATTGTGATTTTAATAGTATGATACATAAGACCTTGTGATTTTTGTAGTATGATGTCATAAAGACTAGATATGTGATATAATAGAGACTGAAAATGTGGTATTATAGAGATTGAAAATGTGATGTTACAGAAACTGAAAATGTGATATTACAGAGGTTACTGTGATTTTTGTAGTATGATTGTACCTCATTTTGATACAAGCTACCTTACACTACAAGAAATATATATGAAAAAATGGATGAAACTATCAAATCCTTCTTAACCCTTAGTAAACAAGTTGGTCATTGTGGTTGTTTACTACAGATAGTTGTGGCAAAATGCAAGTATAATTTAATACTAATGCAAGAAGTTACATTATAAAATAGCATGTAATGCTTCTCTCATGAAAATTGCAAAAAGGTAGCATGGGACTTGTCACCAATGTGTGAACCTTCTCAAAAATTGGGATACCTAAAAAGTATGAGTGCATTTGGTGAGGTTGATTTTTGCAATTGATGATAAATTGTGTCTCCAAGATCAATTTTTTTTTTAAATTAGATGAAAATGAACTTGCTTACATTTAACAATTTGTAATTTTGTCAATAGGGTAAAGAAAATACTTGACTTGCCAAATTTTGGATGAAAAATACTTAAGTAAATAGATCTTATGGATGAATATGCACACATGGGTGGTCCTATATGTTTTTATCTTAATTCTTTGGAGCATGTCGCTTGACAAATTAAAAATTAAAATAATAAATCCGTAGAGACAATGTTTGAAAATCTATCTACAGATATTCAACAAACTAGTAAGAATTCCTTATTGTTTTGTTAATTTTTTTTAGCATAGGAAAACTACTTTTCTCTTTTAGAAAAGATTTTTTGAAAGCTTCTTCGGGAATTAAAAGATTTGGTCAAAATTTTGAAAAGAAATTGCAAACTCTTCATCTATATCTGAGTTAACAGTAGAATGAATCACATTTTTTGACTGATGCCTTTTTGCAGGGTTGCTACATTGTAAGCGGTGAGCAGTGAGTAGTAAGCGATGAATAGTGAGCGGTGAGCAATGAGCGGTGAATAGTGAGCAATGAGTAGTGAGCAATGAGCAGTGAATAGTGAGCAATGAGTAGTGAGCAATAAAAGAGACTTTTTAGGGTGTAGGAGGAGAAATAAAATTTTCCATAATTTGAGATTGGATGTTTTGAAACAACAAAAAATTCCCTAAAGCAACACAATTTGTCTCTAAAGTGCAATAATCATTTGAAAGAGGGGAGGATGTGGATGAAATAAATCAATGATATTCATTGGAGCCAATGAATGAAAATCAATATGGATGAAAAGTGGTAGTCTAAGGTGGATGAAAAAATCTGTGATGGTTGTTTAGCATATTGAAATCAATGAACATTAACCTGTAAAGGACCATTGTCCCTTTGGGGGACAAATGGGATTTTGGGCATGTACTTATGGCTAAACTACTTTGTGTGATTTTTTGAAACTTTTATTGAAGATGGGGAATTGAAAGATTTGTGTGGGCATCTAGTTTTTCCTTTATTTTGACATTTATTGAAGAAGTTATGCATGAATTTATGAAAGTTAGGGGAGGCCGGGCAACCAGTTTTTTTTTAAATAATTTAAAAAAAAAAAAAAATCTAAAATTCATTCTTTAGATTTATACATATGTGAGGAGCTTTGGATCATTCAATTTTGATTTATGAGTGAAAAGTTTTAGTTTACGGGCATGCACAGGATTTCCATACCTCCATTCCTTTTGCCTTTGGTGCATTACTTTTTTGAGCTCTTTGTGAATTTGATTTTTGACTTCTTTTTTTTCCAAGTTTTAGTAGACTAAGATTCCTTGGTTTTCACCATTTGGATCAAAAGAATTCATATGTTTCAAATTTATATAATTCCTCCAATTTGGCCTAGTGTATATGCAAATTTCATGTCCTTACGGCATTGCAAGATTTTACAAAGTATGATCCACACCTCCAATTCATTTGGAAAATCTCCCACACTTACCTAACTTGGTCTTCTACATGGAAAAAATAAACCTCAACTTTGCATAGAGCAATTTTTTTGATTTAGAGGCAATTAAAGGCTTTTGAAATTTTTGGGCAGTAGAGAAAAAAACTTTTTTTTCACTTCAGATGTCAATATCTCACTCTTCTACGTCTTGAATGAGATGACTTTTTTCCACAAGTACCTCCCATAGTCTAAGACAAGATCTTACAATTGGATTTCCAAAAATAATTGTTTTTCTTGCCTTCCAATTCATTCCCCCAAAAGTGGTAGTTTTCAATAACTTGCTAAAAAAAGGGCTTGGTCCTTTAGGGGCTAAGCAAATTATATCCATAAAAGACCTACATTTTTATTGCCATGGGCAATAATTGGTGCAATGATTTTGTAGATCATGTATAGTCACTAGAAGAAAAACAAGGATAAACGACTAGGTCACCAAAACTACCTTGCAACTACACAATAACTCCACAACATTTGCACAACTACAATCTTAGTCGTGCACTTGTTGTGCAGTTGTTTGTGCAGTTGCAAGGCAGTTCTGGTGACCTAGTCATTGTGATTGGTGGAGTCGTTTATCCTTGTTTTTCTTCTAGTGAGTACATTCAAGCATCTTTCCTCAATTTTATAGAAGTTTATCAATTTCTTCTTAATGATTCAACATGACTTTAGCTGCCATAATAAGAAATGCACTTTGTTTTAGAAGAATCATTTTGTAGATCAAGTAAAGTACATTCAAACATCTTACTTGATTATACACAAGTTGATTAATTAATTTATTTATAAAGATTCAATAGCCCAGTCTTGCCTAAACACCACATCCATGTTCCTCTGAAAGCAGAAGATTTTATTGAGATAAATTCTAATCTTCCAAGTAGCATATTATTTAGCATACATAATACTTGCTCCCATATTGGAGATTTGAAATGAGTATTAGAAATTCAAATTTAAATGTTCTCAACATTGCATTTTCTAGAGAAAATTGAGGATATGCTTAAGGGTACAAAGGACTGGCCAAATTAGGTTCTTGCTTTGCACATTTGGAACTTGAATTCTTGAGGTCAAGTACGATGTTCAAATGTTAATAGAAGAAAAAGATCAACACCTATTAGGAGTTAAGAAAGTGAAGGATACGGCTCTTGAATGCCTTGGAAAAGGACAATTTGGAT
>OY987242.1:1488172-1609902 GCA_963920765.1 Ulota crispa | reverse complement strand
CATTGCATTTTCTAGAGAAAATGAGGATATGCTTAAGGGTACAAAGGACTGGCCAAATTAGGTTCTTGCTTTGCACATTTGGAACTTGAATTCTTGAGGTCAAGTACGATGTTCAAATGTTAATAGAAGAAAAAGATCAACACCTATTAGGAGTTAAGAAAGTGAAGGATACGGCTCTTGAATGCCTTGGAAAAGGACAATTTGGATTCTAATTGCCCTTCCGTGGATGCACTCTAAGGAAGTGAAATAGTTATAGTACTATTTTCAAAACTAATAACTCAAATACTATTTGCGTTAGTAGTTCTGAAGATAGTTCTTAAACTATTTCACTTCCTTAGAGTGCATCCACGGAAGGGCAATTAGAATCCAAATTGTCCTTTTCCAAGGCATTCAAGAGCCGTATCCTTCACTTTCTTAACTCCTAATAGGTGTTGATCTTTTTCTTCTATTAACATTTGAACATCGTACTTGACCTCAAGAATTCAAGTTCCAAATGTGCAAAGCAAGAACCTAATTTGGCCAGTCCTTTGTACCCTTAAGCATATCCTCAATTTTCTCTAGAAAATGCAATGTTGAGAACATTTAAATTTGAATTTCTAATACTCATTTCAAATCTCCAATATGGGAGCAAGTATTATGTATGCTAAATAATATGCTACTTGGAAGATTAGAATTTATCTCAATAAAATCTTCTGCTTTCAGAGGAACATGGATGTGGTGTTTAGGCAAGACTGGGCTATTGAATCTTTATAAATAAATTAATTAATCAACTTGTGTATAATCAAGTAAGATGTTTGAATGTACTTTACTTGATCTACAAAATGATTCTTCTAAAACAAAGTGCATTTCTTATTATGGCAGCTAAAGTCATGTTGAATCATTAAGAAGAAATTGATAAACTTCTATAAAATTGAGGAAAGATGCTTGAATGTACTCACTAGAAGAAAAACAAGGATAAACGACTCCACCAATCACAATGACTAGGTCACCAGAACTGCCTTGCAACTGCACAAACAACTGCACAACAAGTGCACGACTAAGATTGTAGTTGTGCAAATGTTGTGGAGTTATTGTGTAGTTGCAAGGTAGTTTTGGTGACCTAGTCGTTTATCCTTGTTTTTCTTCTAGTGACTATACATGATCTACAAAATCATTGCACCAATTATTGCCCATGGCAATAAAAATGTAGGTCTTTTATGGATATAATTTGCTTAGCCCCTAAAGGACCAAGCCCTTTTTTTAGCAAGTTATTGAAAACTACCACTTTTGGGGGAATGAATTGGAAGGCAAGAAAAACAATTATTTTTGGAAATCCAATTGTAAGATCTTGTCTTAGACTATGGGAGGTACTTGTGGAAAAAAGTCATCTCATTCAAGACGTAGAAGAGTGAGATATTGACATCTGAAGTGAAAAAAAAGTTTTTTTCTCTACTGCCCAAAAATTTCAAAAGCCTTTAATTGCCTCTAAATCAAAAAAATTGCTCTATGCAAAGTTGAGGTTTATTTTTTCCATGTAGAAGACCAAGTTAGGTAAGTGTGGGAGATTTTCCAAATGAATTGGAGGTGTGGATCATACTTTGTAAAATCTTGCAATGCCGTAAGGACATGAAATTTGCATATACACTAGGCCAAATTGGAGGAATTATATAAATTTGAAACATATGAATTCTTTTGATCCAAATGGTGAAAACCAAGGAATCTTAGTCTACTAAAACTTGGAAAAAAAAGAAGTCAAAAATCAAATTCACAAAGAGCTCAAAAAAGTAATGCACCAAAGGCAAAAGGAATGGAGGTATGGAAATCCTGTGCATGCCCGTAAACTAAAACTTTTCACTCATAAATCAAAATTGAATGATCCAAAGCTCCTCACATATGTATAAATCTAAAGAATGAATTTTAGATTTTTTTTTTTTTTTAAATTATTTAAAAAAAAACTGGTTGCCCGGCCTCCCCTAACTTTCATAAATTCATGCATAACTTCTTCAATAAATGTCAAAATAAAGGAAAAACTAGATGCCCACACAAATCTTTCAATTCCCCATCTTCAATAAAAGTTTCAAAAAATCACACAAAGTAGTTTAGCCATAAGTACATGCCCAAAATCCCATTTGTCCCCCAAAGGGACAATGGTCCTTTACAGGTTAATGTTCATTGATTTCAATATGCTAAACAACCATCACAGATTTTTTCATCCACCTTAGACTACCACTTTTCATCCATATTGATTTTCATTCATTGGCTCCAATGAATATCATTGATTTATTTCATCCACATCCTCCCCTCTTTCAAATGATTATTGCACTTTAGAGACAAATTGTGTTGCTTTAGGGAATTTTTTGTTGTTTCAAAACATCCAATCTCAAATTATGGAAAATTTTATTTCTCCTCCTACACCCTAAAAAGTCTCTTTTATTGCTCACTACTCATTGCTCACTATTCACTGCTCATTGCTCACTACTCATTGCTCACTATTCACCGCTCATTGCTCACCGCTCATTGTTCATTGCTCATGATCTAGCGCCATTGCATGTACAATGTGCTTGGTAAAAGTAGTGGAGTTTTGCAAGGGTCTATTGAATGAAATTTGATAAGCTTTTGGACTATGTTGTTTTTCCTAGACCAACACTCTTTAAGTCTTCTGCAAACACATCCAAAGAAGTAAAGAAATTGTAATCTTGAAGACGGAGGGCCATAATGAAAAGGAAGGATGAGCAAGTTTGAGAGAAGTGGAGGGACTGATTGGTTAGTGGACAAGTTGAATGTAAAGGTTTTTATGTGTTTTTCCTTTTGCACACTAGAAATTACTACAAGAAAAAGGGCCGTTTTTGACTAAGGATTTTGACTACCAAAACAATAAGATAGCTACACTTTTGTGATTAGTATTTATGACCACATGTAGTCATAAATAATTTAATTTATGATTACGTGTAATCATAAAATAAATTTTTATGACTAAATGAAATTATTCAATCATAAATTAAATTATTTATGACTGCATGTGGTCATAAATACTAGTCACAAGAGTGTAGTCGTCTTAGTCTTTTTTGTTGTCAAAATCCTTAATCAAAATTGGCCCTTTTTCTTGCAGTGAAATGTATTTTTAGACTCCTCAAGAACAAACTTTAAATTATCAAAGCTATTATTATTGGTGTTTTCAAGTGTAACCTTAAGCTTCTACATTCAAAGGGTATGAATTTTGAGGCAAGAATGTAGATGCATTGAATTTGCAAACAAGTTGCAATAATAACTATCCTAGCAAGATGGGAAAAATCCTAGCACCTACATATTTTGGATGAAATAATGTGCAACTAGTTTTTCAAAGTGCCTTCAAAGTATTTTTTTTCCTCTATAATATCATTTTTAGAGAGTCTTGGCAATTCCTTCATTGAGTACTTTTTAAATAATTAGCTAGTTGTTGTAACAAGATGATTTGTTTTTAGATCTTGCAAATTAGGAAACTTGTCATTGATTGCAAGTTAGTATAATAAGTTGTAAATGAACAAGTGAATTGTCTTTTTTATCCAACTACAAGATTTTTGGTAATGATAAAAATTTCTTGCACTTGTAAGGTTGCCCATAAATGTTTTTACCTTAAAAACACAATTATAAGCTTTCCTAATAACAAATCTGCCTGATGACTGTTACTACAAAAGCAAATAACAAAATGAGAAACGTTGTGAAATTTAGTACAAAACAACAAAATGGCAGTTTGCACTAATTCAAATATATCTCAAACCAGTTGATTTTAAGAAATTAGTATTGCACACACAAGTAGAATAAATCAATACAAATTACAAAAAGGGCTAACAAACTACCAAGATTTTGTGTTGTGAGAACAGATGGTCCAAAACAAGTGCTGCTTTCTAGAAGCATTCTCTAACGACAAACGTCAAAGTTTCAATGAAATCATGGTGAGCATACTAACTTTAGGTAACAATTTGTCATTCTAGCTTTAAAAATCCATAACTAATTCTTAATGAGTCCAAAAATTATGATTCAAAGTAGAACACTTGCAACTTACTTGCAACTTCAGTTTGTCTTGCAAGAGAAATTTTATAAAAAAAGTTTGTAAAGGTTCGTAACCCCTTCCAAATGACAAATCAGCCTTGAAAGGGACACTTTTTGCATGTATGTAGTTCCTAAATATCAGAAAATGCTCGAGGATCAAATTGTAGGCAAGAAGCGTACAGTAGTCGGAGATTTCTGAGTTGGGGGATTTGATGGAATCGCTTGACATTGTGTGTGGCTGAGGAAGGTCTTTGGAGAATGTCTTAGATTGTTTGACACGGAAACTGTTTCGGGAGTTTCGACGTTCCCTTTGTAATTTGCCTCCTCCCTCACAAATGCCCTGTCTTTCCTCAACTAAGGTAGGAGCACCCCTCATTGTTAGTGTCCCCATCCCTCATACTGTATCTACTTGCGTCAATGATGTCAAAGATTGACAATTAATTTTTTTTGTTATGGGTGACAAAGTGATGGTTTTTGGTGATTAATATGATGGTTTTGAGTGACCCATCTCACTATTTAAGAACTCCTCAAGTTAGTCTTGTGGGTGTATGAGCACACTAAAGACATCTCCTACACGCAACTATGTATTTTTAGTGATTTAGGACTTTGAAAAATCTTTGCAAACAAATGTTTGCAACTAAAACTTTCAAATTGATGCCATATTTTTGATTTCCTCTTCCTAACTTAACTCTATTTTTTTCAGAGTTCAGCAACTGATTTTCCTACCCCAAAAGCCTTAGTTTCATGCTTATGGATGCTCCTACCTTACACTAAATAGTGCATTTAGGTTATCCCACACTAATTTCTTGACATATCACACTATATAAATACTTGGGGGCATTACAAATAGGGGCACAAAAACAAAATATATTACAAATAGAGGCACAATTTCAAAATAATTACAAACAAGGTCACTATTTTAAGAGTCTTTTACTAAAATTACTTATTAAGGCTTGATTTGGAATAGCCTTGAAGTTTTTTGGAAGTTAGCTAATATTTAACGTGATGCATCTAAATCAACCAACATCCAAACAAAAGTTTTACAAGAATTTACAATTTATCTTTTTGAGATTGTGCCTCTATTTGTAATTCTTTTGAAACCAACCATGTCCTTATCTATAAAAAAAATTTTGTTTTTGTGTCCCTATTTGTAAGTTCTCCTAAATACTTACTAATACAACAATACTTTTCATTAATATTTACTAATTTTTAACAACAATAAGGACTTGTCAACAACAAAAATGTAGTAAAGAAACAAGTAACAACATCAAAGTTGTAAACCATGTAAAATCCTAGTATTTAGGGAATTGTAAGCCCCTCCAAGTGGTCAAACAATGAGTCAAGAGATAACTTTCTAGGGTCGAGGCATGTGGATTGTTAAGGCAACCTAAGTACACCATTTAACCCCTCACCGCCCACGGACGATCTAGAGTATCTCATAATCTGTTCTTCTATGAACAAAATTTCAATATTTTGATAAGTTGCATCAAATTTTTTTTATTGCAACCATACAAATTCAAACTAGATATGTTAGAGCTCACATAGGAAAAGAAAACACAACAACGTCACTTATGGATTGAAAGATTATAACATTTGATCAAGAGGGTGTTAAAACTGTGAAAGTGATTTGAAATCTTTCAATCCTCTTTTCACATCTCAAACTTAAAATTGAGGATATTAAAAAAAATATGAGTATGTAAAGTACAATATGTGTAACCCTAATCAATTTATGGCTTCTTAAACTCTACTCTACAACTTTTTTAATTAATTTTCTAAAGTAATTGTTTCTCCAAGTTCTAATGCACTTGAGGCTCATTTCCAAGAGCTCTCAACACTAGAAAGTGAAGATTTGCAATGGACACCCTTGCACAAAATCTTGAATAGACAAAATCATAGTCATTCATTTTCAAAATCAGACTTTTGATACTAAAACAAGACTTTAATAAGAATAATTTTATATAAAAAAAAAAACCACTAAAATTAATCTTCAACAAAAGTCAAAAAATTTCCAAGTTACAATGCAAGGTGGAAAGTTTTGATCCCCTTGGGTGGTGAGGGGTTAATATAGCACTTATATCACCCTCACAACTAGAAACTTTCATGGTGAACAAAAGAATTTTAAAACTTAAAAAAAACAAACAAACGCCAAAGATATCCATCACAATATTGCTAATTATAGGGATATCGATCAAAATTTTCCTATTAGAAATTGCGTTCTAGTTTATACATAAACCGCATAGAATTGTGCATAGTTGGACGGGTTGTATCAAAATGAACAACGTCAAGCTGTAATTTGAAGGGTGAAATGCAAAATTTGCAAAAAATGTACCATTACATGAAAATGGAACCTAAATTCTTGATATTGAGAAAACTAGAGTCCTTTTCTTTGTAAACATTGCATAGTTTTTGGTCCTTTAGATTGTTGTCCATGAGAAAGATATAACACAATACTCGCAAAACTAAGCCTCCATTTTTCCAAAAGTAAATTCTCATACTTCACTTTTCATGTATTAACTCCTGAAGGCCCATGCACTTTTCCAAGTATCTCACAATCTATTCTTGGATGAACAAAATGTCAACACTTTGATAAGTTGCATTAATTTTGTTTAAATTGTAACCTTACACATTCAAACTAGATATGTTAATAATCACATAGGAAAAGAAAACACAACAATATCATTTATGGATTGAAAAATTATAACATTTGATCAAGAGGGTATTAAAATTGTGAAAATAATAAGAAGTCTTTTGATCCTCTTTTTACATCTCAAGTTTAAAATTGAGGATACCAAAAAAATATGAGTATGTAAAGTACAACATGTGTAACCCTAATCAATTTACGGCTTCTTAAACTCTACTCTACAATTTTTAAATTAAGTTTCTAATGTGATTGTTTCTCCAAGTTCTAATGTACTTTAAGTTCATTTCCGAGAGCTCTCAACATTAAAAAATGAAGATTTGCAATGGACACCCTTGCACAAAATCTTAAATAGAAAAACCATAATTAGTCATTTTTGAAATCAGACTTTTGATACTAAAACAATATTTCAACAAGAACTTTTATAAAAAAAAAATCATTATAATTAATCATGAAGAAAATTTAGACATCCTAAATTACAAACAAGGAGAGACTGTTTTGGTCCCTTTGGCCTTCAGGGGTTAAGTTAGTCCATTTTTTTGCAATTTTTACTTTGATGCAAAAGGTTCAGTGTTTCTACCTTTTCGTGTTGTGAAAGTTTCCAATGTAAAATTTCTTTCATTTTATATCATTTCACACGCTCGCAGTGAACACTTGTAGTTTGTTTTTATTTTTTTACAATTTGTATAAAAAGATACGATATACTCATGATCAGGTAGCACCAATATTGTCAAATATTGGGAATTATTCATGTATTTTTATCAGGTTTTTTTTAAAAAAGTAACCGCCTTTGAAAATTTCTCCAAATTAAAAAATAATCGATGATTAGGTAATTTTTACCTTTTTTGATCGATTTGGTAAGAAAACGCACAAGACTGTATGGTCAAAATATCAATACCATCCTAAATTTTGCTAAAAGAAAATCAGACAAACATTGAACATTTTTCAGTATTTTCGTGGTACACTAACTTTGATCGATCATACGGATATTAATTTGGAATATAAAAATTGAAAGATAACTCAATTCAAGATGCAAAAGAAAATTGAATAGAAAAAGAAAGTTAAGCTCAAATGTTGATCTAATAAATCATCATGCTTAACCCCTGAGAACCCGAACCTTATTCACCAAAATTAGAGTTCAAGGAGACATACATCTTTGATGCATTGTATCTTGGTCATTTGGTCCCGGGTGGATAACTTACCGTATTTTAAATTTAACGTGTGGCATAATATAGGAAGGGGCTTATTTCTTTTAGCTAAAAATTATAACAAATTTAGAATTAATAAAGGGTACATTAATAGGGTTACATTTAGTATAAGTAATATAGGGTGAAAACAAACCTAAGATATTAATTTTTATTACAAGTAATGAAGGGGCCAAAGTCGTGGGGTATCCTATGGCAATTACTGTATTTAGTCTGACAAAGTGGTATACGAGGTGCCAAGTGTTACTAAATGAAAAATGAGATTGATGATTGCAAGAATGACTATGGATTTTCTTGCATAATACATACATGTGAATGAAGATTGTTCACTGTCTTGCTTTGATTTTTAGTTTGGTTACTTATGCACTTTGGAAGTTATTGTATGTTTTTTTAAGAATAGGCTCTTTGTTTTTATCTTACCTATAAGACTATGGTGCATTAACCCCTAAAGGACCAAACAACCCTTTGCAACCAGTATAATATGGGGTGTTTTTCTAATATTTGGAGTGCATTTGCACCTTTCTTACAATTGAGATCAATAAAGAAGTTAGAATATAGATCAATGCTGTTCTAGTGAGGTAGTCAAGATCCCAAATTAAAACTTTGCTTTGGTAGCAAATGCCAGTTATACAACACCGTACATACTACGTATTATAGTAGCTCGATCCTTTAAAGGTTAAACCTCTAAAACATCACTTTGCTTAACAATCCATGCTTTTAAAAAAAAAAAAAATAGCCTATGAAAAAAAGAACTATCTAGCCCTTTGTAAGTAATTCAAGAGTGCCCTAGGTTAGGTCATTTGGCCAAATTATATAATTATAGAGTCCCTTTTATTCAGCCAAAAAAACTAAATAGCCCCCCACAAAACTACCCACTTGCCGCACATGGGGTACCCAACTTACTAAGAGTGATCCACCTGAGCATTTGGTTGAGCCATAAAAATTGATTGTTCAAATACTAGGACACTTTCTTAAAAAGTGGCTTGCAAAATTTGGAGACAATTGACTGTGGGAGATGGGAGATTATGGCATTTGAGCAAACAACATGTGATTATAAAGACCGTGGGAAAATGGGACTTTATGGTATTTGAACAAACAACATGTGATGACAAAATCTCATTTCTTGGCAAGTAGTTGTTGCTTATTGATTTCTACAAATTCTAAACTTGGGCCCTATTTCATTTCCAGTTTTGTGAGTAGCAATATTAGATGTGAATTCACACATTCTTGCAAATTATTGAAGGCCATACTTCTTTGGATGTTAAGTTTTGAGGCTTTGAATTGCTATTGCTTAGAAGATAGAGACCGGCATAATTGGTGAGGAATGCAACAATAGAGGTCTTGAACATGCTTGGACATGTGTTTGCTAATCTCTAACAACTACAAAATACATGTAGGGAAGCTTGCAATATGAATTGACCACTTACAACCTTGTATAACATTTGGCCTTACCTTGCTTTTACTCCACTTGCATGAACTACTTGAAAGCTTCAATAATTTTAATTTATAACAAGGTCAAAAAGATAGATTCAATGCCTCAAAGTGGCCCACAAAATCATATGAGAATACTTTTGGTCCTATAGGGCATTTAGGATTAAAGTTACATTTCAAATTCACAAACAAAAATAGACCGTGATTATCAATGATACTAACTTCACAAGGAATATCAAAAGTTTTAATATAATAAGTTGTTGACAAATAGTGGTTAACCCCTAAGGGTCAAACAAAAGTGCAATTTTAGAAGAGCATTCTAAACTAAATGGAAGAACTTGGAATGTAAGTAACAATTAAAAAATCCACCGTAAAAATTTGTTGATAACTTCATGTCAAGTAGAAATCTATAATTTGTGTAGAAATCCACCATACAAATATGAAAATCATAAAGCTTAATGATTAAAGTGTTTGTGGAGTCCGGATCCAAAAAACATTCTTTGTGATGCTTAGGGTTAATACAATCGTTAATCCAATCTTAAGAACATTACCAGTTTAGTGATTTAATTTTACACTTTTTTGTTTTTTATTTGAAAAAAGTCACCGAGGTATTGTTTTTGGTTTCATCCAATAATACCTCATCCCATTTTTGGGTATAAGGTAGGAGGTTCTAAAAGCACTTAGGCTCTAAACCCGTCCACCTTTTCAAATGTACTCAATTTGTACATGTTGTTATTCATAATCTTCAACAATATACAAGTAGTGTACATTTGAAAAGGTGGGCGGTTTTAGAGCCTTGTGCCACTTGAACTTCAAATTTTCATTTCTAATTTCACAAAACTCCAAAAAATTGGAAACAACTTGGGTTAGATTCCAGATCCTCTTTTTTCAAGGAATTTTTTTTTCAAGAAGTTTCACCTCCCCAAAATTCAATTTCAGCTCTTGGATGGTCGGTTTATGAGCCTCCTAACTTTAACCCAATGGCCTTCATGGGTGAAACCTAAGGTCCGCATTTCAATTCGACTTGATCCTCTGGGAACACACTTGCCGCCATAGGATGCAACATACAATATCCAACGGCTTCCATTGACCAAGCTCAACCCAACCCGTGCTCAAGGTCGGGCCACATAGGCTAGAACTAGCGATTCACATAACATTGTTAACCTTCACTAGGGGGTTCCCTTTTGCTCCCCTAATATGAGGATCTCTCTAGCCAATGCCATTCGTGAGCTCAGGGCCAATACCAATGGAAATCTTTAACTAAACTCAAGCCCAGGTATCCAGGGGCAAATATCCCTCTAGTGGGGGGAGGAATATGACTGGGTAAACAATGTTGTGCAAACTGGCAGTTTGTAGAAATCAATTGGTAGAGTTACTAGTTTACGTAAAAGCAGATTCTTTGATTTTCAAGGGCCCACCTTTTTGGGTTGTTTAACCCCTAAAGGACTGTTGTCCCTTTGGGGGACAAATGGGATTTTGGGCAAGTACCTACAGCCTCAATTTTTGTCCTGATTTTTTGAAACTTTTTTTGAAGATAGAAAAACACATTAGCTTTTGGGAAATGTAATTTTTATTCCAACTGATGCCAGGGAGCAAAAGTTATGCCCAAATAAGCACAAATTTGGGGACTAGAGGCAGCAAAAAAAATTCTTATAAAAACTTGAAAAAAAAATTTGTATTTGTATTTCTCATAGATTATATCTTTATCTACTTCTGGAGCTTTGATTCATTCCATTTGGACTAGTTATGAGAAAGTTATGGACAGTCTAGTTTTTCAGGCAACTCAAGCATCTTCTTGAAAAAATAACTTATAAACTTCATTTTTGAATGCAATTTTAACATTTTTTCAAAAAAAATTGTTGGAGAGGGTGAAGTTTGCTTTCTAGAACAATCTTACCATCGGGATTATTGCATTTCAATTCCATTGCAGGGTTATTAGCAATTTAAGTTTTTGTTCAATCTCATACCTTCTTCTACCTAATGATTTTTTAAAGAATGAAAATTAAGTTTTATTTATTTATTTATTTTTTCTCAAGATTCCCAACTCAACTTCCCACCATGCAAAAATAGAATTCCAAACTCTGTGGAGCAAAAATTTTAAGTTAAAAATGTTCAAAGTTAAAAAATCTAATCAAGCAAGGTGCAAAAAAAGTTGTTTTTTACTTTTTAAATGCAAATATCTTTCAATCTGTGCAGTCAAAGTTCTTGAGTTTTGTATGACACATTCTTATAGTAGTCTAGCACAAGATCTTATGGTCAGATATGCAAAATGCTTAATTTTCAAACTTTTTTACTCTTTGCCATAGAGGTGGCAGTTTTGAGTGTCTTTTGACAAAATAAAGGCCATGGTCCTTTAGGGGTTAAAATTGCTAAGTTTGAGAGTTCACAAATTTTTGTCTCAAACCTCTTGCCCTAGAATGGTGGAGAGGTTATCTTTAGCTGGATAGGTAAAGTAGACAATCCTAATTCCGACCATGGTCATAATACCACGCAACTGTACATGGCATGGGTATTTTACACCCAAAATCTAAGGAAGTTATAGATGCACTATTTATTGGGTCCCAAAAAATAGGGCATTTATAGCCTCCCTAGATTTTGGGTGTAAAATACCCATGCCATGTACAGTTGTGTGGTATTACAACCATGATCGAAATTAAGATTGTTTACCTTAGATGAAAACTTGAAAAAATAATTGTCTCCCAATTTTCCAAAAATACAAGTTGCTCTTCATCCGTTTCAAACCGCTGGTTTTGGGCCTGTGTGCCCTGGCATCGAACCCAGCCCGTGCTCAACCCAGCCCGGGATTCTCGCAGGAAGGGAGTTTGAACTTTGAAGGAAGGCCACCTCACGGGCATCGAGGTTGAGGGAGAGCCGGCAAGAGATCGACAAACACAGAATCGGCGACACCCCTTCGCCGTCTCCGGGGCTCCTCGTCTTGCCAGCATCCGACGCCCGCTCCCATTTTTTCTCTAGATTGGCTGTCCAGCCTTCAATCCTGGCCATGGCTAGCGCTGCCCTGGCGATCGGCGTGGGTCTGGAGAGTCTCGTCACAAATGCGCGCTTCGCCAATTGGAGTGTGACGCAGTCGGGGCAGCAGCGTTCGTCGGTAGCCGTCGTCACTAGTGCACGACCTTTGACTCCTTCATTAGGGTTCCAGTTGACACGCAGAGACAAGAGGAGGTGTTCGTTGCGCGTCGAGGCGGCCGCGAATGTGAGAGAGACAGTGGCGGAGACGAAGGAACAGGGGAGTGTAGTGGTGATTGACAACTACGACAGCTTCACGTATAATCTTTGTCAGTACTTGGGAGATTTGGGATGTAAGATCGAGGTTTTTAGGAACGACGAAATCACTGTGGAGGAGCTGAGATGCAAGGAGCCGCGGGGCATTCTGATCTCTCCTGGACCTGGGACGCCACAAGACTCCGGGATTTCTCTGGAGATAGTTCGGAAGCTCGGCCCTTCCATTCCATTGTTCGGTGTTTGCATGGGGTTGCAGTGCATGGGGGAGGCCTTTGGAGGAAAGATCGTTCGTGCGCCGAACGGCGTGATGCACGGCAAAACATCTCCTGTTTATTATGACGAGAAGGGTGAACCTGGACTTCTCGATGGACTTCCCAGGTACCTCTTCCTTTAAATTTCCTCTCTGTTATATTTTTTCTGGGGAAATTACAAATAGGAGCTCAAAAACGATTTTTTTTGCAAATAGGGGCACAGTTTCAAAATAATTTGTAATTTTTTGTAATCTTTTTTGGGTTTGGACAATGGTTGATTTAGATACATCACATTAAATGTAAGCTAATTTTCAAAAAACTTAAATGCCCTCTCCAAATCAAGCTTAAATAAAGAAATTTTAGTAAAAGGGGTGGCTTTTTCTGGAGATACCTCTAATTTTTTTTGAAAGTTAAGCTAACATTTAATGTGATGTGTTGAAATCAACCATTGTCCAAACCAAAAAAATTACAAAACTTTACAAGTTATTGTGAAATCGTGCCCCTATTTGTAATTATTTTGAAACCGTGCTCCTATTTGTAATATTTTTCATTTCGTGCCCCTAGTTGTAATTTCCCCTGTTTTCTTTCAACGATTGACACTGTCTGGGAGATTACCCGCCGATCCTGTGCTTTATGCTTCAACTTCGTGGCAGAGCACGATGTGCTGCATTTTTTGTACGTTGGCTATTCAAACCCGAATACTTTAGTAGAGTTCATGGATTTGTATCGATTCACAGCGCGGGCTCTTCACATCAGTTTTGTGCATAAATTCTCGACATACTTTCACTTAATTCAGGGTGGAGATTTTAGGGTTTAGGCAAGGTTCGAATTGTGACGGTCGGTACTTTTCTGTGAGACGAGCGTTATGACAAGCCTTTGATTTTTTTTTTTCTCAGATTTTTGAGAGTTAGAGGTTTGACAGTTTTTCCGAGATTTTATATTAACTTGCGCCCTGTCGTTTCATGCAGTCCATTTACGGCGTGCCGCTATCACAGCCTGGTCATAGAGGAAGCATCATTTCCAGCAGATCAACTTGAGGTGACAGCGTGGACTGAAGATGGACTGGTGATGGGCGTTCGTCATCGCGTGTACAAACACATCCAAGGAGTGCAGTTTCATCCCGAGAGCATTCGCACTGAAAATGGTATGCAGATTGTGGGCAATTTTCTGAAAATGTTAGACAGTATGGACGCGGCTGCTGAGGAGGGAACTGAAGCGAAAGTTTTGGAGGCTGCTTGAGTGATGAGTTCAACCACTGTAGGCCGTTTCTGACACGATTTTTTGCATTAGAATTGAGTCCATGAGGCTAGATTTGTTTATCATGTTCATGTTACCCACAGGGTAGGAACCTGGACACGTCTGTGTTTGCAGATGATACTGTATCTGCTTGATTTGTCATGCTCCGATTGAGCTGCTTAATCTGCACGCTTTCCAAGGTCATAACCACGTAGGGATAGAGAAATTGTTGTGTTCTAAGTGAGCAGCACAAGTGTCGTTCAGAGGGAGCAACGATAACAATACCACTTTGCGGACTCGAAGTAGCAACGTCGGTGATACACTGTAGGTCTTCCCATCAGCGAGACCGCTCAAGTTATTAGTTTATTTCAACTATTAGTCAGCACAGTACAGTAGTGCAGAGCTATTGGGGTTATAAACTGACAACTCATCACTCCCCCCTTGTATAATTACAATGCCCGTCTTAAGCCTCTTGAAATCTCTGATAAAATGCCAGTTTGTGCTTCTTTCTCATTATTTGTTCGAGTCTTCATCATTTCTGTTGGCATGTTCACTATATTGGATAGGGTTGGGATGGACTGTATTCGTTTCAAAATGTAGTTTCAAATGTTGATTTAGGTGGAGAATTTCGTACATACCTGTTCATTGGAGCATAAATATGAATATATTAGAACCAGTCTTCTGCAGATCCGTGGGTCTAGTTTTATTTGTCAAGTTTAGTGAGCAACAGAGTGCTCCAGATATACAGTTACAGAGACTAAGTACTAGTGTTGCGAACAAAGCTCGTCAGTTTTAGTTTTACCTATATCGTTGCGTAGATAAATTTTTGTGGTCAATGTCTAGCAGAACTTCAGCCAACAGCTGCAAAAACCTAATAGAAATAAGGAAAATTTCATGGATACCTCTGAAGTTTGCTATATTTTCATAGATACCCCTGCTTTTTCAGAAATATCAAAAATACCCTTGGACCAAACCAAAAAAATTAGGAGCTTTTCTTTGTTGTGCATGCCACTTCTCTTCTTCCTTTGTGCGCAAGCATAACAAGAAAGAAATAGTGCGGGCACAAAGAGTGAGGGAAGTGACATACATAACAAAAAAATCCTAATTTTTTTGGGCCAAGGGTATTTGTGATATTTCTGAAGAAGCAAGGGTATCTATGAAAATATCGCAAACTTCAGAGGTATCCATGAAATTTTCCCCAGAAATAACATCTACTTTTGCGAGATGCAGATGTAAGTTAACGTGACAACTTTGCAGCTCGAGAAAACTGTCAGTCCTCAGATACATACTGGAAAAAACATTAAACTCAGAAGTCAAAAAAATACCGAGGTAAGCGGTTGCAAAATTCTGTTTGAGCTCGTAGGCTTCATTCTGACAAACTTCATTAACCACCCACACAAGTTCTACCATAAACTGGAGACTTCTATTGAGCACACCACTTCCACTCACATGCATATGCAAACGATACTACAAAACAGTCACCAAAAAAGGGATTCAATAGGAAATTCTCACAATACACACATTACAAGTCTAAATGATAGACCACCTAATAACAGTTAAGGGAAAAGACTGGAGAATCTAGGAGGTCACCCAAAAGATACCTGCAAAACCCAGAGCCTATCCAAAGGCTGATTCTGCCGAACCACTCCCTCTCATTATCAACCAACGCCACGTGCCTCGGCTACATCGAACCTAAGTATGGCATCAGTCCTTGCAGGACGCCCAAGTTCCAAAACTAATCATGAGTGCTAATGTCTCACTTGGAGGGCTTACTGGAGGAAGTGCAGATTGCAGAACGCATTTTGCCTTCTCACATTACACCTGGGCAGTTCCAGCAGTAAATCCCGGGTCTTCACATCGGTACCTCCCATCGAGGCCTATCCCAAATCCTTTGGAATCGGCAAACACATTCTCCAAGAGTTGGCTGCGCTCTGGCAAGGGGCTCGCATCCGCAAATTCCACGGCTTCCTCGATGAGATCGTCAATCTTCTTCTCAACACCCTTCAAGTCACCCTCGGTGGCCAACTCATTCTCCAGCAAATACTTCTTCAGTGCAACGATGGGGTCCCTTGCTGCGTAGTGCGCCTTCTCAGCTGCAATGACAATAAAATGCCATGTAAATACACATAAATATATAACAGAAACCAATGTAAGGAACAAGTGCACATCGCCCCTGCAAGGTACACCTCTGGTACATGATCTCTCAGCAGAACAGACACAGGGTGTTGCACTACTCTCCCCACATCAACTTACAATTAAGAATGGTAGTAAAATCACCGCATACCTTCAACATATGTTCCACAAATTTAATGACAGCTAAGATGTCCATAGATTCACAATAGGAATGCATTTAGAATGCTGACCATACCAAACAGACATCGTACGGTTGAGAATGTGCAAAACGAAACACACAAACCTCAATGCCAACCTACCATAACTAACAATGTGGATTTTGACGCTAATGTAAGAGGATATTTTGAGTTGCGGTTCAGTGGGAATGGGCTCACAGTTAGAGTGTGCGGTTAATGACATATCGACCATGGTGGAAGTACCGAAGCTTACCAGGGGCACGGAGTTCATCAGGATCGGCAAGAGAGTGGCCACGGAATCGGTAGGTCTCGCATTCAATGAGAGTAGGCCCGTCTCCTCTCCTGGCCCTGGCGACGGCCTCCTTGGCTACCTCCCGGACCTTCAAGACGTCCATGCCATCGACATGAGCGCTGGCCATGCCGAATGCAGGGCCCTTCTTCCAGATTTCCGGATCGGAGGTGGACCGGTAGTGCGACATGCCAATAGCCCACAGATTGTTCTCCACCACAAAGATAATCGGCAGCTTCCAGAGCTGCGCCATGTTCAAACACTCGAAGAATTGGCCATTGTTTGCAGTGCCGTCGCCGAAGAAGGCGATTGACACGTTATCGGCATTGTCGTCCTTCAAAACCTCCCGTTTGTACTTGGCCGAGAACGCAGCGCCCAAGGCCACCGGGATTCCTTCACCGATGAAAGCAAAGCCGCCCAACAACCCATGCTCGGCCGAGAACATGTGCATCGACCCTCCTTGACCGCGGCAGCAGCCCGTGCTCTTGCCGAAGAGCTCGCTCATGACCGAGCGTGCGGGCACGCCCTTGCTCAAGGCGTGCACGTGATCTCTGTACGTCGATGTCACGTAGTCCTCCTTCTTCAGCAGCTTAATGAAGCCCGTGGAGATCGCCTCCTGGCCGTTGTACAGATGCACGAATCCGAACATCTTCCCCCTGTAGTACATCTGCGCGCACATATCCTCGAAGCTCCGGCCCAGCACCATGTCCTCGTAGAGCTCGAGGCCCTCATCTCGGGTCACTGACTGTCCCCCCCAAGAACGCAAAACACAATCAGCCAATGCCGAAAACCCAAAATGAGGATAGAAACGAATCAATCGAATTGGGTAAATCCACTCACCAGCTGCTGCTGCGACTTATCGAAGCTCTTGGGCTTGTCCTTCACGACCTTAGAGGCAGCAGCAGTGGCGCGAACATTGTTGCCAATGGCGGAGACTCTGACGCATGCTCTTTCACCAACAACTGCACCGGATAGCAAATGCTTGGAGCTGCGAACCCCAAAGAAAGCTTTCTCGCCAACAACAACAGAGCCGGCCGTCTGAGCCCTGGTGATGTCAATCTGGGGCACCGCGACGCGGAGGGAGGAGAGAGTAGCCATAATACGGGTTCACTACGGAGTGAGAAACCTGACAAACGAGCAAATGCTGCTGCGGTCTTCCTGATTATTCTGGAATACCACTAACTTACTTCCCAAAAGGAACAAGCTCCTCTCGCTGGCTGCGGACAAACCAAGGCCCTGCGGAGGAACCGAGGCCGGAGGAGATGGCGAGGCGAGGCGAGGGTGGTGCCGCGTCGGACGGCGGCTGGGCGCGGCCGACCGGTGGCGTCGAGCTGCGGCTGCGCAAGTTCACTTTACACTAGCCTCAAAATTGAAGAGTGACCAAGGCTAAAAATGAATGATAAAATGAAATGAAATCTCACATGTCATAAAATGGATAAGGTGTCATGGTCATCCAAATTTTTTGTGTTGAGATATTTTCAAGAGGTTTTCTAACGGGGATAACGAAACCATCTTTTGATTGATCCACTTTTGTCAAGCTTTGATGTTACTTAATATTGAGAATGTTGTTTCACTAATATTTTACTATTATGAGCATATTTTTTATTGTTGTGAACACAATTTTTATTGTTAAAACGTTGTTTCCTCCAAAAAAAACATTTGGTTGCAATAATTTTAATTTAAGTGCATCAACTAAAATTTATTGAAGTCGTTATTGTAACTAATGAACAATGCTTAATGTCATGTTTTCTTACAACTAATTCCATTGTAAAACCACACCAAAACAATTTCCTTGTAAAAACACCTCTAAACAACAATATGGTCATTTGCTTTGTATTTTTCACTTTGTAATATTGACCAAAGTTTTGGTAGTCAAATTTTGTAATATTCTTGGTTACAAGTCTCTTCCTTTAAATCTTGGTATCCAAGTTTATGAATTTTATTAAAAAATGAGAAGAAAATAGCAAGGAGTGAATAAAAAAAAACAAGGAAAAGAATAAAACAAATTATCAAATTACCAAGGGACTAGTCTAAGTTCACTTTACACTACTGTATTGAAGATGACTAAGAGATGAGAAAACTGATTCTTGATCACTAGTCTTGACCAAGGACCTTGACCAATAAATAAACATGGCCCAGCTCTTGATCCCTAGTGTGTGTAAAGAGGCCCTAAATCCAATACAAAAAGCAAAACAATATAAGATAGGTTTTATAATAGTTTATATTTTGAAGTGCAGATTAACAACCATTTGAATTGTCAAATAAGAACGTTAAAAGTTCAAAATAAATTCACTAACGTTAATTATAAAGTCAGGTACTTTTAGATATCAGTTAAATTGCTCACAAGAGTTATTGCTGAACATTAAACAGAAATACAATCAATAAACTTTAGGTATGGCATAAGAATACTTTTTGGATGCTGTTCAGAACTGTAAATCTTGGGTAAATGTCCGTATTTTAGTTGATGAAGATACTGCTTGACACAGAGAAAACTAGTTACTAAGTATCATGGATGGATAATTAATACGCGATGGTACAATTTAACCCTTGAAGGATAATAGGGCATAGTATATATGCTGTCGTATAATTGGTATTTGCTACCAATAAGAAGTTTTAATTTGGGATCTCAAGTAGCTCACTAGAATCACTTTGATCTATTCTTCAACTTTTTTGTTGATCTCAAATGCACTAAAGGTGTGAATCTATTCCAAATACAAGAAGAATACCTCGTATTCTACTAATTGCAACGGCACGTTGTGTCCTTTAGGGGTTAACACCATAATGTCACAAAAAAAGGACTGACTCTGTAAGAACAATTCAGAAGCATAATCAGTAATCAATAGATGTGTTGTTCATTTCCCAGAGCCAATTTGTCCGCAAAAGTAGCAAGTTCTTTGTTGCCGTCCGTGGAGTGACGTTGCCTTAACCTTTGAACGCCCCAAAGTACCAAAAGTGTCCTCATAAGATTTCAGAGGCTTGTTTGAGGTATTGGGTCTAATTTTATTTTGTGATCTTGCTACAGTGGTGCTTGGTTAGCGTCAACACTTTGGGCTAGTAAAAAGTGTTGACCTTATCCAAGCATCATAAACAAACACTCCATTTGTATTACTTTCCCTAGTTTTAGGGGTTGCAACTTTGGAGGTGCTTTCTCACCCATGATCTTAGGATACTAACCAAACGCCTTTCTAACTTATGAGTAAAAATGGGCATTGATGAAAAAAAAACGTTGACCATATGCAAGCACTTGACCATAACCAAGCTCATAATACATGCTTTTGAGCAAAAGGGGAGTGGGGCTGTGATCTTATGCAATAGTTGCTCTTACAAAGGTTGACGCTAGCACCACAGTATAAACTATAATTATGAAGGCATTCAAGTGGTCCATGCAAATGGAGTCAAGGCAAGCCAAATGTCACACAAGTACCTCAAGAGTTTGGATTGGGTGGAACACCATATGGGACATGGTGACAAGTAGCGTCACACAAGTTGCAATTGGTCAATATTCCTTGCAAGCTTCTCAGTGCATGCTTGGTGATATCGAGAAATTTACTGGCAAGCGTTCAAGCATGTTCTAGATCCTTATTGTGGCAACCCTCACCAATTCTGTTGGTCATCATTTTCTATGCAATAGTAATTTGAAGCCCTAAAACTTAACATAAGAAGAAGTGTAATTTTCAATAATTTGCAAGTGTGTGCATTCACATCTAATCTTGCTAATCACAAATTTTGAGATGAATAAGGGGCTTATAGAATTGTGTAAAAATTATGAAATAGCAACTATTTTCCAAAAAATGAAATTTCACTATTACATGTTCTTTGATCAAATGTTATAATCTCCCATCTCCCATTGTCTAAGTAGGTATTCCACTATTTTCAATGATCTTTTTTGTGGATCATTTGATTGACTGAGATACGATGCATCAAAGTTGTAAGTCACCCAAATCCCTCATTTTAGTGAAAATGGCCTGGGCGCTTCGGGGTTAACGCCTTCCATTTGTTCCTTGAAATTTTCAGCACGTATACAGACAACCAGTAAATAGTTAATTACAAAGGTGTTGTGAGTGAGCTGTAGTTGGCAAAGAAATTTTCCACTCTCGAGACCATATTCAATAGGCTAAGCCGCTGAGGGATATGAGCTGTATTTATAGGAGCTAAGGGCATCAACCCATACATGGGTTTGAGACTGAGAACTGGCCGCTCCCCATCCTGTAATTTTGCATTCCTTTTCATTGGACAAATCCTCCCATCTTTGACGTAATTTCTATCGCGCATTTTGGCACATGAGAATACACTTGTGAGCACTTGCGAGTTGTCGTCAAAAAGTTGTGAGATACAACAAGCAACATGTCATTTCAATAACAATTGCAATGGAAGTCTCTTTACATTGGGAAACAAGCAAATTTGCTATCTATAAAGGTTGTTTTGACAGGGCAACCTCCTAATTGTATGTTGCCATGGTTATGTTGAAACCCTAAAAGTACCTAATTCTTCTACACAACTAGCCTCCACCAAGAAAAATGAAATTACAACCCATGTCTTTAGTTGATGATGCTCTAAGCAAAGAGGGGACTTGAAGTTTCAAATTATACCCATTTGCTTAACCTCTAAATGCCTAAGGCTCCCAATTTGGGTGGTCAAGAAACTTTGAAACCAGATTTTGATTTTGATAATTTCTTGCAAACCACATTCCAAATGATTTTGGTGGAAGCCAAACTAGAAGCATGTCTCTTGCACATCAAAAAATGTGATGAATAGTGTCACTTAAAAGCTTATGATAAATTGCCACATTGGAAAGATGAGCAACAAGTTGAGAATAAAGTGAAGATTACCCTTGGGCACAACCTTGGGCAAGGAGGGCCCTTCTACTAAAGTTCCATCTTCTAGCAAAATTTACATGTTTTTTTGTGCTAATTTCACTTCAAATGTTTTTTTATACATATTAGAATTCATTCACAATTGAAAATTCTTTCATTCAAAATGATTTTTGGTTAATAATTGGAGCTAAACATTTTCCAAGGAATAAAGCTTCTTTGTGAAATTGCGATCCTAAATTTGGAAGGTGTGCCTTTAGTTTTGAAGTAACAAGTACTAAATCACCTCAAGTAGTGATTATCCAGTTTTCTATCAATTTGCGTACAGTTTCAGGCAGCTCCCAAAAAAAACAGAAAAATTTGCACTTGAACAGCATCTAAAAGTCTCAAAGTTGGAGATGTTACGGATCCACTTTTCTGTCAATGTTAAATAATGATCTCACAATTCCAGTTAAAAAGCTTCCAAAATACCTTCCTGAACTGAGAAAATTACCCTTAGGCATTTAGGGGTTCAATATGGAATCAGAATGATTTGTCCAATCATTCTCTATCTCGTACTGATAACATATTACGTGGCGGATTGCGATTTGCGTTCGTGAGTTTGGAAAATTATTCGTCGTTAGCACAACTTCTGAACCAAAAGTTGATCTACCAATCAGCTTCGTCCATCTGCAGACTGGCCTCGAAAAGTTATAAAATGTTCAAAACAGAAACTTATTTGAGATTTTGGAGCTTGCCTAAAATCTCTAGGATTCACTCCACCAGCAAAAACAACCGCGTGAAAGGATCAATGCTAAAAATTGATGAATGCACAATCAGAGAGGGCTTGTCAGACGTCCGACTCCGATCATAATTTCCATCATGCGACCAGCTGACGGATCATTCACTTGACAAAAGGATTCAGACCAAGATTTCTGTGCCGATCACTACGCATGTGGCAAGGTATGACGCACCTGTAAGCCACAAACAATGATTCCGAGAAATATTTATAAATACTTTCCAAGTCATCATATACAAGTATTGCAGGAAAAGCATAGGTACTGGTAACACATTCAGCAACCGCGTATTCAGCATACAGCGTCTAATACTAAACATTGCCGTACAATGAAAAATACTAAAGCAAAAGGTAATCCCAGGGTGCGACAGCAACAAAAACATACACAGCCTGAGGTCCAATGAAGAGATAAGCCCAATAGACGAATCTCAATCTCACTGATGCACCAAACTTTCAATGACGGAAACAACATAAAGTGAATGCCTACAGTGGTGCTCCTCAAATAAAGCAGCCTCCAAAAAAATGGTCCAATCCCCGTTCCATATATCTCTTCGAACTGCCAAGCTACGTCAAATTACTACTGACCAGTAAAAGAAAAACGACTTCCCAATGGACAAGGGTTTGCACGGAAGGTTAAAATGTTCTGCCTAACGCACTGGTCTAGAAGCACTTCCTGTGCACAATTGAAGGACCCGACTCATCGTACTCGCTCTTTGCAATCCACATCTGCATCAGCAGAACAAAGGGAACCAGCGTTCAGATCTTCATGAGCTCTTTGACCAAATAGACGAATAAAATCCGAATACATGGCAAACAAAAAGATTGTAAACAAAAAGTCCCGAAACCACATACCTGCTGGAAGGTGCTCAGTGACGCCAAAATAGATCCTCCGATCCATACACTGTACTTCCTCTCTGGAGGTGCCACCACCTTGATCTTCATGCTGCTTGGCGCGAGAGCTGTGATCTCCTTGCTCATACGGTCCGCGATGCCAGGGAACATAGTCGATCCACCCGACAAAACGATGTTTCCGTACAGATCCTTACGAATATCCACGTCACACTTCATAATCGAGTTGTACGTGGTCTCGTGGATACCAGCTGCCTCCATCCCGATCAACGATGGGTTGAACAGAACCTCAGCGCACCTGAACCGTTCGGCACCGATTGTGATCACCTGTCCATCTGGCAATTCGTAACTCTTCTCCAATGACGAGCTGCTGCGAGCAGTGTCCAGCTCCTGCTCGAAGTCAATAGCTACATACGCAAGCTTCTCCTTCATGTCCCTCACTATTTCCCGCTCTGCCGTCGTCGTGAATGAGTACCCCCGCTCCGTCAGAATCTTCATCAACGCGTCCGTCAAGTCACGTCCGGCCAAGTCCAATCGAAGAATAGCGTGGGGCAATGCGTAACCCTCGTAAATTGGCACCGTATGGGTCACACCATCTCCACTATCCAGTACAATACCTGAATCCACCTCAATCATCATTGTCAGTGCTAGAGTCAAACACAATGATTACAGCAGACAACCTGAGATGCACCGTCCAATCCATCGTCAAGCATCTGGATATAAGTACATCTCGCATATTTTGTCCTTACCGGTTGTTCGGCCACTGGCGTAGAGTGACAGCACAGCTTGAATGGCAACATACATGGCGGGCACGTTGAACGTCTCGAACATGATCTGAGTCATTTTCTCCCTGTTTGCTTTAGGGTTAAGAGGAGCCTCTGTCAGCAGAACCGGGTGCTCCTCCGGAGCCACACGCAACTCGTTGTAGAAGGTATGGTGCCAGATCTTCTCCATGTCGTCCCAATTCGTCACCACACCGTGCTCAATGGGATACTTGAGAGTCAGGATACCTCTCTTCGACTGAGCCTCATCACCGACGTAGGCATCCTTTTGTCCCATACCAACCATCACACCGGTATGCCTGGGGCGCCCAACGATACTGGGAAAGACTGCGCGTGGAGCGTCGTCTCCAGCGAAACCGGCCTGTTTGATTGATTCACAAACACATTTACCATCAGTACGTTGCTCAGGAGGTTTAAGCCTGAAACTTCGCATTTCAATTTCAATTTCAATTGTGTTCTGTTTTTTCAAGTGCAACGAACGAATATATGTTGAACTAGGAACTGAAAGAGACACCGACAATTATACAAAACCGACATTTCAACAAAAACCGAGATAAATTAACAGTAGTCATGTAACGTTCGGATCCAACGTACCTTGACCATTCCGGATCCATTGTCGCACACCAAAGGCTGAACATCCTCACCATCGGCCATTGCTAAAACTCACCCTGTATATCATCACCAACATATAACATTAGCAGGCCGGAATAAAATATGCCTTCAGATCAGTAACTGCTTTCATCAGTTAACAGTCCGGCAAGAAAACTACGCATCTACAGCCATCAGGATGAGACTCATCAGATCACAGCACTTCCTTCATCGAGATTTACCACACGGCGTGATCTTCGGGTCAGGAGCTCATTACCATATAACACCACAACTTAAAGGATTTCTTTCACATCTACAAACTCCATACCGAAACCACAAGTATGCCTCACAGTCATATAGTTGACTCGCGGATATATTACAAAAACACAAAAGTCAACATGAAGATCCGCAACAACCAGATCTCACCCGCCTGACATGTGAAAAACAACGAACGAAACCCTCACAGTGTACCGTTACGAGATCCGGCTGTAACCAGAGCACCATAACCAAAAACTATGACTTCTAGAGCCACATTGTCGTCCAAACACACTGGCACAGGCGAAAACCTAAAATCGGGCCGGGGAACCACATCAAGAAAGCAAAGACAAGCGAGCGAGAGACACAGAGAGAGAGAGAGAGAGAGAGAGAGAGAGAGAGAGAGAGAGAGAGAGAGAGAGAGAGAGAGAGAGAGAGAGAGAGAGAGAGAGGGAGGGAGAGAGAGAGAGAGAGAGAGAGAGAGAGAGAGAGAGAGAGAGAGAGAGAGAGAGAGAGAGAGAGAGAGAGAGAGAGAGAGAGGGCGGCGGAAGTAAAACAAACCTGGGATGTGGAAGAGGAATGAAACGGCGACGCCGCAGAGGAAGAACAGAGGCGGAGGGGAGAGGGCAGAGGCAGGCCTGCAAGGGCCGCAGCGACGGAGGCAGAGGAGGAAGAAGAGCAGGCAAGAATGGGGGAATGGGAGGGAGAGGGCGAGGACAGACGTAGAAATGGCAGAGGAGCGAGCGAGGGTTTGCTGCAGAGAGCGCGGCTCCGCTTCTGCCTTGAAATCGAGCTGGCCCTTGTGCCCTTCGCTTGGCACGGGCTTCGGGTCGCGATCTCTTTCACCGCGCTGTAAGTTCAGTTTGAAACCTGGCTGGCTCGCTGACTGGCTGGCAGGCTTGCGTGGACTTGAAGCATGTTCCGACTTCCGAATCCCTTGGATCTCCCGCACTCCCCTCTGCCCTGCCCTTTTTTTAAAACCGCTTCTTCTGGTCCCCTGCCCGCTTCCCTTCCCTTCCCTGGCACCCCTGTTGTTGCAGCCTTGCAGGCTGGCTCGTTACTGTTGCCGGTGTGCCGCGGACTTGGGGGCCCTTTTCATTTTCGCTTCCACTACGTTTCACTAGGTGCCTAGATAACCCGGTAAGTTACTTTCCTACTGCTCCGGACGTTTCTATGAGCGTGGGAGTGAGGTGGCAACCCTTTCTGCATGCGAGCTTCAAGTGTGGTATCCCATCATCATCGGTGACCGCAAGTGTGGATTTTCGATACCATCATCATCGGTGATCTCAAGTGTGGATTTTCATAATGAACAAAAGTGGTTTTAAACATTTTTGAATCTTTTTGAAAGTTTCGATTTGATAATGCCATACTCAACCTTTTTGTTAGGTAGTCTAGATTTTGGTTGAGGTTTTGCAAGGTTTGTGAATGAAGATCATAACTGCACTTAGGTGACTTCTTCCATAAAGAACTCTCACTACACCGAATATTGCATTTGGGTTGCCCCACACTAATTTCTTTTTGACGTTTTACATTATATAAATACTTGTTGATATTACAGTAATTTTCATCAATAATTACTTATTGTAGTAGGAAGTTTTTAGGGGGCTTAGCAACAATGAACAAAGCTATTAGAAAAAATAAACTAACAGAATCCCAAGTCGCAAATCATTTGAAATTTTATTATTTAGACAATTGCATGCGCCTTGTAGTGGCCAAGCAATGACTCATGGGGTAACTTTTCAAGATAAGACAACCTAACTAGTAAGGCAACCTAAAGGCAATATTTTGGCTAGGTTAGTAGAAAAGTGATGTTGGAACACCAAACTACAGTATCAATTTTTTTGCCACAAGCCCATTTCAACACCAAACTGGTGCCCACATGTGCCTATTGCACCAAATTCTAACATTGTAACTTGGTGATCCATCATCACTTTCTGACTAGTGTCTATAAGATTCATTGATTCAACAGCAACACATCTAAGTGTCCTTTGACTCATTTTGATTTTGAATATTTTTGCTCTCATATGTTGTGATACAATCGTGTGAGCTTCACAAGTAGATACTCCAACCTTGTAGCAAAGCACATGTTGTTTATGCAACATTCAGAACTAGATGTTGGATATGGTCTCAGTTTGAAGATAGGTGCAAGGGTTATGTTTTCTTACCAAATTCAAGGCTTAAAGGTTACAAATTGTGCTGGTAATCACAGTCACCAAGTGAAGAAAGCATGCCTTCATCTCAAAATGCTTATAATTGTGCGTTTGGAGCAAAATGATGAGCCTAGGCACTTCGAATTGTATTTCACTTCAAATTCTATTTCACATGTACTACAATGAAAATGGCCTTGAGGGAAAAAATGCACAAGAGATTCTGGGAATCTGGGCCAAAGTCTCCCCACTTGCAAATGTGAAAGTTCACGTTCTGGAATTGGGATGAAGAGCTGAAGAGCCCTTCTATACACTTCAGATGGTGGGATTCTCAAATATAGAGGCAATTTATCAGGAGTCAGGACGAGATGACAAGGTGAAAGCTTTGCTTGTAGTTTTTCAGGGCAGTTTCTTCTCTTTGTAAGAAGGTGCATACAAAGAAGGTGCATATTTTAGATTTTGAATCCTAAAGCCCAAATCAATAAAGGATTGTATAATACAATGGCAAGTTAAATGTCCACTGTCGACATTCCTAGGAGCAAACCAGGCAATCCGTGCGGTATTTGTCTTTTGCAAACGGGCTTCTTTGAAGACTGGCTTACTACAGTCCTGCATAGTCCTGTAAGACAAGCGTGTCAAACAAACCATGCAATGCAAGGACGACACGTGGCATGAAATTTGAAGTTCTGGACTCAGATGAGAGTGTTGAAAACAGGCTGATTTGCTGTTGTAAACCTGAATTTTCTGTGGTGATTCTGAAATTCTATGCACAGTTTGTAGTCACACGACTTTGAATGGATCCACGAAGACACAACACGTGCTTGACTTCCGTGCGTATCAAAATTTTGAAGAAGTAAAGATGTCAAAGCTTACATTTGTTCCATTATGACCTCAAGTTTGGGCGCCCTTCAGCCCTGAGCTCTTCCAGTAAACCAGCCAAACGACTAGAGCTCTTGCGTGGACCACGAAGAGCTTCATGAGGGCATAGTTGGCAAACCAGTACTTCAAGTGTTTCATAAAGCTCCATTTCAGTGGGACTTCCTTGGTCTATTCTCAGTTTGACCTCTTAAAAACTGCCAGAAATGACAAAACAGATTATCCTAGAAAATTGTTCTGAAGGCCATTACAACGATGTCTGATTGCATACGAAACAACAAATCTAGATTCGATTCTTACAAAGAAATCTACAACATTCATAACTCAACACCGCTACAAACCAAGTGCTCTAACCCAAGTTTCTTCACAATCAAATTTTTTGAACAGATGCACCAAGTGACATGTACAGATGCCAAAAAATAATAGCCTAATTTTCTATTGTACATGCTCCACATGCAAAAATGTTTCCATGGAATGCAAAGCCACTCCACGAATAATCCTGGAATCACTACTTATGATGGAAAATCCCATCCTCATTGCCGTAAAACGCTAACAAAGATCCCTGCTTACATTTACCTCCAGTCCAAACAAATTGTTCTGCTGTACTGAAAACACCAGATAGAAAATCTTCCACTGTAGCCCACCTTCTGACGGCGTGACCGAGGTAGAACTGATCTGGTGGAGCAACATTGCTGCTGCTGCAATAGGTTCCCGGGAGTCGAGGGCTCCAAAAAAAGATGCTTCTAGCTCTGAGAGAGAGTCATGGTGAGCTTGATGTTCATAGCGGCAAGTTCAGCAGCGAGGTACCTGAACACGAAGGGCATGGCCACAGTCTCGATGCCTTTGCCGCTGTTGCACACCCGGCATATCTTCTTCTCCGCTTGCTGGAATCCAAGCCCAAGCGACCCCAGGGACCCTCGTGTCGTTGGCAGAGGCAGTGTTGACAGGAGACTTCCACAAAAACCACAAACATTGGCTGTGTGATAATCTGAGCACGCATGCAAGCGGTCATGGAGCAAATATGCTGCTCCATGCGCTAGCAGCGAGTCCCGCTCCATTTCTCCAAATCGAATACCTCCTCCAACCTTGCGCCCCTTCACAGGCTGTCTCGTCACTGGGTTCACAGGACCCATGGACCGCACCTGCACAGGATTTCAAAGAGAAGATTAGAGACTTGAGATTCTAGGGACCCTAAGCCCGTCTCCTCTACTGACCCCAGTTGCCAACAGCAACTCATCTCTTTCAATGCTCTTAATTGACCTTCGCTTAGCAAGTTGGATGTAAGAATGACTTGGTTGAACGTCCATGGCACGGTCTATTGTCACTTATAGTGGTCTCCTACCTCCCAGTTTGACAGTGCGTAAGAAATTCCTTTAATAATAAAGGTTCGTTTGGAAAGAGAGATTTGATCTCAACTGAGTTGGCTCTTGTACTCAAAGACTTCGCGATAGCTCTCTATAGCTAACAAATCTTTCATTCCTACGTGTAGTAAAATGCTCTTAGTGGTGCAAGTAGTATCTTTAGCTTGCTATCAGGTTCATGCATAAACGCAGGTGTCTGTACCTGGTACTTGTCAGACACCATGTGCCGAAGCCGTTGGTAGTAAACCACGCCGAGGTAAATCTCGCAAACAAACTCTGTGCCAAAGACACCACTGTACATGACTTCGGTCCCGTGGTAGTTAAACCCATGCGCATTCATTTGCTTTCCAAACATATCCGCACTTCCGTCGTTCCCTCCTGTTTTGGCAAAATCCTTTCCATCACCTCCTTCCGGACTGCACTTTTTGAATGGAGTTGCGTTCACAAACCTACCATCCAAAGCACCAGCCTGCAGTTCCAAAAGGCAATATCAGAAGACAACTACTTTCCCAAGTCTGCAAGTATGAAGATGTTCATTTGGAAGAGTTGCACTGGCAAAATTCGAAGCTGTATATAAGAAGAATACAACAGAAATTTCAGCAGAACATGTACGACAGCAAACATCGAGAAGTAGGATACAAAAATACATGTCAGGTTTACCTTAGCAGCCATTGACTCCAGAAGCATGCCAATTGTCATACGTGAAGGAAAGGCATGAGGGTTGATAATGATGTCTGGGCGCATCCCAGTGACAGTAGAGAAAGGCATATCCACATCCGGCCAAAGTTGTGAGCACACTCCTTTCTGCCCATGCCTGCTACTGAATTTGTCTCCAATTTGTGGATATCGTGGATGCCGAGTGCGAATTGTCACCTGCCATTGAGATACACCCACAAGTCATATACTGGCAAAGAAACGTGGAAGCTGTATATATACCTGTGCTCAACACTCCTTCCTGCTTAAAACAACTAACAGTATTCCTTAACAAGCTTCTGTAAACAATTTGAGGTACGCCTGGCCACCAACCTTCTGAAGGGGATCTTTACTGCCAGTACTGACGGCAGCCACGTAATCCACAATAGCAGCTTCCGAACCTTTCAATTTTGATACCTTTGTCGTCCCTGTCATCTTGTTTAAAACACTGCAGTAGGGATCTCCTTCACTCAAACTCTGCACATCATGCTCCTCAATCAGATTGCGAGGGACAAAACCATTCCAAAAAAAGGGGGAGGGAGGGGGGGATTGTGAATTAGGTATTTTAAAGGCTGAAGTCGAAAATACCTGACCAATGTAAGGAAGACCATCAGTGTCGATGAAGTTTGCTGATTTATCCGCCTGTTCTGTAGACCTTGCCATGGCACCGGACCTTGCAAAGATATTTGTGATGCCATCTCCTCGTTGTCGAAGCTCCGTCAAATCGATCGTCTCCGACTGCATCCAAGTACAACGGTCGTCATCCCAACAAAAGGAAGAAGGCTTAAAGAAACTCCTGATCATAGGCCAATGCAACAACATGGACAGAACTTGCTTCAAAATTCTCAAATACCTTGTACACTTGTCCATAATGTAAACCACGCTCCACAGACGACTTGTTCAATATCATGGCATCCTCCATATCAAACCTGAGCAATGATTCAAAAAATGAGACAAATTGCTCGCACAGAAAAATGCGGTTTTAAAGTATGACTACAGAAAATGCGGGGCGTTGATACACGCATAGGAACACGTGTTTCACCCGTCTAGAAGACTCGCACTCTTGTGACCTCAGTCCTTACCCTGTGTAAGCAAGAACAGCAACAACGGCATTGGTACCACTCGGGAATTGATTCATGTGGTACTTGTTCCATGCACCTGTCTGTGCAATTGGCATTTGCGGTGTCTGCAAGAAGACCTTATATCTCAGCCTCACCGTAACAACCAACCAAGAATTGTCAAAGTAATGCTCGAGGTACAGCTGGACATATAGAGAAAATCAGAGTGGTTTTCAGCAAACACAACAAGGTACCCTAAAAGTGTATCAAATAATCCTATTCCGAAGATCATAGAATCAGATGATTCAATGTACACAGATCCATAGGTTTCAAATACCTGGATACGATACATTTTGTTATCTGCACGACATTGCAGTGCTTGAGCAGGAAACCCCATTGTCTGTTTTCCCATCTGCAAGAACTCATACTCCACGTTAACAAGCCACACTCCAAAGTGCAGTTACAAAAAACAAACGCTGGAACTACTGTGCACTAAATGAATCAAGCTTAGATATAAATGCATGTTTCCGTCTCCAGACAGGAGAGAGACGTTGCAGTTCGGTGAGACAAATCATTACCTGGCACTGGTACATGTTACGGGGACTCTGATTGTGATCAGACCACGGTGTGAGACTTGCAACAACACTCAGAAATGCCGTGGCATTGACTTCCTCGTGCGTTGGCTTGGGGCCAGAAGGTTCGTTTCCACCGGGACATTTAATTTCCATGTACGCCTGCAGAAAGACCAGCTCCTCAGCAAAATTGTCACCAATTATTAAGTTGATTGAATTAAGAAAGGGACTAAGAATAAGATTCACTAGCTTCGCGAGAGAAGTCGCAAAATGTGCATTAGGAAGACGTTGCAACTACAAGTAATGCAAAAACAAAGCAGGAAAGTAGGTTCCTGACCTGCTCCAGGGGTCCTATGAGCTCCAAGCTACCATCACCAAACATTTGTTTCACGTTTCGTACAAAACGAGATGGTGTGGTGGCGAGATACAACCCGGGGAATGACCCTGCTGATGTGCATGGGATATAGGCTACTTCCATATCTGTGGGAATCTGCAAATTCATCGAAAATCAGTCTTCTTTTATATCCATGAGAGTCGGTACGAAAGAAAGGTTCGAGTTATAACAGAATTGTCAATCCCTTACCTCAGAGGCATCCACAACCTTAAGTCGTCGAAGATGATCAACAACAGAAGGGATAGTTGAGGTCGACACAAAGCCAAGTACACAGCCATCTAGCAGCACTGTCAAATATTCTGGCGGAGACATATTGGACAGTTTCGGAATCACAGGAATCAGTCCCAAATTCACTAATATCTTCGTCACCGCCTTGCGTATCTGAAAAGAATCCTTCTTGTTTCCTCGTGCATCCAGATCTGAAGAGATTTCTGTAAAAAGAAAGCATTGCTCAATTCAGAAAGACCGTCTTATTTTACAACAGACAAGCAGCTTTTCAGAAAGCGAAATACCGTCACCAGTTATTTCCGAAATCACGCTTGCTCTAAAATTAAAGGACTTGAAAACTACCTAAAACAATTACACTGGTAACGACAAGAAGAGAATGGCCAGAAGAGCAAAAACACTTACGACAAGCAGCTGTGAGATGGTTGAGTAGACCACATGGTGAACCATCAGGAGTATGGACAGGACACATAAATCCCCATGACCTGAGTCAAGGAAGTGCGAGTCTCAGGTTACTTCACCAAGTATGCAAAATTAGGAAACTAAAAGAGACATGGCTGCAAACTGCCTAGGAATTTAATGCCGAATCAATAGAATAAGCACCAGATCGATGACACGGGTCTTCCATTGCAGACAACACCAGAGATAAAGCACAGATAAGGTCACTTACTCAGGGAGTAGTTTGCGAACTGTCGTGGTCCGAAGCGTTGCAAAAAAGGCACCTCTATGTACTGAACGAAAGTGAGAAAGATACCGAAGAAAGTTTAGCTTCTCGGCAACGAGGGTAAAGCCCCCAACCTACAGGCAAACAAGCAATATCCAAACAATCAGGATATTTCGTGAAGTCGGTCTCTGCTGGGCTGCTGCCATCTAAGGACCAGTGAATTATCCTGATTACCAACACAGCATACCTGGTTAAGATCCAACCCTGATTGACTGACAAGATTGCCAGTGTTGAGAAGATACTCCACTTTCTTACTTACATCGGAAGCTGGCACCTTCTCAAATACCTTCTGCACATGTTTAACTGTAACAAGCATGAGTCCAACTAGCCTACATCCAGAAACATTCTCAAAAAGAGAAACTCTTCTGTCCACGCTCAAGAAGACAACTCAAGTGAACAGCAATAGTAACATACGTTGCAGGTCACTCTCAGCAGGTTTTTCCTTCATCTCTTTCAGAAGTTGTCCCTGCACTCTCAACAACCAATCCTGGATTCGATCCTGCAGTAGCCATACCCGTACATCAGTCCTATTGCATAGCTTCTTTAATTTTACTTCCAAACAAACGCTGCTTCATACGTTGCAATTTCAGAACCAGAAAAATTACTTGAAAGTACATGTAACAACACCAAACAGGGAATTCCTGAGCAAGTTGAATTAATGAAACGACAGATACTGCTACAAAAGAAAATCTCAAAAGAGAGCTCCTTGATGGGAAATCGAAAAGCCTGTACAAGAAGTTCAGAACAGACCTTGACCACAATAGTCAAAAGATGACCAGGCAATAAAATTTCGTGATTTTGCAGTGCATCAGCATTGTCTGGAGCTGCCATTCCGTCCACCAAAGCGAAGAGCTTATGTAGCATAAACCTGCATAAAAAGATAATATATATCAACGGCAGGGACAGAAGAGAAGCCTAAAGGCACGGACTATATTTTGGTTCAGTCATCGAAGTATTCATACATCTGAATAAAGCTAGAAAACAACTAGGCAACAGGTAGAGCATAGCATGAATGAACAGGGCAGGATAAACAGAAGTATATGATTCTGAAACCAGAACAGACAGATTAGAGAAAGTACACAAGCAAGTTGAATTTATCACGCGGATTTTCCAGATGGCAAAGAATATAATCCGCAATAACCTGTTCACCCACCTGCATAATTCACAAAATTGTACAAAATTGAAACAAAGAACTAAAAACATAGACAAGCAATTGACTCTTTAGGTGTAATAACCTCATCAAAACCCATGAACTTCCATATTAGCACGAAATTCCAACCCGGCAGAGAAAATAGACACACCAGAATCTTCTATAAGTGCAATTTTTCCTATTACAGGCAAATACTTGAATCTATCTCCATGTGGTGCCATGAAAACTAGAAGATCGGAAAAAATGGTCAGACTCAATACCGAAGCTGCCTGTTGCTGCTTGTCTTCAAGACCCATGACTGGCCGAAAGTGATTGCCTGCATAAATCCACTCGCACATTGCTTAGTTGAGCTAGATGAGGCCTACATTGTGGTTAGCCCAGTTTTCTTGTTAGGACTACAGGTGACGTTCCGAACATATAAGGCACACTCAAATGAATGTACGCACCTACAGTTGTTTCAAGTAAACTGGTAAAAACTCACCAAGAAATTGAAGGCAGTCAAAACGTGTAAAAAGCGCGAGTTGCCTGACTTCTTCCAATATAATTTTGGCTCTTTGACTCACAAATTGTGAACCAACTGCACCTTTCGTGTCTTTGGAATCACAGTAAATGGACGTCAGCTGTTCATAAATCTCAAATTCATTTGCCTCAATCAAAGCCTGCATTGCAGAGAAACGATATTAATACCTGATTCTCCAAACAGAGAAATCACACCATTTGAAAAGAACCAACGAAATTTTAATGGAGGACAGCTGCACCTTTAAGACGATTCCAACAGGTATAAGAAATTCCTGGCGCCGAACCCTGTCAATAATAAACGCCAATATTGTAAAGAGAAGAAACTCTTGTCTTCGGGCAACTATTGCGTACACAATGCAATTTGATTGTGTCGGTCATTGATTCATCATTAAGTGGCTAATTTCATGACTGACCTCCTGATCACGTACTATATGATAAACAATTTCCTGAGAGGATTGAGGATGGCTTACGAGAATCCAAGTGACGCACTACCGTATTGCATGTAGTACATCCTCATTGTGACCGCAGATTGATCTGGCCTCACACACCTGCCCAAAGGTTTGTCAACCATCTTCATACATGTAACACAATTTCATCACCTTAAAAAAAAATTCACAAGGGTAGCAATACTCATATTCCTAACAGAACTATAGAGCTCACTCTTTCATAACTCAAGCCATACGGCTTGAGTATGTTTGCACAAGTCGGCAATGTCATTCTCACAAACCTCACCTTGCAAAGATTAAATAGCAACAAACACACCAGAAGGTTCAACAACATTCTTTGTACCTGATCATAACTCCCTTGTCAGAATAGTTGGGGCCACGATTCTTATATGAGCTTCGTTTGACTCCAACTACCTGTCAAAGCCAAGCATAAGCTTATGTGGAAACGGAACAAATAAGGCTCAGAGTAATGACATACATAAAACTTAAGGTTGTTACAGGCAATCTCAAATATTATCCTATAGGCAAGCAGAACTACTTTGACTGTCAGAATTCATGCGAACGTACATAATTGCGCTTCGGCATGATAAGAAGTCGGATGATCCGTTCATTCCCGTTGCAAATAAAGTACCTGACAATATGAAAAAAAACAAATAACACCTATCAGCATTATCTAACAATTTCTAGCCACCTAAGGTCAATCATGCCAACGACGTTAAACAACATCGCTTTCCTGAAGCTCAAGAGGTAGCTAGCTTTGGCATGGATTTAAATATCTAATGATGTCCAAACGGAAGGGCACAGGTACTTAAAAATATCAAAAAAGCAAGTGGAATAAAAAAAACACAATCATATATATTACACAACTCCGATAGTAATGAAAAATCTCTTCGCCAATACATTTTGATACGTTGTCAATTGAATATCAAAGAACAATAAGATCACGAAGAGAAGAGCAACTAACCCCCCCATCTCCGTAGCCTCCTCCTTAGCAGCGACCATCTGCCGCTGATCAAGTCCCCGAAGATGACAAATACTAGACTGGATGATGCCAAACCACAAGACACCAAAAAGGTTTTCAATAACCTTGAATCGACTTGATTAAACACACGATTGCAACAGGCATGAACAATAAAACATGAAAGGATAGCTTATGAAGATGAAGAATCTGTCCAGATACCGTACCCTACAAATACACATGCTTTTTGCAATTCCAACTGGATTTCATTGCCGACCACAGAGGAAGAAAGGTTACAGTCACAAGATATGCCCAGAGTTGGCAACATGATTATAATTGGTAGCGTTGAGAGGGATTAAAAATTGCACCTTCACCATTACAGGCATCTTGCCATATGAGACATTGTGACGAATAACAACGCCGCTATTCCATTGCATACATACATCTGCTGTAAATATACCCCGGTAGGTCAACCCAGCAAGTCGACACTGCAAATACAAGAATTGATAACAGAATTAGGGCAACATCTCTTTAGCTTGTGTAATAGAAATTGCTGGTGCCAACAGAGCTCTACCAACCTTCCTTTAATTAAACAACTTACACAAGGCGTAGATTGTGAAGAAGGTTATTTTTGAGAAAACAGAGTGAGACACGGACTCAAAGGTCAAGACTTTCAGCTGGAAGGATTTCAGTAACACTTACTTCGGATGGCAGAAGGCGCTGATCCAATGCTTGGCTCCCAAGGTCCTTCATAGGAGGGCTCACGTTAGGTTTCTCAACCCATAGTGCAAGTAGTCAAGGTGTTCACTTTAGCAAATTCTACCATACTCTTACGGAGTTCCAAAACAAAAACAACAAAATTAAAGAACAAAGAAAGGATATAACGCAAGGTCGCTCCTGAAATAGGGTGCTTCAATTCCACGGGCTGCAAACGCCGCACCGCTTCTTCCAAACCTCGCTCCACAAAATAATCGTACGACTCCACGTGAGGTTTAGTCAAATCATTTAGACAACTCAAATCCAGCTCCTCATTCTTCTGGCCGCTGTAAAACGTGCCAAATCTGGGTGTGGAAGCCGTTCCTGAGCCTCCACCACCCTTGCATCGCCCCATGCTCACGCTCACCATGATCACAAGCTCGCATTCCTAACCTCGCTCTCTCTCTCATACAGAAGCCAAAATGCAGCAATCGAGTGCGCCAAAGGAATCCACTGGAACGCCACGATTCCGAAACCTCAAAGGCTTAAACCCTGAACCCTAAACCTAAAGCCGGCCACTTGTGAACAACTGCACGCACACCAACAGCGATATTCTTAAGAACGATAGGAAGTCTATTATTTTAAAAAAGATTACTATGTAAGATGCAAACGCTCAACGTTTTTACTGCGTTTAACGGCTTCATTGACCAAAGACCAAGCAAGCAGTTTCAATGCGTTCGAACCGAACTGAGAGACGAGCAAACCCTCTCAAGGCCGGGCCATATAGAGATGAAAACAGGCGTTTTTGAGGCTGCGTCAGGTCAAACGCGAATATTCTTCCCTTTCCGGCTACCTTTTCCGTTTCACAACTCCAGCCCAAACGCCGGTTTGAGAAGCTTTGAAACCGGCTGTTTGTACCGGAGTTGCTTACTTAGGCATAGCTGTGATGCAAAAAGGCATTCTCTTTTACAAGATTCATTATTACATGTGTGGGGTTTTTTGTTTTAATTCATTTTGCTCCACAGAGACTCATACAACAGTCTAGGGAATTTCATATATATATATATATATAACAATTGCATTGGATTTCATGACTACAAGTGAGTTTCAAATTTGTTTTAATAAAAAATAAAGGGAACTAATATGTACACACTAGGGGTTGATATTTATACATTCCTATGGGGGGATAAATTTTAGATTTCTACCACCAAAAACTTGAATTTGAGAATTTTGAATTCAAATTCAGACTTAGAATTAGTCTAGAACCATAAAAAGGTTGCAATTGAACAACACCCAATGAAAAGCTTAGCTAGGGGGAAAAGTTGTACTTTTACTTTTGTTTGTAAAAATAGATAAACTTTTTCATTGAATGTTGTTCAATTGCAACCTTTTTTATGGTTCTGAACTAAAGCATGGTCTTTAAGTCCAAATTTGAATTCAAAATTCTCATATTCAGGTTTTTGATGGTAGAAATCTAAAATTTACCCCTGAGGGGATGTGCAAATATCAACCCCTGGTGTGAACACATCAATTCCCAAAATAAGGGGAATCGATATGCATACCAATGTGCTAGAAAACCAGCTGCTAGTTCATTGTTAGTTAGTGAAATTGGGAAAATAACTGGTTGCATTTTGAAATTTCCGGCAAAAACACCGATTAGATTTTACTAAAAAGTCTAAGTATAGCATATTACTATGTAAATTTAGAAAAATATTCAGCACAGTCTAAAAGAAAACCAGTTGAATACAGAAAACACCAATTTTTAGTTGGTGAAGGCCAAAAAATTTCTCAAACACTAATGCGTACCACACCTTCTTGACTATCCCACCACACCCCGGGGTAAATTTTAGGTTTCTACTAGCAAAAACTTGAATTTGAGAATTTGGAATTCAAATTTGGACTTAAAGACCTAGATTTTGTCTAGAACCATAAAAAATTGTTGTAATTGAACAACACCCAATGAAAAAGCTTAGCTTGGGGGAAAAGTATTACTTTTACTTTTGTTTATAAAAAAGATAAGTTTTTTCATTGGGTGTTGTTCAATTAGAACTTCTTTTGTGATTCTAGACAAAATCACAATCTATGAGTCCAAATATGAATTCCAAATTCTCAAATTCAAGTTTTTACTAGTAGAAACCTAAAATTTACCCCGGAGTGTGGTGGGATAGTCAAGAAGGTGTGGTACACATATCAATTCTCCAAAATAAATTGTGTCCGTTTTTTATTTTTAAGAATTTGCTTCCGTATGGTGTTTCACAATTTTGTAAAGATTTAAATTTGGAAGAATACCTTTCAAATGAATAGTCATCATGTTTCCCTCCTCCTTTTTTTTTTGTAAAATTCAAGTTTGATTGCAATGTTTTTGGAGGATTGACGAGTCTTTTCATTTTAATGAGTAACACATCGATTATGTAAATATTTTTAGTGGAATGTTTTTTGAAAAATCACATAAAAATAGTGATTTCAAAAAAATGGGCAAAAACTTTTGAAAAAAAGACATGTTCAATACAACCCACATTCCATTCAATAATTTAAATTTTTTCTTTTTGTACATTTGTTGGGGTTTTTCAATCAGAAATAACATATTGAAAAAAAAAATACTTACAAAATTTCCGACTAAGTTTTGAGATTCTTAACTTCTAGGTACAAAAAATGTAAATTATCAAAAATAATATGCTTTTAAGTACATACAAAAAAACTTTTAGGCCATATTTGCTTCATGTGAAACTCTTAGTTTGTGTGTTTGTTTTTGTTCAATCATCATTGTAGTTTCATGCAAGTCCAAACAAAACATAACATGTTTTAATTTCATAATGTTTTAATTCAAAAATCAATATCTCAATTCTCAAGTTGTTGTGATTTATTTGATGATATTCTTAATACAAAAAAAGAGGGTTGTTGTCAGATGGCATGCCGTTTTGTGGGATTAAGATGAAAAATCTCATATCTTTTAGTTCCTAGAGAATGTAAGAATTTTAGAAGTTTATTATTGAAAGGTTGAATGTGGGAGTTTTGATTTTACATTTGGATTAAGAGATTTGATTTTAGTTTAGGACAAAGGAGAACAAAATTGACCATTGTCCAAGACAAAGAGAAATTTTTTACTTCTACTTTTACTTTTTTTGTTTGTAAAAAGAGTTAAATGGTTTCACCTTGGCTCCCACACAAATGCCATATTATCTCATCCCAACCGGGAATAGAGTCGTTTTTGTAGAATCTTGTGTAGCCCTTTTTTGCAGACCGCCTGCTAGGACTGTTGTTTTTCAGGATCTCCTGCCCAAATAGTCGGTTTCGTTTGCTATGTGGCCCTGGCATCAAAGCGCAAAGCAAGCATTTAGATAGAGAAGAGCGCGGAGCAAATACTGGACAAAAGCAGGAATCGCCGCGGGTTGGCAGCGAGTTGGCCAATAGCGCCTCTATGTAAGGCAGACAAGCGGGGAAATGTAAACTATAAGAGAAAAAACAAGGGGGAAGAGCAATGGGAGTACTTTTGTAGATACTGCAATACTAAGGCTGTAGCAACAAGGAGCAAATTAAGGTTTCAAGGAAGAAGAGTGATGGAGATTGCTGCTCCAATTACCGCAACATTCATGCTATGGCAACAATGAGCAAATTAGGGTTTCAGGGAACGAGACAAAAAGACAGCATCATTGGTGGGGCCAAGTAAATCTCTTTTCTTTCTTTTTTTTCTCTATTTTTACCCGGGTTTGTTTTGGTTGAGAACTTTACACTTGCTCATAGTAATCAAACTTTAACCCCAAAATGACCTTGGAAATTTTTGAGCTTTTAGGAATTTGTTCTAATTTGAACAAAAAGTTGTTGTATTAATTATTTTTGAACTGTAACCATATAAAATCAAACTAGACATGTTAGAGATCACATTAGCAAAGAAAACACAACAATAACTCTTATGGATTGAAAGATTAGAATGTTTGATCATGAGGGTGTTAAAACTGAGAAAGTGATTTGAAGTCTTTCAAGCTTCTTTTTACATGTCAAATTTAAAAAATTGGTCACCAAAAATACACAAGGTTAAACAAACATAAATTTAAACTAAAAGCACAAGACATTTTCAGCACACCACCATCTTAAAAAGCCCCACATGATTTTTCCCATTTTTTGGGTTATATGGAAAGACCCACATGATTTTTTCCATTTTTTGGGTTATATGGAAAGACCCACATGATTTTTTCCATTTTTTGGGTTATATGGAAAGACCCACATGATTTTTCCCATTTTTTGGGTTATATGGAAAGACCCACATGATTTTTTCCATTTTTTGGGTTATATGGAAAGACCCACATGATTTTTCCCATTTTTTGGGTTATATGGAAAGACCCACATGATTTTTCCCATTTTTTGGGTTATATGGAAAGACCCACATGATTTTTCCCATTTTTTGGGTTATATGGAAAGACCCCACTGATTGCTTGGAATTGGGATATGCATCATGTGGGAGAATGCATTCGTTGAACACACTCTCCCACATGTTCCTGAAATGCATGTAAAGAATGTTCATTGAATTCACATCATAGAAAAAGGCAAAAACAATGTTAAAAAGATGCACCCAAAGTGCCAATAGGAATGGATCTTTAGTGTATTCCACATACATATTTGTGGAACCAAAGTGAAAAATCTCAACTTTTTTTAAAACAAAGATACAAGTAGTACTCCACCCTTATTTTGTCAATTTAACCTTGATCCTTGATTTGCAATTAGAATAGGTTTTTGAGTCCAAATGTGAACTCAAAAATTCCCAAATTCAATCTCTTGATGATAAATATCTAAACTCTTAAAATCTTACATTATCTAAGTGGTAAAAAGTTTGAAGTTTCCCATCCTAGTTCAACAAACATGTATGTGTATAATAAACCAAGCCCCAAATATGACTTTCTAAAGGTATGTGCACACTTGATGTTAGGAGGGGTATTAGCAATGAAGAATTAAATGTATTTAGACACACCTTTAGAGTGCATTCATATTGCTAATGTTCCTCCTAATACTGTGAACATACTCTAAGTGACAAAAGCATTTCATTGTCCTTCTCACATTGGAGAATATTTGGAGGGAAGATCCCTCACTGGCTGAAATCCATTAGAGCTGGCAAAATTTGGCTAGGTAAAAAACACTAGATAAGGTAGGAGCACCCATAAGTGTCAATCTAAGAGCTTTGAACATGTTGCGTATTAAGAATCAGCTAGTAAGTTATAGGATCCTATTAGGAACAGAAAAATAATGAGTTTGCAATCTTGAATGTATTATTTGGATACCGTGAGAATAAGCTGTGAATTTTTAAAAAGAAAACTGCCATTGTATCCATAACCACTTATAAGATTTCATGTGCACATGTTGTACATCCTTGTCATTACATCTATTTACTTCCAAAAAATTTCCAAGATTTCAAAGCTGACGATTATAGGGACAGCGTCGCTTATGCGTGCTCCTACCTTATGAGCAATCCTTGTCCAGCCCAAGGAGACAACGCCACTCGACACGAGCACTCAATACTCATGTCCCCATTTCCCACGACACATTTTGGCCCAGAATCTGCTAGGGCCTAGTCCAAGGCTCCGAGCGTGTCAAACACAGAGTACTTCTAGTCAGTCAATTGTACCAGTAATATTCAGAATACACCTGAATAGTGAATACATGCTTACACACTAAAGGAATCCTACACCAAAGATTAATATTTTTTTACATTTGTAGATCAAACGCCATGATGAGTAATACAAATATTGGAAACCCTTCAAATCCTTAGAAAGGCTTGACTAGTACTTGGATAATGCTTGAACCATACACGCACAATGCTTGGATTACACCCGGATAGTGGTTGGTTTATCCTTAAAGGACGGGGCTACTATAATACATACTATGTATGCCGCCTGTAACTGGCATTTGCTACAAACAAAAAGTTTTAATTTGGGATCTTGGCTACCTCACTAGAACAACATTGATCTACATTCTAACTTCTTTGTTGATCTTAAATGTAATAAAGGTGTGGATGCACTCCAGATATAAGAAAAAGATCCCATGTTGTACTAGTAGGAAAAGGCTATCTTGTCCTTTAGGGGTTAATGCTCAGATGATTTGATGATGAATGGTTGGGAATATTGTTGGGTGGGTGCTAATTAGATATCATCTTATTGATCTTCAATTTTAATCCTTTAACATATGTGCGTGTTGTTGTGCCCAATACAATAACAATTCTTTTTTAATATTTTGAATGGATTCATACCTTTTTTTTACATTTGAAATTAACAAATAAAGTTGGAATAAAAATTAATGTTGTACTAATGAGTTATTTGAGATCTCAAATTAAAACTCCTAGATAGTAGTAAATTTCAATTATATGATTAACCCCTAAATGCCCAAGCAACCAGAATTGGGTCTCAACAAAACTTTGAAGAGGAATAGAACCTTCTCAAATCACTTTTTTCAATATTTTTTTCAATATAAGTTTGTTTTAAAGTGTATTTTCAACATCAAAAATCTGATTTTGAAAATGAAAGTTGATGATTTTCTACTCAAAGATTTTGTACAAGGGTATCCATTGCAATCTTGAGTTCTCTAGTGTTAGAAGATCTTGAGAATGAGCCTCAAATACACTAGAGCTAGGAGAAAAAATCACATTAGAAATCCATTTAAAAAATATATAGAAGTAGATTTTGAAAGTCGTAAATTGATAAAAATTAAACATGTAATGACCTTAAACCTCATATTTTTTTGGTAACCAACTTTTTAGATTTGGCATGTGAATGAGAATTTAAAAACTTGAAGTTACTTTTGCAGTTTTAACACCCTCATGTTCAAACATTATAATCTTTCAAACTATAAGTGATACTGTTTATGTTTTCTTTTCCCATGTAATCTTTAACATGTCAAGTTTAAATTTGTATGGTTACAATTGAAAAAAACTTGATGAAATTTATGAAAGGGTTGGTTGATTGTTTTGTTTCATGAAAATTCCAAAAAACTTAGATGGAGCTTGGGCATTTAGGGGTTAAACTATCGTCCTTGAGAGGTTTAAGGGTTGATGAACTACTCTTCACTATCTTGTGGGTCAAGATGATGTCACCTCAATGGCTCACTTATTAATTATTAGTGTTTTTAGAATAATTGTGTGTGAAATTCCAAGAGAAGGGAGAGCTTTTGTGGATATATCTCAAAAACATTTTCTCACCTCAATCTTACATGAGGCATTCTCTTATCTTAAGCTAATTAATATCCTACTAAACCCGATTTAAACCACGCAACCAAGCATGCCAAACTTGATATTGGCAAAGCAAAAGTACAATGTATTTTGTCAATTAAAAACACACTACAAATGTTGCAACATTGTTTGGAAGGCATTTGCCTCACCAGTCTAAACTCTATTTGCAAATTGTGAAAATGAAGGTATTTGTCACCAAGGCATTTTGTTGGGGCCTAACACTTTTAGGCAGATCACAAATGTCCACAAGTCAGTCCATAATAAGGTAGGAATATCTATAAGCATGAGTTTAAGCATTATGAGGTATATACCTTGATCAAATAAGCTTGAAAATAATATTGCTAGATTAGCAAGAAGGAATGAAAAATGTTGGGATCAATTTCCAAGTCCCAATTGCAAGCATTTGTGCACAAAGATTTCTCAAAATCCAAAATCACTGAAAATCCATGGTCGTGAGTAGGAGATGCTAAAAATAATACGATGGGGTTCTCAAAACCGTCATGCAAGTCACTTACAACCTTCACTTTGTCACCCAAAACCATCACTTAAGTTCCCATAACCACCAAATTTATTACTTTCAAATGATTGACACCTTGTGTCAGATGTAAGTCACGGCTAGGGATACACTCACGGTTATGAGTTTTCCTACCTTAAATGGAAGGACCAACCCACGTTTTTCCAAATTTGTGAGTTTTGTCACAAGTTTGGCTTCCTTCTAGAAAAAAATGCACTACTTGTCACTTCAATAAATTTGCTACTTTACAAGAAGTTCAAATCACTTCCAAGTCTAGATAGTTTGGTTGATGAATTCCTCAAAAACAATGTTTTAGTAGCAATAGTAAACCGTGTACTTCTGGTGAAATATTCGGATGATTCTTTTGGATTGTTTCTAGGTTTTGTTTTGTATCACATTAAATATGTTCATACTGCAAAAAAATGTTTTAATGTCAAATTTCTAATATAAAAAATCACTACAAGGAAGTAATGTCCAAATTGACACATCCAAATTGAATAAATGTGTCTTAATTGAGAAAATAATGTTCAAACTGACACATCAATAAGTAAACAACCAAACTGTAAGTGTTCCTTTTTAGTGAATGCACACAAATGTATGGACTGATTTTTTGTACTTCATCAACATGGAATTTGTATGTGTTCTTGTGTAATTTTCGCGCATATGACTCAATAGAAAAATTGCAACGTTTTTCTCTCGAATTTTCTAAGGAAACCTCTCCCCTCCAATGAATAATGCTATTAGGTTCTACAAGCAAATTTTATGATCCGTTCCTTTTGCTAAATGAGTAACTGAGGTTTTGTACTCTGTGAAAAACAAAACATTATACAGAGTTTCTTGGAAAATAGAGAATGAAGATTTTCTCTCAAAAGAACGTAAATATTTTCTCACACATAATAAATAAACCCAAAACTGGAAATGGTGTTTCAGCAAGTTTCTAGCCAAAAAAAACACGGGAATTTCAGGGTCTCAATTTATCACTATGGCCTATTCCAATTGTTCATGAAAGCTGGCCCTACATCCTAAGGAGAAAATTCCAGCTCTTTCTTAACCCTGAACACAAAATCATCTTTTGGTTGTAAGGAGTGGTTTTTGACCTATAGAGTATATATTGCTCAACAATTTGGAATTTAGTCCTGAAGAACATATGTACTCACAAGAATTCTACATCCAACTAAAAAAACCAAAATGGAATTGGGTACGTGAGTTGGCAAAGAATAGTGTGTTTGTACAACATACATTCAAAGTATGTATCCATTTTTGGTCAAAGATACATCAAAGCAATAACACAATAAATCAAATATCCAAAAAGAATGCCCTATTTCAACTACACAGTCCTGAAAGTTTCAAAATTGTGCAAGGAATACTCTCATATTGTTTCTCTTCACAAAAGCAATATAAATGGAGTATTAGAAAATCTATTGAAATGGTGTTGTCATTTCATCTCTCAAATTTGTCATCCTATATTTAAGGTCAATTCTTGGTTGTTTTCACCAATTGGATTTTTCATGGCATTTATTAAATTTCTTGAAGAAACGTTTTAGGGTAGCAAATAAATTGAGATTTTTGACCCTTCTAGTCCACTTAGCTACTCCTTGTGATTGCTAGTTTTATCCATTATGTATGAGATTGGTCTTATTAGAAAGGTGGGACCCCATGCTTCCTAAAAATATAAGGTGCTTCTTTGGCAAAACTCACATGAAGCATGAACATCCAGAACCACACAAGCATGAACACTAAAGATTTTCTACCTATGACTCACACCATTTTTATAATATTTCACCTCCAAGGGTAGATTTGGTTGAAATCTTGATACATTACAAAGACAAGGTATAATTATTTCCTTTCATACAACTAGATTATTTAAATATGCTTCATAATTATTTGATTTAACTGCACATCTAAGTTTAGCACCCCTGTTTCTAATAGATTTGTGAAAATGTGTGTGGTTTTTAACCTTAAACGTTTGAGTGTGTTGATGTGACCAACACAATACCAAATATTTTTCTTGTATTTGGAATGGATCCACATCTTTATTACATTTGAGATCAACAAAGAAGTTGAAATATAGAACAATGCAATCCTAGTGAGCTACTTGAGATCCCAATTTAAAACTTTTTGATGACAATAAATGTTAATCATATAGCTATATTTCTACTATGGCCGGGGGTTAAAGGGTTAACCCCTAAAGGATGTCACCTACCAAAAGTGTTGTCTATATTCATACAAGGACCATTTAGTACTTGAAGAAATGACTTTATGACAAATTCCAAAAATTTCCCAAAAAATCCTATTTGATTGGTAATGTGTTTGAGACTTGGCCTCAAATTTACAAATCCAATGGAATTCATGTGCTACCTAAATACCCCATCCATATACAATACATGAGAGCATATCTAATAGGGGGCTTCAAACATAAAATCTAGTTTACAAGTTTCTCACCTCATAGGGTCCCAGCTCACTAGTGAATTATTATTTTTCACTTGCATGCCCAAAGTCTAAGACACCTGTGAGTTTGCAATTAGGGTTTTGTGCACAAGTTGGGGGTCTAAGCGTCCAAGACACCCATGAGGATGAACCACGCAAAAGTGAGTTTATGAAGTCCACTCCTAACATGAATCATGTTATAGGGGAATTCTAGAGGTGACTCACCTCACTATTCATTAGGGGGCTTCAAACTTAAACTTTTTCAAGTAACTCACATTGCAATTCACCTCTATGAAGTCACTAGTGATTGGCGAGGTGACTGACTTCTGGAATTCACTCCTAAAGTGATTCACGTGAGGAGTGAACTTCAAAAACTCACTTTTGTGGGTCCCATCCTAACGTCTATCTCAACGCTCAAACCCCCTACTTGCGCACAAAATCCTAATTGCAAATTCACGGGTGTGTTAGACTTTTGACATAGGAGTGAACAAAATAATTCACTAGTGAGCACGGATCCTGTGAAGTGAGAAACTTGTAGGCCAAATTTCATGTTAGAACCCCCTCCTATTAGGGGGTTTCAAACATCAACTTTTTTAGGTGACTCACATTATGATTCACCTCTGTGAATTCACTTGTGAACCGCGAGGTGACTCACCTCTAGACTTCACTCCTAACGTGATTCATGTTAGGAGTGAACTTTAGAAACTCACCTTCGTGGCTTCTCGCGGCTCATTCACCTGCGTCCTCAAACCCCAAAACTTCTCTTGCAGAAACTTCCGCAAACTCATGGGTGTCTCAAGCTTTGCGCATGCGAGGGAACAAAAACAATTCATTAGTGAGCGGAGATCCTCTAAGGTGAGAAGATCAAAAACCAGATTTATATTTGAACCCCCTATCAATGAATTCACCAAGATGAACCGCAAAGTGAGTCACCTGAAAAATTTGATGTATGAAGCCCCTAATACAACAACATCCTTTAGGGGTTGAACTGAAGCGTAATCGCCTGGGTATATGACTTAGGAATACAGAGTACACGTGCAAGCATGTACGTATTTCGTACGCAAAGAGACCGTACAGTACAGTACAGGGACGCGCCACCAGGAGAGCAGGCAAGTTCGGAGGCGGAATCCGTCGTCGTGGGAAGAGTCATGGCCTGACGACAACAGCAGGCATGTCATACTTATCGCTCCCAACGAATGTGAGAGAGCGTTCAGCGTTGTTGTTGGTGGCCTTGGTGGTGGTGGTGGAGTTCAGTGTCGTGGAGATTCGGTGGAAACATTCCCACGGGATTCGTTTCACACGGCAACTCCACGCCCGCCGGCCCAGTCGTACTCGTCCGGAGTAAAGCATAGCGTATGAGAGCCCTTTGAAAGATTTCTCTCTCCTTCCTTCCTTTTGCTCTCTTTTTTGCTCCCTTCCCACTACTCGCTAACTTAACTGGTGCTCCGCAGTTTTGCCTTTTACTTGCTTCCTCATCGGGAGCTTGATTAGGGTTTGGTGCTCGGGTGAGCCACAATCCCATCCATGCTCGCTGTTGCTTTCCCGTGTTCCTGTTCCGGGATTTGAATAGAAGCGCGCGCTTCAATCGCCCCTCCAATCGCGGCCACCATGGTACCCTGTTTTCCCTCTCTTTCTTTGGAATTCTCCCACTGGTTCTCTCTCTCTCTCTCTCTTATTGGGAACAGATTTTTGAGGTGTTCGGAATCTGGCGCCTTTGTGGCTGTTTTCTGGAGCGATGGAGTTTCGAGTATTCTGGATTTTTCGATTTCTTTGATTTCTCGTTGCTGCATTGGGGGAGGGGTTTGAATGTTACGGGTGGTTCTGCTCCTCGCTTTTGTGGGAGTAGATCGTTGGAGTGGTTTGGAATCTGGCAATTTGTTGCTGTTTTGAGCAGTTTTTTCAAAATTTGATAGAAAAAGGTTGGCTGCATTGGAGAGGAGGCTCGTTGTGATGATCTTGGTTGTCGGTGTTGGATGTTATGGGAGAATTGGGCAGAGCGAGAGAGCATTGGGACCTGTGGCGTGTGTGTGGGTATGGGGATTGTGCAGATTTTTTTTGTCAGAAATTGGCCACATTCGTCGTTTTTAGTTGGACTGTAGGTAAGGCTGTTGAAATAGCTGGCTTTTTCTTTTTTTTGGGTTGTCCTGAGGATTGTGATTTGAAGTTTGTTGCGACCTAATTTGTTACGTTTCCATGGACGTACGGTTTGACTTTGTATCGGCACACTTGATTTTTACACTATCTTTTCTAATTGAATGCCTTTACCAGCATGTTAGGGACGCAAAACAAAGTCTTTTTTTACTCTTTTTCATCTATTGTTGAATATTTTGAGCTTCTAGGTTTGCTAATGTAATGGCTCAATCACAGTGAAATGGATGGCCCGTTCCCCTTGGGAAACCCTAAGTTGTGTCAAGAAACTAGCAAGCTGCGGATTTTTTTTATCCCTCACCAAGAGCCTGTGTATTTCCATTAGTTCTTTTTTCCGATTATGTAGTTTTCGTCTATCATTCTAGAAATGGAAACTACCGTGAAAGCATGGCAAATTTCTCTTTCTTACTACACGGAGAGATTCTCAAGCAATCAAGGGATGCTTTTCTTGTGAGCACATTGCTCAAAGCCTTGGGTATTGCTCCTGAAGAGTAGAAAATTCTCTCAGTTTTTCATAAATCTTTTTGACACGGCCTTTAATAGCACAGGTCAATGCCCTATTACTATCTCTATCATCACCCAGGTTTTGATTTGGGAATGTATTCTGGAGGTTTTAGATGAATGTAATCTGGAAAATTTTGTCCTCTCTTATTAATCCTCTGTGGAGATCAACTCACTCAAGCTGCATGTGCTTGTGTGCAGAACAAGCTTGGCAGGGGGCATCGGGACAAGGTCCAGCAGTTCATGACTATTGCTGGAGCGAAGTACTCTTTTGATGCTACTCTTATTATGCCTCGTTTTTGGTTCTTTTGGTTTTTGTCTTAGAAAACTCTTAAACATTGCAACATCCTGTGCATTACGGTGCCCTGGTCAAGCTAGAATATTGGTTGTGAATAAGGTGCTCTGCTCTGCAGTGAGAAAGCAGCACTCACTGCCTTGAAAGCCAGCGATTGGAATTTGGAAGGAGCGTTTGAAATATTTTACAACCAGCCACCTGCGAGACCACTCACTGACCCGCGACATCTGGAAGAGTTCTATCTGCGATATAAAGGTATACAATGAAAATTACAAAGACTATTATCATCAGTTCTCGTAATCATTTTTCTTGCGTGGCATCTGATGGCCTTCCTCTTTGATGTGCTCAGATGCTTATTCAGATATGATTTTGGTCGATGGGGTTTCAGCATTCTGTGATGATTTACAGGTAAGGATTACCGGTAGTTTATGGATGTTGACGGTGTCAAATGCTGGTAAAATATAAGTACCTGACATTATATGAAGACCTGGTGCCTTAAATTTCAGTGTTGTCGTTAAAAAGAGTACTGTTTACTGTATGTCTGAAGTTAGAAGCCTTTAATCGCTTTACCAGTATTCAATGCTCTGATTTTATTCTCGATGTCATTTCGGTTTTCTGATTTTGTGATGGTTACCATGCAGGTAGATCCTGGAGATGTCGTTATGGTGAGCATCTTTTTTGTTCTGTGTTGCTAATGAATGGGTTGTGAGTCGTGAGATTTTCTTAAGAATACTAGTAATTGGTTTATAGACACAGGATTAGACCTTTTCGTTCAACGAATGACCGTTTTTTGTGTGTTTTGGTTCTCGTTTCGTACCTTCTGCTGATAGAGATTTGCCTGTGCAGCTTGTCATCTCCTGGCATATGAAAGCAGCCACTATGTGTGAGTTCTCAAAACAGGAGTTCACGGGTGGTCTTCAATCTTTAGGGTGAGAGAAGTGGTCTCTATTGTCACTGTTGTTGCACAAATAGGGAGTTGATTTTGTAGTACATATTGGTCTTAAATGGCGTACTCCTATTATTTTAGTAAAGTCAAGAATTGTTGCAATTGACAGGGTGGATTCACTCGACAAACTCAAGTCCCTCATTCCGTCCATGCGAGCCGAGCTGAAAGACGAACGTAAGAAAACTTGTCCTCAATTTGATATCAACATCCTCAATCCGCACACGTCTTGTTTCTCAGGAAATGAGAAACTTTTTGAAGCACAAAGGGTTTAGACGTGACAATCGTATAGTCGTTAAGCGGTGAGAGGGGATTTAAGCTCTGCTACTTGCTACTGCAAAGTTCTGATCTGGATGGAAAATTTCTGGGCAACTAGCAAGTTTGGATTGAACTTCCCGGTACTGTCATTTCTGCAGACAAATTCCGAGAGATTTACAACTTCGCCTTTAGTTGGGCCAAAGAAAAGGTCAGCATTTGTTCCTTGTCATCACACATCTTTGGAGCACTTGGTTAGCACTTTTTTTCTTACCTCGTTTTGTTTAATCTTTTTCTTGCTTTCATTGCATCGGTACAACAATAGTTTTGAATAGTGCATGAAGCTTCAAGTCTTGAACTTGTCTCGTACCACACAGGGGCAAAAATCACTGGCGCTGGATACTGCCTTAGGCATGTGGCGGCTACTATTTGCTGAGCGTTCATGGCCTCTCGTTGAACCTTGGTGCCAGTTCCTGCAAGTAAGTTTTTTACACAATTGTATCTGCAAACCTTAAAAATCACCCCTTGCTTATTTTTTTGTTTTTTGGTAACTAGATTTGTTGTCTCCTTCTGAGTGTAACCTTTGGGTTGAGCAGGCTAAGCACAACAAAGCAATCTCCAAGGATACTTGGGCCCAACTTCTTGAGTTTTCCAGGGTAAGTTGACATGAATTTGATGTTTTTTAGCTCCTCTACATGACAAAAGCCCTTGATGCACATGACGAACGGGAGCAGCTAGTTGTATGATTTCTTGTGTGATCTTTAATAGTCTTTTTATTGAAAGAAGCTAACATTGCAAACTAACAGAATTTTGGTTTCTGTACACAGACGATCGATCCTACGCTTTCAAACTACGACGCTGAAGGCGCCTGGCCTTATTTGATTGACGAGTTTGTAGAGTATTTACGGGAAACTGGGGTAGTGCATCCTCGTTGAAATTTAGCAGGCTTGCTTGGCTGTGTCATTGGTATTCATTATGATGAGGATCTTTGCTGTTGGGGATCATGAATCCAAGTTTTTTCTGTACTCCATTGGATGGTCGGTCAACTGCAATCCGTGTGTTGCAGGCAGATCTCTAGTGTTCATGCTTTTACAAGGCTCACCTTCCACAGCCGAACGTTACATCAGTAGCAAAATTCCAGAGTGGAGCTTTGACAAAATCTTGGGATAGGTGTTGTCCAAGATGTAGGTATTCAGGCAACCCTTTGTGTTGCAATACTACAAAGCTCTAACCAGAGGCAAAACCTAGTCAAAGCAATCAAGCGCCACTGCCCTGTGGCCTCAATGGGAAAGAAGAAGAAGAAAATCATCTAGGCTATCGATGTATGCCGTTTCATAGGTTGCTTTGAACTTTAATGGAAATGTTCGGATTCTTGCGGTCGTTCTAACAGACAGTGGTGTTTCTATTTACAGCGTCTTCCTGCTGAGGCTGGCTCGTCGGGAAGTTGATGACGGTGCTGTTGGCCGGTGTGCTGTTGGATGCAGATTCAGAAGGAGCTTCATGCTCCACCCATCAGTTCTTTGGTTTGGATTGCTATACAGACCTGATTTTGCCTCACATGCTTGTTAACATGTTAATGGAAGGGCGTCTTTTGAAACATTGCTATGAGAAGCGTGAGGGTGTATTCAATTATAGTATCATTTAGTGTCACGTTTGAACCACTATTAGTTCAGTTGGTGCTTTTCTTCATTACAATGGGTGAGCGTTTGAAATGATTGTACAAGGTAGAGGGTCCTGTTGAAGTGTGACTTTGGGGGACCACGGTAGAGCTGTGGAGAGATCCTTGGGTACTGTGTTGCCAAATCTGTTGAGATTAAATTTGTTTTTATCAGTATGTTGGATTTTCTCATGCAAGTTCAGCTAAGTCATTCTTACTTTCAATATGCTAATTTGATTGCAGGCCAACCCATATGTATGTTGCTTTTGTTGCTGGTAACAAGGGTAGGGGCAGATGGGATCATATTACACTTTTAGCGATGGGGTTGCTCAGTGGGATACCGTCCACTTGGTCCACACTCTTACAATTGAAAGAAGTGAAATTTTGTGTTCTAAATAATAATTTCCTGTCATGGATCTTCTTTGCCTCCATCATCTCTAACGTATTTTTTTACTCTCGCTAAGCAAGTGACACCCAAAATTGTTGCATTTAGTGCTGGGTATGATTCTATACTTTTGAGAACACATTTTGAAGGCCTGTTTTGGACTATATGCTTGCGAATCTAACGCTAAAAACATAGCAACACAACTGGGTATTAACCCTTAATCCCTGAACAGCCCTAGGGCTCTGGAGATACGGGGTTGTTTTAGTCAAATATTGTCTTCATCAAATTTCAAGAAGTGCAAAACAATATCAAAGATTGAAGTATTGTGTGATTGTGGTTGATAATTAACCCCAAGTGACCATATTTAGGTCTTGATAAAACTTTGAAGATGAATAAAACCTTATCAAATCATTGTTTTTTTTTTTTTTTTTCATTATAGGTTTGTTTTTAAGTCTGTTTTCAGCATCAAAAATCTGATTTTGAAAATGAAAGTTGTTGATTTTTCTACTCGAGATTTTGTACAAGGGTGTCCATTGCAATCTTGAGTTTTCTAGTGTTGGAAGATCTTGAAAATGAGCCTCAAATACACTAGAGCTTGGAGAAAATTCCACATTAGAAATTCATTTAAAAAATACATAGGAGTAGATTTTTAAAGCAATAAGTTGATCACAACTAGACATGTAATGACCTTAAACCTCATGTTTGTCTGGTGACTAACTTTTTCAATTTGACATATGAAATGAGGATTAAAAGACTTCAAGTCAATTTTGCACTTTTGACACCCTCATGTTCAAACATTATAATCTTTCAAACTATAAATGGTATTGTTGTGTTTTCTTTTCCAATGTAGTCTCTAACATGTTTAGTTCAAATTTGTACGGTTAAAATTGAAAAAAACTTGATGAAATTCATGAAAAGGTTGATTGTTCATTTTCAGGAAAATGCTACGAAGTTCAAGAAAGCCTTGGGCATTTAGGGGTTAAGGGTTTTACAGTAGAGATTGAAACATAATGTGATTATGATTGATATGTATTAGACTTGTACATATGGCCAAAAAGGGCCTTTGGACCGTTCAGGGGTTAAACAACCAAGCATCCTTTTGCAAGTACAATACAAGGGTATTTTTCTTGTATTTGGAATGCATTCACACCTTTATTACATTTGCAATCAACAAGGAAGTTAGAATATAGATTAATGCTATTCTAGTGAGGTAGTCAAATTCCCAAATTAAAACTTTTTGTTGGTAGCAAGTGTCAGTTATATGGTAGCGTACATACTATGTATTATAGTAGCTCGGTCCTTTAAGGGTTAAGAGGGCCTCCAAAATTGAAAATACAAACTCAAACACCAAAAGAATGTGTGCATAAAATAACAATTAGAAATATGGCCTCTCACAACTTTTATTATTTGGAGGAGCACATTCACGATCTATAATTGCTTTGAACACCCCAGAGGACCAAAAGTGTCCACACATAATCTTAGAGGCTTGTATAACATTTTGGATCTAATTTCTTGATTTTGCTATAAACTACAATTATGAAGGCATTCAAGTGGTCAATGCGTAATGGCAAGGCAAGTCAAATGTTGTACAATTGCCTCAAGAGCCTCAATTAGGTGCAACACCATACGGGGCATGGTGGCAAGCAATGTCTTAGAAGCTACAGTTGATCAATACTCATTGCAAACTTCCTTGCGTGTACTTTGTGGTAGTAGAGAATTTGCTAGCAAAAGTTCAAGCATGTTCTAGACCCTTGTTGTGGCAAACCTCACCAATTGTGCCAGTCATTGTATTTTGTGCAATAGCAATTTAAAGCCCTAAAACTTAACATACAAAGAAGTACAATCTTCAATAATTAGCAAATGAGTGCATTCACATCTAATCTTGCTACTCACCAAAATTGGGATGAACTAGGGACTTATAGAGAATCTTGTAAAAATTAATAAATAACAACTACTTGTCAAAAAATGAGATTTTGCCATCACAGGTTATTTAATCAACTGTTATAATCTCCCATTTTCCACGATCAAGTGTTCTCAAAGTTTGCAAGCCATTTTCTAATTAGGTGTTCCACTATTTTTAATGATCGCTTTTTTGGATCATCCAATTGACTAAAATATAATTCATGAAAATTGTAGATCTTCTAAAACTCTAATTTTGGTGAAAATGACTTGGGTGCTTAGGGGTTAATCTTGACAAGATGTATGCATAGGCTGGGGCATGTGAGAAATTTTGACAGGAACTTTGGAAATCTCAATTTTGAGAATTTGTTAAAAATATAGGAAAACGAGCACCAAATTACGCAGAAGGTGACTTCAAAGTTATCAGAAGTGTAGTTTCACTTCGTATTGATTTAAAGTTTCAAGTTCTCTCTAAAATTATTTTAGTTGCATTTTAGATCCAAAATTGTTGGCTTTGAACCGAAGGGGAAAAGACTTTGTATTTTGGAAAGAAAAGGTAAAACATGTTAGGAAGTTTGAGGAGGACCTTACTGGAAGAAGCCATGCTGCAGGCAGAGCAGTGTTTTTTTTTTTTTTTTTTTTTTTTCTTCTGTTTGGAGCAGAAAAGCATCAATTTTTTTACTGGCACCAAACCTATAGAAAAAAAACATGATTACTTGGACGAAATTGTCAAAAAAGCTTCAAATTTAAAAAAAGCTTCAAATTTTAAAAAAAGTTTGGATGAAATTGCCAAATTATGGATGAAAATCAAATTATAGACATATATTATGTGCTAATGTGATATTTTCTATCCAATATATGGATGAATGTTGAAATTTGGAGCACCACTACAATATTTTAAATCGCCACTTTGTCACTTCTTTAAAAATGAAAAAAAAAAAGAAAAAAAGAAAAAAAGAAAAAAAGAAAAAAACCCTGACACAGAGCTGAGTTTGTTCATTTATCAATACATGGCTCCAAGCACACCCTCCCTCATCCATCCATAAGTGATTTTTTCATCTGCTCATGACACGGATGAGAAACTCATGTTCTGAGTTCTGACCAGTGCAAGGCGTCGTCTCCTCCTCTCTGTGTTCCCAAGCTCCTCGGATCCCAGATCCAAATCGTTAGTGCTCATCTCCCTCTTGCCTTCTAAGCTTAGATCCAGGTCCGATCTGCATTTCCTTTTTTCCCACAATGCCCGATTCTGCAAAAAAATTATAAGCTTTTCTGTTCGCTATTTAGCTTAAACGGCAAAGAGCTAGGTGGGGTCGCTTTCATTTGTTGATTCTCGTTCTGCATTCTGCAATGCGGAATTAGTTGACAAAGAGCTCGGGTGTACCAGCAATTCGTTGAATCGGTTGGTCAAATTCCTGTGCACTTTTCTTTCGGTTTAGTAGTGATCCAAGGAATGGATTCTACTGCCAGTTTGTGTGCAGAGATAGATTAGGGTTTGAGAGCTGTGCATTCTTGTAGCACTTCAATACAGCTGATGGACCATGACGAGCGCGGCGGTTGAACTCGCATCTATCGATTTTCGACAAGAGTTAACAAGGTCGATCTAAGGTGAGGATTTTGTCTTACTAATTCCAGATAAGTTCCCTCATATCATGGATCTGAACTGTGAAGATTGATTTTTGAAATTTTTAGTTGTTGCTAAGCGCAAATGGAACGCAACTCAATTCGTTATGTGGTATTGTCTTAAATTACTTATAAACTTGCAATATCGCTATGGTACGGTGTCTTTACCTAAACTACGCATCATACTTCGTTTTCACCTTCTCATACAAGACTTTAAGGATTCAGAATGATAAAGGGATTTTCCGCAAATAGAACCTTGTTATGTGGTATGACTGAAGTTGTAACATGTGCTTGTTTTGACCTTCCACAATCCTTGAAGCCTTTCAAGCCTGCTTTGCATGATAAGGTTGAAACCAAGATCTTTTCGTAGTTGTCATTGATTTAGGGTTCCTACGTGAATGGCATTGAATCATATTGTAGATCTATGGTTCAAAGAGCCAGGTGGAACTGGATTTAGGTTGTTTGGAGTCCAGAAATGCTCCTTGCATTCTGTTTTGTTGAACTGTTGGAGGAATTGATAATCCCTCGTTTGTTGAATTATCTGTAACTTGTGTGAATGCAGTTGTTTCTTGCGCTGTGAGGGAGGATTGTCGGCCGTCTTGCACTTTTGTCTGAACATCTTGCGAGTGATAAGAATGCCTATCCGAAGAGTGATCTTCTACCAACTCGGAAGAAGTTCAAACTTCTCGAATGGGTCGAATTGCCGTTGCTCCAAGTCCCAGATGGCGGACCTCGGACAGGAAGCTGAGGCGAATGATGAGCATAGCCTCTCGTCCCAGGAGCGCTTTTCTCATCGTCCTGACTGTGTTGGTCATTCTCTCCATGCACATCTTGGACTCCACCTTCCCTTGGCATGCGTTTGGACGCTTGGGAACCACGAATGGGCTCCCCATGCTGTCTCCCGGTTGTGACCTATTCACTGGCAGCTGGGAGTACGATGAAACGTATCCTTTGTATACCAGTTGCTCGTTTGCTGAGCAAGGCTTCCGATGTGCCGAGAATGGAAGGGCCGACCTGCAGTACCGGAACTGGCGTTGGCAGCCCCGTGATTGTAACATGCCGAGGTATATTCGCCTCTGTGCATGGGCATGCTCGATTAGAAGATGCAAGTAGCTAATTCCGTTGTGAAAACATTGATTTCACAGAATAAGCAGTGCTTCTCGATTTTACTACTTCTACATCAACCATAATGCCAGTCTTGTTTATACTCGACAGTTGAGCTCTGTGCGATGTATGCTCATGACGGAGGTTTGGTTCTGTGGTTTATCAGATTCAATGCCCGGGACATGCTTCGGAGGCTGACGAATAAGCGGCTTGCATTCATTGGAGATTCCATGGGCAGGACCCAGTGGGAGTCTCTTGTGTGTCTTTTAATGGCCGGAGTCCCGGATAAGACTCTGGTGAAGGAAATCAAAGGGAGGGTCATCACGAAAACAGCTCCTTACCTAGCAGTAGTGTTCCCTGGCTTCAATGTGACGGTGGAATACTACAGGTCGCCTTGGCTAGTCCGCAGGGGTCATCCTCCCAGACATTCACCGAAACGAGTAATGGCAACACTGAAACTGGACAAGCTGGAGCTCGTCAGTCGTAGTTGGAAACAAGCCGATGTCCTCGTCTTTAATACTGGCCATTGGTGGACAACTACCAAAACTTACCGTTTGTGAGTTTCTTCCCTGTTCCTTTCAAAATATTTACATTAGTGTTGACTTTGATGCTACTGACATATTCTTCACTGACTATGGTGATGTAGTTTGGCCCCTTTGGAATTACGTTTTTCACAACATGAGCAATTCATTCGTTGTTATTTTGATCCTTGAAGTTTTTGTGTCTTTCCTCCTGGTTTTATCACTGAACCCGGTCGTACATGAACTAAGCAACCATGATGCTGGCAGGGGTTGCTACTTCCAGGTAGGGTCGAGCATCCGCCTTGGCATGAAGATGGAGGAAGCCTACAGAAGCGCCGTCGCAACATGGGCTGCCTGGGTGAACGAGCAACTGAACCCAGACGTTGCCCACGTCTTCTTCCGCAGCTTTGAACCGAGCCACTGGTACAGGAAATCTTGCCTCAATAGCACCTTTCCTATAACGAATGAAACGCATCTCCAGCCCCTCGGGGAGTACATGCAATCTGGCGTGCTGGACGATATCTGGGATACTTTGCAAGTGCGAGCAACGCTGCTCAATATCACTAAGCTGTCGTCTTTTCGACCTGATGGCCACATCTTTAACTACAGTCGTGGAGGTCCTCGTCTGGACTGCGCCCATTGGTGTCTTCCTGGCGTTCCCGACATATGGAACGAGCAGTTGTATGCTTTGTTACTGCTCAGAGCTTCAGAACGAGCTTCTGCCAAGTAACTCAGCCTCAGTCTGAGCTCTCTGATTGCTCTAGGGGTTGTTTTCGTTGCCTTGTATGCTGCAGGACATCGTGTTCACCGCATATAGCAGGTTTTTGGTGTTGGCCACTGAAGCATATGCAGAACGATAACGTGGGCTACTAGAGCCTGTGTGAATAAGAGTTGCTTTCGCCCTATGGGAGGCGAAGAGGTCACCTTGAGACTGCAGATACTTTCACACCGTCTTGGGAGCTACTGCCCTTCTTCAATCTCGCCACTGAAACGCGGGATTTGTAGAGCACTGTTACTCCGGCTGACTGCACAATTCCAGCACTTACAGCAGTAAATCTGTAATTCAGCTTTCTCTGTTTCTGATCAAGGGTGGAGGAGTTGGTTGATTGCTCCTGGGAGGCTACCTGGTGAACACATAGGAGAAGATTCTGAAAAGTAGCAAGGCTGCCTCCAGCGTACCCTGCTTTGGACTCTAGCCAATTGTGGCGTTTGCACGTGTGTACTGAAGCTGGTATGAAGTTGTTGGTCGACGACTTTTGAGATTTTGGATTGGTGGAAGAAGGAAGAATTATTCTTTGCCACCACTGGTGTTGTGCATCTCTGGAAAGCAGCCTCTGCTGGAGATTCTGAAGTCGATGTCAGTGCGTAGTGAAACGTACAGCTTTTGGCCTTTGGGGCCATAAGACTTACAGGTCAGTAAGGATCCGCATTCTTTCTATTGTACTAGCATTGAGTACAATTGTATTATAGAACCATTTATTGATAACCGTGCATTTCCTTCGTGAGGTAGGAGATGTTTCATGGTTTGTTGCGTTCAAACCAGGATGTACCAGTGAAAAGTTCGTTGTATTTGTGAAGTTACGGGTTTGCTGCAAGTTGAGACTTTGGTTTCTGGTGTATGGTGAATTGATATGAACTGCTCCAATTTTCTGGTGTTGGTTTTTTTACTTTACTAGTCATGACATTAATGACAACTGCTGAATTTGCAGCTCTTGCATGGTATGGTGCTTGCACTGAAATGGAATGGTGGTCGTGTATGGCACACATGGCATCCTTGTCAGTTATCATTAGACAGTATAAGGACTCTGGATGCATTGATTCATTCATCTGTTTTATGAGCAGATTTTAACTAGAAAACAGAAAATCTGAAAACAACTAAAAGTTCTCTTTGTTGTCAGTACTTGGCAGTCAGTATAATTTTAGGAAATATATGTAAGTACTCATGGCTTTTGAAAATTTCTGAAAATGCCCTTCGCTGTTGAATGTAAAGTTCAATCTGACTTAAGCTTACAACAATCCTGCTTTTATACCTGTACCTTGTGTTGCCTACGTGTCCTAAAATGGATTAATTGTCCATGTCTTTCGCAATGCACAGTTAATTTCTCTTTGATTCTAATTCTGCTTTCTAATCCACTTGGGCAATGTTTTAGAAGTGCTTAGTCGAATACAAGTTTCTCAAGTAAATGAGAGTCAACCTGGGCGTGGACTTGTAATTTGGGGTGTACAAATGGATCCTCTTGTCATTTTTGAAAAGAAGGGGGATATTTTTATTATTCTTTTGGAAAGTTAGAGGTATTCTGATAATTTTCCCAAGAATATCTTATTTTCTTTGTCATTAACTAGGTTTTTTTTAAATGTAATGAAATTTTGTAATTCTTGCATGTCTTATACACTTTCAAAAGATGCACCTTCAACAAACTACACCATTTCTTCTTCCACATCGTGAGAGGTTTGAATGTTAAAATTTGTGCAAGATCACGCATGTCCAGATCTTGTTGTGAAACTTTTCTATGATCGTACTAGTTTTGTTACAAGAGTAAAATTTTAGAGCAGTAGGTGACGTGCTTTCATGTTTTGGCAAATAATTTTCCTCTCACACCATAGGTGAGGAAATCTAAACAATTGAAATAGACCAAATCATCAAGCTATTCTATTACCAAACAAACAGTAGATTTTCTTTGATACAAAAGTTTACATCATAAATGGACTTTTTATTCTAACCTTGAAACCCCATAACATTTGTAATACAATGTCCATTGCATGTACTAAGTAATGATTATACTAATTTTGATGTATTTTTCATGTAGAAACAACGTGCAGCCTTTTATAAAAGCAATTAGTATAAAACAAGATAAAAATCTTCCAATTCTACCAAGTTAGGGATGCACAATGTCGTTGAGTTTATTGAAGTGTTGTAATTAGTATTCTAATCAGAGAAATTTAAATATTGATTTTAAAAAACTATATTGTGTGAGTCCTACTTTTAAAACGGTTTGAAATTCAAAACTCAACAATTTAAGCAAATAGGATAGCAAATTTAAGATGTAAATTTCTAAGTACAAAGACTCACAAAACTTTACAAAAAACTAATATTCTTGTTCCTTCCTAATTGTGTTGGCTTGAGAGGAGGTTTGGTTTCTTCTATGTATTTTCACAACTTTGACAAGTGGAATTTGTTTAGCTAATGCATACACAATATGACAGGTTCTCATCATATTTTAAGATGTTCACATACAATTGCTACTAAGCTATTTGTTTCTTTTCCCAAACAATCTAAACAAGACCCCTCTTCTTAATCTAATATTTTGACATCTTCAAATTTCTACTTGGTCTTGGTGCAAAGGAATGTAACCTTTGTGTGTAATTTAGATGAAGTGTTTGTATTACTCAATAGAATTTCTAATATTTAAATTCAGGTCTTTTGCATATAGTGGTGATAGACAAGACACTTTTTTGTAGGAATGCATTAGGAGGGATTTGGACCCCCAAAGAGGCCCCTTCCCCCAAATCCATGGGAGTTTTGGGAACACCTTCCACATGGGTAGTGTCCTGCAGGCCACGCTGGCACTACGTTGACCACGTCAGCCTGTATTATTTTTTTATTTTTTATTTTTTGAAAAAAATTCAAAATACAAATTCAAAAATTTTCTTATTTTTTTCTAAGACTTTTGATTTTTTTTTAGTTAAATTTTCTGCTGACCAACAGGGGCTGGTTCCCAATATCGGGAACAAAAGAACTTACAGCCCCTTTGGGGGTCCAAATCCCTTGTAATGTTAACAATGAACCATTTTATTAACAACATTGGATAGTCAAGTAGCTAAATTGTGTTCATCCTTATTTATTTATTTATTTATTTTTAAATCCATGTACTCATCTTTAAATTTTTATGATTCGGAAAATATAATTCACATATAAATTAGCAAAGTAGACTTATAATGTGACATTTCAGTAGATCCTTATATGTTGCAAAAATTCATTGGAGTGAGAGCATTTATGAGAGCTTTCAAGCACAATAGCGCATGTGCTTATCTTTGCAAATCTAACTCGTTAAAGAGACAACTACCTTGACCAAAATTTTGGAGTAGCCCAAGGGATTTCAAGACATTTTCAAAAAGACAATGTTAACACCACACCTAAATATTGTCCATGTAAGTTGAAGAACTTTATACATTGATGTGGTCACAATATCAACAAATACACATGAAAATTAGCAATCTAGTCAATGCCCCTCACAAAAGCGCAAAAATCTCTACATCAAAGCTTTGATAAAATGGAGTGTTATGAACATGATACCATTAAAACTTCAAAGTGAAGTCTCTTTGCAAGGATAAAAGAGGCATTGAAAATCAGCAAAAGTTTATTTGATTACGTTATAACAATATTTTGTGTTTTGCATGTAATTTATATACAACTTTTGTTTTTTCAAAATCCAATATATGAATTAGGCTTTTAAGCTCCAAATCTCAACTAGAGATTACTATGGTGCATGATAATTATAACTAGCAAACCCCAATTTGAGTGGTTAGCCTATTGCTTTGTCAAAAAAAAATTTATCAAAAATTTGAGACCACCAAGATGAAATTTAGGATTTGTCCTACTTGGTGGTGGAATTACTTTTGAGCTAATGAATATATGTGTTGTGCTTTAGTATTTCTTGTTGAGACAATAGTTGTTGGTTATAAGTGTTATGTACTATAGAAGTTTTTTTATTACAAGTACTCCATTTCATCTTTTGAATCTTTTCCAAAGCTTTGAGAACTTTAAATAATTCCTTTTTAGTTTATTTGGAGATACCCTTAACGCTGAAAGATAAACAAGAATTAGATAGGTTTAACAACAAAAATGACCGTGTATGGATTAAGTTAGGCACACAAACCTGAGCTTTGATGATTTTGTTGTAGGTTGAAAACAATTAATGTCATAGATGAAAAGTGTCATTTTAAGGTTGTTTTAAAGGACTCAACAAAGATAATAATTGCAGATTTCTTTTAAGGAAGAAAATCTTGAGCATGAATGATGGTTGCAAAGACTTGTTCATTTTATGTCAAAATTTAAAAGTAACTTTTATTGCAAGTATTTCATGATAAACATATAATTCTTGCAAATATGAAAAGCTATCAATTGCATGAGTTCCTTCAAAGGTTTGTTGCAAAACAAAGGAAGTGATATCACAAAAAAATAATAGAAAAAACAACAAAGAGATTTTTTGGTAGGATTTTCTAGAAGCAAGGTTAAATTGTATAAAATAGAACTTTGTGAAACTGGTTAAAAACGGAAAAAAAAATCTTATCAGAAGTCTTACTATTAACCAACTTCTATTGCAGCAACAATAGTTTAAAAAACTTTAAAATTCCATTTTTGATGATAAACCTGTAAAATTCCTTTGTTTACATGCTCAAATGGTTTGAAACTGTTCTCTCAATAAAATGATTAGTGGATTAAATTAATTTCAATAATTTAATAATGAGATCTACTTTTTTGCTTACTTATGTACATCTTTTCAAAATTTTAAACTTTGTACGGGCATACTTTATTAGATAATAACACTCAAAGTAGGGTCAATTTTTTTTTCAAAGCTTCTCTAAAATTTCAATTTTCATTTTAATCTTCCAAAATGATATCTTCCATATTATGAATTTCTTGTGCAAATTGAATATCTAGTAGAGCATGAAGTTGGCTATAAGCCCCACAAATTTCATGATCATCCAATGCTTAAAACATAGTGGAAAATTTTGGAAGCAAAAACTGCTTCATTGAAATTGTCATTACACTAAGAAAATTTCATTGAAGAGATTCTTATAGTAATAATTCTCAATCACAAAATTAGTACAATATAAACCTAGAACATCATGTAAAGTACTTGCCAAAGAATATCTTTCTAAAAATGAAAAGTAAACTAGAAGTTATTACATAGTAAAGGAGAGTTGATTGCAAACTTTGCTCATTGGCCAAGTCATTGTAAAGTGCTTTTGAGCACTTTGCAGGCAACACCCTTCCCAATCTCTTTCTTTTTGATTTTTTTAAGGATGCCCGTGTTGACACCTAAATCACATATGGCACCATATTTCACTCAAAAATCATTCAATTCCAATTATATTGGGAGGAGTGCAAGCTTTTCAATATGAGCACATACACCCTTATTTTCATAATCTTATCTCAAGAATTTACACGGAAAATGTTTGCCCGAATATCCAAAAGCCCAAAGTGTGCTCCTTGGTCCTTTAGGGGTTAAAAGACCATTGTCCCTTCAAGGAACAATTGAGATTTTGGGCATGTATACTAGTCTGTAAGATTTTTGAAACTTTTACGAATGGTGGGGAATTCAAGAAAAACTTATGTGGGGATCTAATTTTTTCTTCATTTCAACATTCAAAGGAAAAAGTTATGCAATAATTTATCAAAACTAGGGGAGGAGGAGCAATTTGGGCAAGGCCTTTCTTTTGTACATGGGTATTGACTTCAAAGTTGGTTAGCCTATAGGCACACAAGGTGTGACCACTTGGGTAGAAGAATGTGGAGTGGAAGGGGTTTGTCTTGGAGGACGCTCAACACTCCATTTCATCTTATTCTTGTAAAATTTGGAAGTTCATTTGTTTGAGCAATTTTTGTATTATTGTTGTTTTTAAAATTTCTTCCAAGTTGTAGTAAACTAAGATTCCTTGGTTTTCATCTTTTGGATTAGCATAATTCAGATTTTTGGAATGTACATAATGCCTCCAATTTTGCCTAGTGTATTTGCAAATTTCATGAGCTTTTGGCATTGCAATATTTTATACAATAAGTTGTACTCCTCCAATTCATTTGAAAAGATCTCATGTTTCATGGAGTTAAACCTCAACTTTGTGTATAACAATTTTTTTTATCATAAGAATGGTCAAAGGCTTGTAAAAATTTTGAGCACAAAGAAAAAGCATTTTCTTTTAGTTTGGATGTCAATATCTCACTCTTCTTCATCTGAAATGAGCTAATTTTTTCCCACAAGCACTTCTTGTAGTCTCCGGCAAGATTCTATGGTCGGAATTTTTTTCAAACTCTTTTTCCTACCTCTTTAAATGTTCCCCTGGAAGCGGCTGTTTTGAGTGACTTTTACCCCAAAAAATGGGCTTGGAACCTCAAGGAATAATTCTGTATTTTTCCATATTTATATCGAAATGTAAGATAATTAGAATTCTGCAAATTCTGACCCGTTTTATATCATGTAATTTCGAATCATCCGACTTTTATTTACTTATTTTTATTTGCCATTTCAACAAGCTGACTTTGTATTGATAGCCGGTTCCTCCCTGCACATTAACCCCAACCTTATCAAATTTAATAAGGACGTAACTTTTCTTCTCACATAGTTCCCATGGCCAATCACAGAAGCCAACAGGAGAGCGGGAACAAACAATGGGAACAAGGACAGGAACATAAGTTACAACCCGGGAGGAGTGAGCCACCCATCATTGTAGGTTGGGAACAACCATATCCTGGGCAGCTGATCCTGAGGGTACAACTTTGCACCTGCCAGTACTGGAGGCATTTATGGGGTCCTAACCTGAATTGCTCAGATGTCCAAGGAGCCTAGTTGGGTTCATTACCAGTACACACCAGTACCTTATTTCTCATGTCACTACTCACTATTCCCCATTGCCCTTCGTGTAAAAACCAGTAAAAGAGAACCATGATCTCTCTCTCCTTGTAAACATCCACATCCAAAATCCACAAAAGAGTCAAACACTATCTCACAATTGGATTTTATTTCCTTATTTTGAGATACAAGGGTACTGCATCACACTAAGAACTCATCCCTTGAGGTAGCAATAAGGTACAAGCTTGATTGGTCAAGAGTGGGTAAGAAATGTAAGTTTTTTTTTTGTCACTCTATGTTTTGTATGTAGCTGCGAATGTAGGTCTGCTTCAACTTTTGAATGCTAGAAAAGTTCTGTAGCTTCTTTGTCTCTCACAAACAAATCTTGGGTGTTTTGGTTTTTGCAGAAAGTACGTAAATGATTTTGTGGTGGGGACTTTAAGCTATACACAACGCCTTTAACTTTCAAGAGCCAAAGCAAAGCTCCACACTCAAGAACCAAACCAAAGCTTCTTGCTCATATGTTTTTTCAAATATTGGTCAAATTTTGAATAGACAAAGTGAGGGAAGGTGGAAAGCAAACTTTGTAAAAGATGTCACAGTGGACTCGAGGAGTGCTAATTCATGATCATGTTCAACATCGTGTTGAGTGTGTTAATCTTCATTGTTAGAATGATTGCAATATTTCACAAGTGGTATTTTAACTGGTCACATTTGACATTCAAGGATTAACTATTGATAACTCACTTGTCTTTCAATTACAGCCTTGGGCTTGATATATTGCTCAAAGTACTTGGCCCTAGTAGAAAAGCTCTGACTTTTACATGGCAAAACAAATCAGGTTTTCGATAAACTCCCTCCAAAAGATTGAATTTGGAAATTTTGATCTCAAACTTGGTGTTAGAAACCATGAGTTTTTAAATCGTTATAGGTGCCATAGCTTTCTATCTGCTTTTCGATTACATATTGGTAATCACGTGTGTAATCAACATGTACAAGATAAATTTGTTTTATCATTTTTGAAGTCAATTATTGAGTTGACTTCATCCTATGGACAAGAGCTCAATTGGACATATGGTGTGGACGGGCACGTTGACAAAAAAATTTCCCAATGTGACAACCATGCCCACATATAGGTATGACCATTAACTAAGCCACAAAAATTATACTTGTATGGGAACCATAGAAACATTGCATGCTTCACTAACTTTGAGAAGCCAAATATGCATTAGAGGAAAAATGAGCTCAAGAGAAAGCCCTCAAAGGAGGTGGCTAGAGGGATCAAAAGCTTTTAGATGTAATGTCCTTTTTCAAATCAAAAGATACTAATGCCCTATACCCGCTTGCAACTTATGACTTAGTACTTCATGAGGATAATGTCTTTTTACAATATTACATTCTCCTTGTTTAATGAGTGTCCTTGTTTGATTGGGAATTCTAATCATATTTTATTCTTGTATCCCACTAGAGGTCCATGTATTTTTCATTGTCATGTTATAATGTTGTTTTGCATCATCAAATCCTTTTGTCATGTAGCTATATACATTTGAGTAGTTCACACAAGGTAGAGACCCTTGTGTAGGTACCTTACCTATGCTTCTCTTGCTTAAATAAATAAGGTGAACACCATATTTGTTATAATGAGAGAATGGGGACCTCTCAAAATAAATTTGTCAAATTTTGACCAAAATCAACAATTTCCATCCAAAATCAACAATTTCCATCCAAAATCACCAATTTCCATTAAAATGAGAGATTTTAGCTCTAATCAAGCTAAATTGACCTAAAAGCTTTTGTAAAATTGTCATTTTTTTTTTTGAATTTTGAGTATTTTACCTCTCATTTCACTAGAATACTCTCATAATAACGAATATGGTGTTGGTGGTGTGTCAAGATTGAGAGGCCTTCTCTGGAGCTCATTTTCCTCACGTTAGGTGTGAATAGCTTGTACCCTGTCTTGGCCTATCTAACTTGTAGGAGGAGAGATATCAATTAGAGCTCTAAAAGCATTCATCAATACATAAGGTACATATTGGGTTCTTTAATGGAGGAGGGTGAACATTTCAAATGTCAATGTTTTTTGAGCCTTCACCATTTCAACTTCAAAATTTCATAACTAACCCCACAAGAATTCATAATAAACAAAACAACTTGAGTTGAATACAGGTTTTGTTTATGTTTTGAAAACAATGTACTAAAAATTACATTTGAGGAATCTAGCACTCAAAAAATGAAAATTAGCTGGCAATAACACTTCATGCTTAAACTATATATATATAAAATAAGCTTAGTTCTATTAGTTGGGTAGTTGGGTGTTGCTCCAAGAAGATTAAGTGACGGTTATGTGGAGGAGAGAGAGAGAGAAAGAGAGAGAGAGAGAGCATAGCATAGCAACACCATACATTGCTAATGGGATACCCCCTCTGAGCATGAAAATGTGTTTTTTAATGCTAATTTTGGTGATTTTTTTATATTTGGATCAAAAGATTTGTTTCACCTTTATCATTCTAAGGCTATACTAAAAAAAATAGGTGTGCTTAAATTTCAAATTAAAAATATAGGACTTTTGAGTTACTTAAAGCAAAAATATACCAAAAATTGATATTGGTGCAATGATATTTAAAAAGAAATTGTATATGTCATGTTTTCTTTTAAGGAGGTGATAATGTTGAGATTGAATGAATGATTGACCCCTTTATAAATAAAAAATAGCACTATATTATCAAATTTCATGCTTAGAGGGGGTGTCCCGTTAGCAATTTAGGATGTCGCTATAGTAATTCCATATGTGTATATATATATATATATTTCACTTGCATTCATGGAAATATCATTACAATTAGAATATAGCTTTTGATTTTTTTAAGCACCTAGCTTGAATCTTCATTTGGTTTTTTCAAATTTGTAAATGCTCATAGTCTAGCATGAAGTGGAAAGAATAGAACAATAATGAATTACATCTTGGGTGAGAGTACACTAGAGGTATACCATTGTGGGTGTCACAACCCAAAAATGGAGGTAAACATGATTTTGTACTTGAAATTGCTCAAAGTTTAAAGGGGTTTTTTAGATTTTTTTTTTGTTTTCTTATTAATTATATGTGTTAAGTACGTAGGATCATAATTAAAATTGTTAAAAAAACCTTTTTGAATTGTTAAATTTGTACTTTTGTGGACCATCATTAAAATGTCACATTACTAGAAAGTACTAGAAAATTATGGAAATGCACAAAAAATTTGGACTTGTAGAAATTATGTTCTTCCACCCTTACTTCACAAAAGACGTGCATGGCTCTTCTATCCAAATTTGCATTCAATTTTCTAAATACATCACAAATTTTTCAAATTTCTACAAAAATAATGCTGATTTTTTGCTCGTTTTTTGGCAAGGGATGATTTTGTGAAAATTGATGTTTTCCTTAATTGTGTTTAAGATTCCAAATGATTGTAACTAGGTCTAGAATGGCTAAAAAACAAATTTCCAAAAAAATAATTTTCACAAAAGTCATTTAATATTTTAGTGTTTTTGATGTGTTTTTATACACTAAATATAGTAAAAATTGTGCTGAAAGTGGTACACCTCTAGTGTACTCTCACCCTTTTGGGAAAACTATTCTAGATCAACTTCATCACATTCAAACAAGTTTAAAAGATTGGTTATTATAAACTTCTCTTTTTACTATTAATGCACAAAAATATTAGCAATGAAAACAATTTGGATTTCTTTACTGATTAACATGTCAAATTTGTGCTAAGCATTTCTAGAATTTGTTTTGAGTACTTAACCCTAAAGGATCAAGCTATTTATTTTATTTTTTGGCAACATAGCAATTTAAGGCAGGTATCTATGATTGAAGATTTCCATTATTTTGGTTGTAATTTTAACAAAAGGTGGGAATAAGGAACACATTTCATATGCACTAAATTTCATGACATTTGGAATTATGAGTAAATTGTTATGGCCTTTCATGTTGCTTTTCCTTATCCAAGCAGCAAAAATAAATTGCCTTTTTAAGAAGTATTAATTTGAAATTGGATTTCTAGATTTACATGTATGGTGAATGTTTTGAATCATTCCATTTTGCTCAATGAGATGAAAGTTATGAAGAGTTTTTGTTTGGTGGTAGTTTTGGAATCTCTCCTCTAAAACAAACTTTGAAGTTTTGTGTTTAATTCAGTTTTCAATCTTTTGGAAAAAGAAAAAGAATTAAAGGTTGTAGAATGTTTTTTACAACATTACAACCATTGGGATTAGCATTTTTCATTTCCATAATCAAATTCTTAACAATCTAGTGGTTTGAATCATTCTCTACCTTTTACTTACAATTTTATTCCCATATGTTTTACAATTCCAAACGATTTGAATTTTTTCAAGCATGTATCCAAGTTGCCTTGATGAATGAATCCAGAAAGTTGCAACCATATTGATTTTTTTTTCATACAAATGTGACCTTCTAAAGTGCAGGTGCTCAAATTTTTGCAAGGACAAAAAATAACTTTTTGTCAATTCAAACTCATTGGTAAAATTTCTGAGATTTTTTCCACATCTTTTAAAACTAGTGTACTAAAAAATCTTACAATGACATGTGTCCAAAAATGTTTTTATCTAAAATTTGACACTTGTGCTAGAAATGACAGTTTTGGAGCGGTTTTACTGAAAACTTACTTAGAAGCCTTTAGGGTTAATATAGGGTTAATATACTTCGATGGATGTTCATATGCAAAGTTATAAAACACGATAACATTCATGTTGTAGCATACATTGCCATGACCTTTACGAGTTTATTTCACCTTCAATATCTTTAATTTGTACTACTTGTAGAATTATTGGACATTCAGTGGAGCTTAAAAGTATTTCTTAATCAAGTTTATAGCTAACACACTTAAAGATGTTGTAATTAATAACGATATCCCATTTTTAGGACATTCATCCATAAAATCCTGATATAGAAATTGCTGTTGCGAATAAGATTCAAGTAACGCAAGATGTGCGTTGAAATCCTCTTCAATTTGCTAATAAGAAAGTCTCAGATATTGACTAGAGTAATATTGAAACTACATTTCAAATCAGGTTTTATGGCAACTTCGTGTCTCATATTCCCTCCGTCCCAAAATGATCTTCCTATTACACAAAATGTTATAAATTAAGCTTGAAAAGAACCATTTTTCAAATTTTTTTGACCTATAAACAGAGTTTGATGTAAGTTCTCCTATTGTTCTGAAATTTTGAGTTCCAAATTAGTTTTCAAAGTGTGGTTTCAAAATGCTTGAAAATTGAATTTTTGAGGCATTTTTGAAGAGCACCGGTGGCCACTCATTTGATGGCATCGGATTGGTTAGCATGTTCATGCTTTTGGACTAGTATGTGCATGTGTTGCTAGCTCCCTTCCTCCTGCAACAAGAAGATCATTTTGGAACACTAAATAAAGGCAACAAGAAGATCATTTTGGGACAGAGGGAGTAATATACATGCACTGAAACCACATGCCTTGAACATAAATTTTTAAGTTGATTATAGTTGAAAATCAATAAATGCTTTTGAATTATTTGAGAGACTAGAGCACAAATTTGTTTTATTCTCATATATGTTTTCAAAAAGTTTGACAATCTTTATATAAGTAAAATGAAAAAAAAACCGTAGCCCACTAATTTGTATCTTAAATGAAAACTTATGTTCATAAAAGAGAAATTGACAAAATATTAAGAAACCAAGGTTAATGTTTAGTACTCAAGAAACATTTTAAACTCTAGTAAAAATGTTGGAATTTGAGAAGAATCTTATTTCAAGTTCAAGGTTTTATATACGTTCAAATACATATAACATAATTTTAGGGAGTCATGGATGTAAATCTCATGAATGTTAAACTATCTATAGTCCAATTAGTTCTTTGATTCTTTGTTTATCCCATTTGTAACCAAAAAGTTATGGTTGAGAATCAACTAAACAATCATGAGAATCAATCAAATAACCAGGATCTCCAAACTCTGTCATGTGAATTTCTAAAATAACTAAAGATTAAAGGAGAATCACAATTACTTTTGGGCAAGATCAAAATACTTTGGGGTTTTTTTGTATAATCTTAAAAATCGCTTCTATACTTTGGATTCCACATGTTAACCCCTAAAGACCCAAGGAGCCCACTTTGGGCCTTTATGAGAACTTGGGCAGGCTTTATTGACTTCATAATTTGGAAATTTTTCATGAAATTTTTAAGATAGATGCTACTCATCATAATCTACAAGTGAAGTTTTATTTCATGTCATTCCAACAAGTAATGCAAAAGTTATAAGGTTTTTTTGATTTCAATATCAAACCACGCAGCAAAAAATATATTCTAAATTTTTTATTTTTATTTTTATATAATTGTATAGATTGATACCTATTCAAAAAAATTGAATCACTCAATTCCAAACAATGAGGTAAGAGTTAAAAGGAGTTTTATTTTTGCAAGCAATGAAGGTAGGAAGAGGGTAGAAAAAACATATAAAGTTATCTTTTACTCTCAATTTTGAAAATTTTCAAATGAAAATGAAAAATAAAGTTACTTATTGTCTATTAGAGCATTTTCACCATTGGGATTATGAATTTTCAAATTCTTCTAAAACTTAGTAGCATATTAGTTATATCTTTCATTCATCACTACTTTTCACTTTACAATTTTTGTAAAAATGAATCAAAAGTTTTTTTTGGTTAATTTTTTTATATATGCTTTCAATCCATTTTCCAACATATTGCAAAAATTGCACAAGAAATAAAACATTCGTGTTTTTCTCTAAAAATTTTGAAAAAAAAAACTTCACCTTCTAGAAGGACTAGAAAAGCCTACCTTTTGAAATTTAGTCACATTGATCTTGCAATTGGTGGGGATGTTCATTTTGAAAATTTGAGACAATGTACTTGTGCAATTCAACTAAAGGATTCTATGGTTGGATTTGTGAAAAAGTAAGTTTCAATGAAGCTTTTGACCCTAGTTTGGAAACTAGTATTTTGAAGCAGTTTTGGGCCTCTAAACACAAAAGAATTTTAGGGACTAACCCTTCAACAACAAGCGAGCTTTGCTCATACGGCACCGTATGGCATGAATACAGTTTTGAGTGAACGATCTTGACTAGTGTAGTTTTGGTTTTTTTTCAATTTTAGCCGATTTGATTTACTTCTTGAAGGGGGGAGTTCATGCTGGAATTTTTGCGGTTTGCATGGAACCCACATTGCTCCAAAATTTTGCAAAACATGAGCATTTTGCTACTATCTAGTTGTGGTTGCCGAGTTATTATTTTCATGTAAATTGAGGTGTTGATCATTGGGGAATTGCTCCAGTGAAGAGAGGTTCAGGGACAACAGGAATGCTCATAAAAAATTTCCATTGAAATTGTAGAGTCCTCTAGCTGCTGCAGTATTTCTTAGCTTTATATACGGCAGCGATTGGTGGCCCGGAGTTGCAAGGGGTGTATATCGCATACGGTGTTGGATTGAGAGGAGCGCGCATTGGGAACACTTGGGGTTTTGGGTGCGACTGTGTGTGTGGTTGGTGAATCTTCACGCAAACTCTAACAAAATTCTACAGATCACCTGCTTTGCAAAATGAGCCTCTCCTACTACCAACTCAAAGGTAAAATTTTGGAGAGTAGTTGCTCTCCAAAATGAGCTTCTTCTTCTATAGACTCAAAAAGGGGAATTCTATAGAGCAGCTGCTCTGCAAAATGAGATCCTTTTCAATTCTCCTAAATCCCTCCAAAAGTCTCAAGACCTATAATATATCAAATTTCCAAATCTATGAAACTCCCAAAATCTATGAAACTCCCAAAATCTATGAAAACTTCAAAATCTCTCAAACTTTCAAACAACACAACTCTCTCAAAAATCTTCCAAATACAATGAGTAATAACAATCTAAAAAACTAACCCAACAAGTTATTACCTATAAATTTTTCAAAAGAAAATATCAACTTCATCAGAAGTTATGGCTCTCCAAAGTTGCAGCCTCCCTCTCACAAAAAATAGCCAACCTCCACACCTTTACTCCTTCATAACTTTCTCTTCAAAACTTCAAATCTCAGCTCCAATAGCTTCTTAGAAAGCTAAGACAAAGAAAAACACACCCTCTAAATCTTGTTGCAAAATAATGGACTTAACATTAACTATGGCTTGTCAAAGTCTCAGCCTTTCTACCTCATATGGCTTGGCAATCCTCAAATTCAAGCAATCATAACTTTTGCATCATAGCTCCAAATAAAACTTGCAAATACAATTTGAAAATGTCTTCTCACCAAAAATAAATTCTTAAAATTTCATAAAGAAAAGATAAAACAGACAACAACCAATTCCCTCTAACTCAAGAACTACCCTCCTTTTAAGGTTTGGCTTTCTTTACTATCAGTTAATTGCCACTCACACTTAACTCTCACTTGCTAAAGGGAAACTTTCCTTTACTTTTCCACCATTTCTAAAGTAAGGTGTATGTTAGCTCATCCTCTAACTCATGTTTAACCTCCACTCAAGATTCTTATCCTCGTATCCTCTCCCGCTTTTCAAATCAAATCCATTTCTTTTAGCAGTTTTATTTAATTCAAAAACGTATCACCTATTGAAAATCAAACATATTTAATAAAGCTATGAAAATCTACATGATGGAATACTTTCCATCAGGACAACAATCGTTGCTGCCGCACTTGCAATGGTTGATGCGTGATCACCTGCAACCTAGCTGGCGACAAGAAGACATGAACAAACGCAGGAAGGTAATTGCTTTGTGCGGGAAAACCTGCTAGCAGGGGTTCTGGACGGGATGGCTTTGGTAACGGCTTCTACCACTCACTTCCAATTGCTTCAACAGAGAGTTCACCAAAAACTGAAATCTGAAAGGACGAGACTAAAATACCACTGAGAATGAAGTGGAAAACAGTAGTGACAAATTGATATGGTTTCTTGTATTCATAACATCAAGCGAGTAGACAATGCTCGGCCTACCTAGTGCAGAATCTGCAGGCTCTAGTACCAACCTGACCCTAGTGACCTTGTATTTCAAAAGTCTGCGAGTCTAGCAGCACTACTCTTGAGTTGCAACCTCACTCAGTCACCTAGAAATACTTCCTACAATTGCTACGTCCAATCCCACATTGTCCTTCCATAATACTAGAACAAAACAATACTATTGAAAATGGGAGCCATGAGCTACTAACACAACAAAAGAGCTCAAGACACGATCTTGCAAAATAGTAGAATGGCAAGTACAACAACTGCGTCGGGAAAGATTTGCAGAGGAGGGGACGGCCAATAATGACGAGGTTGTGAAGAACCGCTTTCCATCACCCCATACCCTAGTCGGCAAAAGCCCCACTTCAAAGTCCATTACCCACTCTGCGTGTGGAGTGTGTAAAAACAAGCTCCCTCACATACAAATTTTTCACCACAACCAGTGCACATCCGCTGAGTCCTGCTATCACACACCACACAACGTTGACAAAGATGGAGGTGACTATAATGAAATGGAGCCCGCCTGCAGCCACATTTTGGAGTGGGTCACAAATTCAACCAGCGTCAGTCCTTGGATGAATGAGTTCCTCCGCTACGCTGTAGTGCTAGTTCAAGCGTGAGCTCATAGGAAGACCCAACGCCTCACAGTCAGAGGCATACAAGATGTAGGAATTTAGCAACCCAAAATCCAAAATAAACAAGAACACGCGATGTCACCTTTTCTGGGACTGTAGCTGAGTTGTATACTCTTGGCGCTGCTGATCCACTAAATCCACGCCGCGCATCCTTGCTTGATACTACAAAAAAATGGAGGATGTTGGAAACTGAACTCGTTCCCTCCCGATCCAACGTCCAGCAAAAGAGTCCGGGCCGATCAAATCACAGGCTGTGGACAACAAGAAAATCGGCTTTGCATCGATCCAGCAAATGGCGGTGATGTTGCAACTTCAATGCATCTTCACCACCAAATGCCCTCTCTTTGGCAAATCTGCATTTGAAAACCCGGTAAGGCTAGTAGGGAATCCCTTTCTAGTTTTATGACAAGTCCCTATTGCCCAGAAGCCACGCCGCATGAGCTCCATGAATAGGCGAGGAGATGTGAAGAAGTTTTCAATTACTATAATGTATCCACGTCCCTCTAGGCCCGCCATAGCTGTCAGAACCGCGTCCTCTCCAATAGAATCACCCTCCGTTCTTGCACCATCAGCTCTTAAATAGACAATAATGTTTGATACATACCTGCTATTCCACAACACAATTAGGGTTCCATACAATCTTAGTTCTTCTATTTCACCCATAACACAATCATACAAAAGAAATGGCCCTAACAAATACTTTGATACACGTGCAATGCAAGAGGCGCTCCAAACAATGGCAAAGACTCTATATCAACAGAGTAAACATGGTTTGAATTACAAAGATAACAAACAAAAGAAGAGTTTTGGTACTTGCTCATTGAGTTTGCCAAAGCCCACACCTTCACGCCAAACTTCATTGGTTTGGACTTCATGTATTGTCTTATGTTGCAAAAACGGCCCTTGTCTGTAAGAGCTCGTTCATTGTTGTATAGGCCTTGAGAGATTGAAGCAAAAATGACTCACAAAGCCATCAAACCTTTCCGATTTTATCGTACGCTGGGTCAATGCGGTCATTCACAACCGAATCATTACTCACCAAGTGAACACACCTGATAATGGCCTCAAATTGGTCTTGCGTCATGGCATCTAAGATGAGGGGATAATTGTAGAATGCCCACCGATCCCAATAGCATTGAATTTAAGGAAACTCCTTCAACTCCAAGAGTATGAGGATGCCAAACTAGGCAAGGAGCTCCTCTGCATCAAGCGGCTGCCAATCGGGATGGCCGTTAGTGACTATAGGGTTCTCCTCCAAGGGCTGATCTGCATAACTGCAACCCAACAAGCAACAAGAAGAGAGAATTTTCAGATCACTAAGCACGCGATAGAATACAGAAGCAAGGATTGGGAACCCCCCCTCCATTGCAATGACAAGAGAATTCACCGACCACTGGAAATACAAGAAAATGGAAAAGCAAGGGGGAGGACTCTCTGTTGTTTGCCTGTACAGATGGAGCTCCATCTCCAATGACACCCTCAAACAAAATCTCTCATACAACATACCAGAGATCACAAGATAAGATTAGGAATACACCTGTTAGTTTCTTGTACAATGCGCTCTAGAATCTCTAGAGGCCAAATCCGCATGAAATAATCAACGGGGCGCATAGCGATGGTAGTTGTTGGTCCCAAGACTGGTCCTGAGAAGTTTTGTGTGTCTTGGGATAATGCAATCGCCAGATGTTGCCACTGACCATCAGCAAAAACCCGGTTGAACGGCCATTCGCTCATATCCTCCGTTGGATTGTACAGCCCCAGCTCAAGCATTGGATCTTCTTGGTAAACATTTGCCTCAGCATTGGATCCACTTTCAACATCCGCATTGTCCATGTGAAAGTCCTCAAAGTCTGCACTCCAGTTCGAGTCCTCGTCGGACACCTCCTCCGGTGCTGCTTAAACACCAACACAAGCAGGATCCGCTGCATGGTTGTCATTGTCAGGAAACAGGGTGCGTTGCGTACTTCAAAAAATCCCTGCAAGCCATGGGGCGCTATCAGATACTCTAACAGACCTGGTCCCGATGGCCCCATCGAAATTGACTTTAAACATCGACGTCCCAGTGATGTGATGGAAAAAACAAGACACTACGACGCCACGTATGTTGTGCTCATTGCCTACAAAGCCTGGATCAAAGCCCAAAGTGTCCAACTGCACCCTCACAAGCTATGATTTCTTGAAACCAGTTGTACGCAAAACTGCAAGCTCACTAGGCAAATTCACACGATCTAGTATGAGGGATTGTGGGGGAGAACAACATGGGTTGAAGTAGCGTGTGTCGTTCATGAAAGTATCAAGCAAGTGGGTGCCCTCTCTTGCCCAAAGCATCTTTGTTGTTGTGGCAACCTCTAATCGTGAAACAACAACGTGAGCGGGTGTGTGTCTTGCAACCACTGTAGAGCTGGAAGATCTTGCGACATTGCTATTAAGCGTACTTGTAACAATGGGGCTTCTCTCGTTGACTTCAATCTCCGGGGGCACCCACCTTGGAGGTGCTGATGCCCTTGTCCACGACGTGCCGCCCTTGTGTTCCCACGATTGCCGCAAGTGCGCAAGTGCCCTGCCGCAACCCCTTCTCTGCGAGACGCCGTTATGGCTATGGACTCTAATCTACAATCATTAGACCGCCTCTTTGTTGAGCCTTCTCCTCTTTGTCTACAACCAATCTTCATCCGAATTGCCTCCTGCAACTGTTTTCAATTGAGGATGACGTTGGGCGGAACATGGGACATCAAAACCGGTTGTGGAGTCGATCCCCTATGGAGGACAAAAAACCCAATGGTTTCCCATTCACCGGGCTTGTCTCTTCCCAAGTGTGTGCTTCGATACGTGGACTTTGAGAAGGAGTGAATGGGAACTCCTGGCTGTCAAATGGTGGGTCTTTGCCCATGGCCGCCACCAAATGCGCTCTTATCTGCTCTGAATCCGGAAGAATTGGCATTGCTAGAGTGTGCAGGTGGTTTGCAGCAAGTTCGCTCAAGTCGATGTTCTCTTGCACCGTTGAGTCCTCCATCGTTGGACTCTCCTCCTTGCGCCCCTGCCGCTTTGCTGCATGCTTCCTTGCCTCGGATCTGAGGCGCACCATGACACTGAGTCTGGGAGGCTGGAAAAAGTTTCTCTCAAATGATCCGATTGACGTCGCTGCCGAAACCCTTGGGGTCATCTTTTTCTTGCCTTCTTGTCCACTCCAAAGCAAGTTGTACGTGTCATTGGAAAAGGAAAAGCAGCCACAAATGTTGCGGAGTATCCAGCTTCCTTTGAGTGCACGGGGGGATGCTGCACAACCACTCCACGTCCAAGAGCGCAAGAATTTGAGCCTGCTGCGTAGAAGTTGCACCTCGCAAATTCGCCCATCTTTGCAAGGCCTTTGCCTCGTCTTGTAAGTGCGGAGGCGCCGGGGGTAGCGGCATTTTGACGGCGTTGTAGGTACGTTGTAATCAAAGAAGCCAGCGTGTGCGCCACCAAAATCGACCCCCATAACATAGCATTGTCAATCAACCTCAACCACGCCACCTAGAATCTGTAATTGGAACTGCTTGAAACCGCCGTTGTTGTCCAAACCCCGCGTTGTGGCGGAAGCAGGAAGCCTTCAAAAATCCCAACAAGCAGATTACCACTCCGATTTTAAAAAACCCAACCGCGCCATTGATGAGAACATCACCATGCATTCACTCCAAAATTGCCCTCGGATTGCATTCCCAATTTTGCGCCTCAACCGCCCGCCTCCTCCGCCAAAGAATCCAAAGCGTCGTCTCCCGCCGTGAACTCAGTTGTCCCGCCCGCTGCTGCCAACGGATGCAAACACGTAAGCAACCCTGCACCCAAAGAAGGGAAGGGTGCACAAACATACGTACAAGTATAGAAACCATATATGAATTTCATATTCTTGCCCTTTCCTCCCCCCCAAACCATGTATTTTGGCCTGCGCATGGCATTGTTGAAGGCGCCTTTGCACCCCAAAAAAGTTTCATTTGTATCCCTACCCCAGAAACAGGCTAACCCCCCTCAAATACCATTAAGAACAAAACATACGGCCGGAAAGGGCCTCGTCGTTGTTGTAGGGTTAAGCAAGGTTTTTGTGGTATCCTAATAAAAACCGGAGTTTGAAAGTTTCATACTAAAAGTGGAAAAATCAAATGGTGGATGATTTTTCTACTAGGTTTGGTTGGGTTGATACAAATTGGATGTTTTTCTTGTTCCATTAGAAATATTAAGGTGAAATTAAGATTTTAGATTTATTGCAAACCAAGAATAGGAAACTAAGCAAAAAAATGTTCACTATTGAGCTTGTTTCTTTTTTTTTTCCTTTTTTGAAAACAAAAATTTGTTGCGTATTTGTAGTTCATTTGTGAGAACATTGTCTAGTACATTCAAGGTGTATTTTACTTGTTATATTTCCTATTTTAACCCTTAAACACTTTTAGGCATAGTATATACGCTGACGTATAATTGTCATTTGCTACCAATAAGAAATTTTAATTTGGGATCTCAAGTAGCTCACTAGAACCGTATTGATATATTTTCCAACTTCTTTGTTGGTCTCAAATGTATTAGAAGTGTGGATCCATTCCAAAAACAAGAAAAATACGCCGTATTGTATTGGCTGCAAAGGGCCTTCCCGCTGTTCAAGGGTTAAATGATTAATATTTTTTATTAACTCAATTATTTCAAAACTCCTTCTTTGTAGCCCCACATAATGTAACATGATCCATGTTGAGAGGTCTTTGTGTATTTGTAGAGGTTGTGGTTTAGGGTTATGTTTACAGTCTTTTGGAGCATGAATGAGAACAATAATATCACAAATTCCCAAAAAAACAAATGCTTTTTATTCACCAAATAGATAGATTTGAATAGATTTGTATATGCTATAAAAGTAGCCGTATATGCATGTGATTTATGATATACTGGTTTTGACCTTGGAGGAATACAATGTAGGAGTTTCTTAAATATAAAATAATATACATGAAGCAAATCTTTTCTTTAGTATCATTCACCAAAAGAATATTGTGTAGTTGGACATAATTTGCATCTTACACTCAACGATCCCAATTCACTTTCTATACACATCTTGCAATATGGTTCTAATTTACAGTTCATGACTTGTTAAACACCTTCAAATATAATACAATATAAACTTGGTTTGTCCATTCTAATTTGCTAGTTAAAATCACATCTTATCAAGTGTAATATGGGTAACAGCTACAATGATTTTTAGTTTAGACTTTACGTCTTTTTATGTATTAAACTTCATATTTTAGATAAAGCATATTAAAAATTTGGAACATTTGCCGCAATGTGCATCAAAGTTTTCTGTAAACTATGCAAAGTATGTCACAAAATGTTGCATATATTCCATATATAGTACCAACCCAGAATACACACTACAAAATCTTGGTAAAAAATACAAGCACTCTTTCATTATAATTGTGTTGAATCTACTTAACCCGTAAAAACCCATTGTACCTACTATGGACAAAATGGATTTTGGGCATCCTTTTTATTAGGATTTTTGGTCGACTGTTGTGAATTTTGTTTGAAGCCAAATTTGCAAAGGTGATGTGGGGGGTTTTTATTATTAGAATCAAATTTACAATTCAAAATTTATGAGTGTTTTATGGATATGTGTTGAACTAGGGGTTGTTCAAGCATGTCAATTTTCAGTGACTTCTCTTCATAGCAACTAATGAAGGCATGACCCTTCATTAGAGTAAATCCAAAGCAATAATGTATTAGATAAATAAATTATTTGTATTAAATCAGTACTTAACCTTTGAATTGCAATAGCTATTAGAGATTATTTTTTTTTCAAATTTTTATTTGAAATTTTAAATAAAGAGAAGGACTTCCAATCCAAAATTTAGGGTTTTTTTTTTAAATACAACAATTGGAAAATTGGTTTGCAAAAAATCTTAGTGCAGTGTAAATTTCAAGCATGTGTTTGCAATACAAGCCTATGAAGGGAATGTACTAAGTCTTTGTTGACCTTGAAAACTTGTAGGTATTTACCCAACATGATTTAGAGCATGTTGGACAAATCTCTTACGCATCCACAGTGCAAAAGATGTGCATAGTTTGCAATCAAAAGGACTTGAAAATTTTGGGCATAGGCCAAATAAACTTGTTATATAAATTTTGAATGGTCATATCTCTCAATCTGAATGGTCAAACCTCATTAACCCCTAAATGTTTGAGCGTGCCGCTCCGACCAGTACAATACAAGGTATTTTTCTTGTATTTGGAATGGATTCATACCTTTACTACATTTGAGACCAACAAAGAAGTCGGTTTTAGATCAATGCGGTTCTAGTGAGCTACTTGAGATCCCAAATTTTAAAAAAAAATTGGTAGCAAATGACAATTATACGTCAACGACTCAGCATATATACTATGCCTTATGGACATTTAGGGGTTAAACTTTTACTATGGCTCTTTGCATAAGTATAATGCAAGTTTTTATGATTATGTGTGTAGGAAACGGGAAATATTGTTCTTGGGATCAAATGACCAAAAATAAAAGTTTTTCAGAGTTTAAAAAAAAATGGGCTTAAGCATTTAGACTTTAGAGGTTAATCCCTTGTTGATGGCGTCTCTCAAGTCTCAAAATACATTGGAAACAAATTGAATCTTATGTGCTTAGGCAATGAGACATTAAGGGCATCCCCAATCCCGCCATGACCGAGGGCCCCGGCATGTCGTCACACATTGTATTACTACAGGCCAATTTCAGGGTAAGGGCATTTCCCAACTTACCAGCCTCCAACGCATACAAGTTTTGACACTCTGTAAACACAACGATTTAATTATTTATGTCTTTTTTAAGTGTTTATGTGAGGAGGTTCATGTCAAAAACATCAAAAACTTGCATCAGGATCAAAGAATCACACACTTTGGAGTGTTACTCAAGACTCCCCATAGTGTGCAAAAATGCAAGGGAGGACCTCTTATGTGAACAGGCTTGCAAAATGCAGTTGCAAGTAATTGCTGTATGGAGTCCAATTTTCATTGAAGCCCTATTAAACCCTCTTTAAAAGCTTTCTTGTATTTGTGTTAGGACTAGATTGAGGATGCTCTAAGGACAACAAATATCAAAATTCACTTTCATGTATTCATCCTATATTGGGAAATATTCAACAATGAAAATATCAAGGACTTGTGTCTAATCCTCAAGTGCTAGACCAACCCCCTCCCGAAGGAACTTCATGTATATCAACCACTTCTTGCAAAAATACACATTCACTTTGAATGAAAGCACGCAAACAAAAAAATAAAATAAAGTAAGCTTTTTCAGTTTTCAACAATATTTAAGAATTTTTTTAACAAGTATTATGTTAGTTTACTTTAAACAATGCATATGCCATATTAATTAAGGTCATTAGTCATAGAATAAATAATATGAAACATGCAAAAGTTTATTGATGAAAAACCCATAAAAACGTGTTATTCATTAAATTGGGAAGAAGTGACATTTTGGGACTTTTGGATTTTATATTTTTGAAGATTATTTGATGAATACTCTTTTCAAGACTCTTTTAAAAACTTTAAATTCAAAAGTTCCAAAATGTCACTTCTTTCCAATTTAATGAATAATGTTTAAAGCTCATTAGCCACCAAATTTATTACGAATATTAGTCCATATCATGCACCCTAGAATGAAGCAAAATGCTTTTGTGTTTAAGAAACTAGTTAATTTTACGGAAAATTTGAAAATCATAAAACATATCTCAAATCAAAACTCAAATTTTTTATCACACAAATTACTTGATATATTTTCTATACAAGCTGCATTTCTCTTGAACAAACTGCATTCATGCTTAATTCTCTCTTATGCACCCATTTTTGTATTAGATTTCAATATCCTTGGAAAATGGAACATGAGCCTTTCAACTTCCATGATAATGAGGAGCACAAAATTGGATTTTAACCCTAAAGCACTGAACACCTTTTTTTGGCAATATAGTAATTTTGGGCACCTCACTACCAATGGGGTTTTCATTTTTTTCTTTGAAAATTTCACACATAATGTGTCCAAGGAGGAGCTTTAAGGCCCAACAATTTTCATAACTTTTGACGTCATGTTTCAAAAGTTATTCCATGATATGTAGTTTTAATTGCTCGGCTAGCAGTCAAAAAACTTATTTAAAAATTAGGTATTTTGATTTATTTTTTTTTCAAAATTGGCTCTTTAGATTTATATATACTTGGCTAGCTTTGAATCATTCCATTTTGACCAATGAGATGAAAGTTATGAGGAGTTTTTGTTTGCAAGCAGTTATGGATTCTCTACTCTAAAATAAACTTTGAAGTTCATTAATTTACTCAATTTTTAATGTTTTAGAAGAAAAACTAAACTAAAAGATGTAAATTGTTTATCACAACATTACAACCACTAGGATTGGAATTTTTCATTTCCGCAATTAAATTCTTAACAATATTGTGGTTTGAATCATTCTCTACTTCTTTTTACTTACTATTGTCTTTCTATGTGTTTTACAGTTCCAAATGATTTGGAAATTTTCAAGTGTGTACCCAACTTGCTTTGAAGAACAAATCCAAAAAATTACAACCATTTTGGAGTTTTTTCATTCAAATATGACTTTGTGAAGTGCAGCTGCCCGAATTTTTGTAGAGACAAAAATGGCTTTTTGTGAATTCAAACTCAAATATCTAACAATCTACATGGTGAAAACTTTTGAATTCTTTTTTCACATCTTTTGATACTAGTGTAGTACAAGTGCTTATGGCTACATTTGTCAAAAAATGCTTTTTTTCTAAAATTTGGTACTTGTACTAGGAATGGCAATTTTGGAGCGGTTTTAGTGAGAAATTGAGCTTAGTGCTTTTGGGATACACTTTGTTTTAATTGATGCTAGACTTTGAATAGTTAAGACCCTTTCTCACTAATTTGGGTGAATTTTTTCTAATTAGTATGAAAATGTGGCATGCATTATGCCTTTATTCTTCAATTAGGGTTTTGACCACAACTTTTTACTACCTCTCAAGTAGCAATTTGGTGACAAATCCCTTGTAATGCAACATTCTTCGCACAATTTTTAATTGAGCAGCATGTCAATAAAACTTCCTTGAAACTTTGGCCACTTAAATCACAATATTTTAGATAACGTTTGATCACCCTGACTCGTGGTACGTTTAATCATCCTAGATTGCTATGAGCAGCTTTATTAGTGCCCCTCACAAATCCACCTAATTCTTCGAATTGGTGCAAGTTACCACTATTCAGTATTATGGGACGCGGTAACTGAAATAACTTGTGCAAGGTTACCCACGTTTGTTGATTAACATTAATTTTGGTTGATTTCAAGGGCATTTTGAGTTAAGATGTCATTGAGTCTTTTATTCCGCTTTCTTTGGGTTGGTAAGACATGCTTTTAATGTGGTTGATTTTCCATCATTTGAAGCTGATAAAGACCTTGCAAACACCTAGCTTACCACAACAACGCCTCTGGTTATGGGTTGAGACTTTGTAATCTGCTTTATTCATTAGGTTTGTGCTTAAATTGCCTACCATGCAATGGCCCTTTCTTCTTAATATTAATTAAAAAGTTTTTGTTACTGTGTTATGATTTAGGAATTTTTTGATAGATCATGTATTTTGTGATATTTCAATAGATATTTCTGAATTTTTGGAAATTGTGGGGATATCCTTGAGAACATAGGAGTTGTCAAAAGCTTATGAGGATGACATGTTTGCTTTTTTAGCAATCACATTTTTGGTCATAATGTTGTCAAATTCATTTTGTTTGGCGTCTAATGGCATTGGTTTGCGTGCATCACGCCATTAAAATTGTGTTCTTTGTGCACATATGTGTGAAGCATTATTTTGTTATGTGATAAATAACAAAACCCTAGTAACTCTTACATATTCTCATCATGGCATTGCCACTTTTGCACATAAGAAAAGTACTTTGTGGCAAATGGAGGCACTGATAATTATCCCCTCCCAGGAACCCCTATAAGTGTATTCCTGCAATTTCCAAAAAACGAAGGGAATCCACCAAGAAATTGCAAAATGCAAGGATATCTATCAAACTTTTCTATCAAATTATCCTATCCAATTTTCTTATTTAATTTTCTTGTTTTCTCTTGTTGAATGCTCTTGTTCAATTTTCACTTGTTCAATTTTCTTATCCAGTTTTCTTGTCCAATTTTCTTATCGAGTTTTCTTGTCCAATTTTCTTATCGAGTTTTCTTGTCCAATTTTCCTATCCAATTTTCCTATCCGATTTTCCTATCCAATTTTCCTATCCGATTTTCCTATCCGATTTTCCTATCCGATTTTCCTATCCGATTTTCCTATCTGATTTTCCTATCCAATTTTCCTATCCAATTTTCCTATCCAATTTTCCCTACTATTTATTGATCATCTTAAGATTGATGACTGAGTTGTTCAGAATTCCTCAGAGTCACGCTAACTATGTACAAGCTCTGATTTGGCCAAAATTAATTTCCTGTCAAAATAACCTTGTGCTAAGCTTACATGAAAGAATGGAAATATCAGTGCCGTCTGCATGGTCCTCATTTCACATTGAGAAGGGTGTGGTACACAAATTTTCAAATTTAAAAAAAGGACTGGTTTTGCTACACATGCCAAATCTAAGCAAATATGTACCCCACCAAGGCATCACATCTTATATAACTTGCTGATGTAAGTGAAAGAGATTTTAGCATGCGATGTGTGAGAGCTGACAAATTGTGACCCATGGTGGAGTGGTTTATTCATTATTCCAAGTGTTATTCATTATTCCCTTCCCCCTTGCTTAGTCACTTCCATGGGGTGTCATTCAAACTGGCCATTGCCCGTCTTGGAAGGGGCTCACCCTATCTTGTAAATGGTAAATTTGCTTCAGTCTGTCGCTGTTGGGGCTGTGAGATTCAAGTCGATGCAACCAAGGCTGTCACTTTCTAGATCATGAGGTACATGAATCACATGTGCTGTAATGAGGTGGATTTGAAACTTGTGGTGTAGCTCATGATGCACAGCAGTTAGTTTTTATTACTGGAACAATAAAACAAACCAGAAAACCTCATATCTGTAGAAAACTCACCAGAGATTGAATTAGCCTTATAGTGAGTGGAAAATATGGGTTTACAATTTTACATGGCGACAACTCATAAGAGTCCCCTAGAGATTATTAAAAATTGAAATGTAGCATCCTCATAAGAAATCTAACTTAACCCCCAAATGACCAAGGGCCTTTTGGGGACAAATGGGATTTGGGCATGTACCTATGGCTAAATTATTTTGCTTGATTTTCTGAAATTTTTATTGAAAATGAGGAATTCAAAGATCTACGTGGGAATGAAGTTTTTTTCTTCATTTTGACATTTATTGAAGAAGTGAAAAATGAACTTCTAGAAAATGCTACTATTTGGGCAAACAAAAACTTCTTTAAAAAGTTTTTTTTTTCAAATAAAAACCTGAAATAGGTTCTTCAAACTTATATAGACTTGGGGAGCTTTAAATCATTCAATTTTGATAAATGAGATGAAAGTTATGAGAAGTTCTAGTTTGCGGGTAGGTGTGGTCTTGAGAGAAGTTCATTTTTCACTTCTTCAATAAATGTCAAAATGAAGAAAAAAGCTTCATTCCCACGTAGATCTTTGAATTCCTCACCTTCAATGAAAGTTTCAGAAAATCAAGCAAAGTAGTTTAGCCATAGGTACATGCCCAAAATCCCATTTGTCCCCCAAAAGGGCCCTTGGTCCTTTAAGGGTTAACCCCAAAATGACCCTAGAATTTCTTGAGCTTCTAGGAATTTGTTCTAATTTAAACAAAAAAAGCCAATATTTTGATAAGTTGTATCAATTCTTTTTGAATTGTAACTATATAAAATCAAACTAGACATGTTCAAGATCACATTAGAAAAGAAAACATAACAATGCCTCTTATGAATTGAAAGATTATAATGTTTGATCATGAGGGTGTTAAAATTGTAAAAGTAATTTGAAATCTTTCAATCTTCTTTTCACTTGTCAAATCTATAAAGTTAGTCACTTGAAAAATATGAGGTTAAAGGGCCTAACATGCATAACTCCAATCAATTTATGACTTCTCAAAATCTACTTTACAATTTTTTTAAATGAATTTCTAATGTGATTTTTCTCAAAGATCTAGTGTATTTGAGGCTCATTCCCAAGAGCCCTCAATACTACATAAAGTCAAGATTGCAATGGACACTTGTGCACAAAATTTTGAATCAAAAAATCATAATTAATTATTTGCAAAAGCGGATTGCTGAAGCTAAAACTAAGCTTCAAAAAGAATTTTTCAATAATATAAACTACTAAAAATAACAATTTGGTAAGGTTTTATTTAACTTTAAAATTTGGTTGAGGACACATTTTGTCTCCAAGGTTGTTTTGGGGTTAAACCTCTTGTGAATATTGAGAAGGTCCAAATCTCTAAGTATTATAGACTCCTACCTTCATTGAAAAAAAAAAAATAACACATTTTTTGGGTTTTATATTTTTTGGTCTCAAATGGTTAACCCTTAAGCGCCTGGGGGTATACCCACAAATACACTAGGCTAGTGTATTCGCCAGGGACAATTTTTGTCCGCGCGGGCGTTTAAGGGTTAAAAAATGAGGATGAGATGATATAAATACTTATTTGGGCAATTTGAATCCACTGACGAAGTTGGTTTGCCATTTGAAATTCATGTGCCGAAGATAAACATAAATCTAGCAATCTTGTAAACATGAAAAATTGGTTAATTATCTTTTGACGCTGAAAGAAAAAAGATCCCAGAGTTGCTCCCAAAGTACAAATTAGGCACCCTCCTCCTTTTTCAACACCATTCTCAAACCACTGCTACTGCAATACATTTTGGAGCAATTAGTTCCTCTTACATTTGCCTTTCATCATTTACTTCTCACATAAATTCCTTCTTCTCCTCCTTATGTTCACATTTCTCTAGTTTTGGGAGCTCATACATTACTTTGGAGGCTCAGAGGCTTAAAATCTTGTAATCTGGAAGAAAATGGAAAATATCCTATTTGTGTTTGCGTGTGTGCCATCTTTTTTTAATCAACCGTTTGCTTGTAAGTTATGTACTAATCTAGAGTGGATTTACCTTACATTTCAACTTTATTTTGTGTGATTTCAAAAGTGGGTGCTTTATGGAACCCTTTTAAAACCACTTTGACGTTTGAATCTGTATTTTGTTAGTGGATACTTAGAGAGAAGGTTGAATTACCATGGCGGAACCTCTTAATCTTTATAATATGTTTTTTACTTTGTGTATAAGGCCACTTCTTTGAACTATTTCACTTATTTGTGGTTACTAACCACTTAATGAGTTTTATTTATTTATTTCTTTGTCTAACACATTTTTTAGTGTTTATGTTAAGCCCTCGTTTAGTTCTTTGTGTGTTGAGGTTTTGATCTATCTATATATATGTATATGGGCAATTAGTAACACTTTTTGCTAACTGCACATGTAATCAAAGAAATACTTAAATCAAACTAGTTTGTGCCAACTGCCCTCATGTTTGTGCAAATCAGAGGTTGCAAAGAAGTGTAGTAGCTCCTTACTTTGACTGCTTGTAGCTTTTTGACAATCTAAGATAATAAGAAAAAATGAAAAGCAAATTTTTTTTTAATCTATATCATTCTATATATATAATTCAAAATATAGTAATTTTGCAATTCAAATTAAGTTTGAAAAAGTCAATGCATTTTTGCAAATAGATACTTTCCTTGTTGTTAACCCCTAAAGGACCACTTGTCTCTATGGGGGACAAATGGGATTTTGGGCAGGGTCATGCTATTACAATTTATGATCAAATTTTATAATTTTCTCTTTAAAGGTAGAGTTTTGCAAGAGTTACATGGGAGAACAACTTTTATTGAATTTTGATTTATGGTTCAAAAGTTATAAAGGTAAACATGTGAATTTTAGTTAGAAGGGCAGCTTGGGCATGCCATTTTTTGTTGACTTCTCCCAAGGGGAAACAATGAAGGGATGCGCCTCAATGGAATCTATCCAAAGCAATAGTGTACTAAATAAATAAGTTTTTGTATTTGATAAATAAATTAACCTTTGAATTGCCGTAGCTACTAGAGATTTAGTTTTTTTTTTTTTTTCCAATTTTCTTTCTTGAGATTGTCAATGAAGCTGAACTCTTCCAACATGTTACTTGGATTTTTGTATTATTTAACATATTTTTAGAAAACTTGGTTGGCAAAAAACCTCACTGTAGTGTGAATTTCAAGCACATATTTGCAATGCAAGGCCATGGAGCGTGTGTTCCATGTCTTGGTTGATTACAACAACTTGGAGAGATATGCCTAACATGATTTAGAACATGTTGGACAAATCTCTTCAACACCTATAATGCAAAAATTGTTCACCACATGTGGTCAAAGGCACTTGAAATTTTAGGCAGGGGTAAAAAACCTTTATGTACTACGTTTAGATGATCTTATCTCTTGATCCATATAGTCAAACTTCAAAAAAAATTCATGGTATGTTCTTGAATGAGTCTATTACAAGATCCTAAGGGTAGATTTGATCTTTAAAAAAATATGTTTTTTGGATCAAATCACTAGAAATAACAATTTTGAGGGTTTTTTGAGAAAAAACGTGCTTGGTCCTTTAGGGGTTAAAGATGGGAAGAAGATTGGGAACCATGAAACTTGTTCCTAGTTCTAGTAACTACACTAAATATTGCCTTAAGGTTGCTCTAACAATTAGGTTGCCTAACCTTGGTATGACTCATTGCATGGTCACTTAGAGTGGCATGTAACTTGCTCTTTTAGATACTAAAGTTTTACATGGTTTACAACCTAGATGTTGTTGTTTCCTTTTTCCGCAACTTTGTTGTTCTTGTCAAGCCCTTGAAAATGTATTTATTGCAATTCTTGATGAAAATTATTGTAGTACTAGTAAATATTTATATAATGTAAATTGCCAAGAAACTCGTGTGAAGCAACCCAAAGTCAATATTTATAGTACCTCGTCTTGCAACTAGCACCATCTTGACTTTGCAATTTGCAAATGCTAACTTTAGTTTGCTGCACCACACAAATCCGGGTCAAGATTTTTTTCTTGACAAATTGTTGCCTAAACCTTATCTCACTCTGATATTGGCTACCATTACACTAAGAAGTTTAGCCATTCAAGTGAAAAAGTCAATGAAATTGTCAAAATCCCTCTCCAAGCAAAAGACCCAATTTACCATATTTTGGAGCAAAAGTAGTTAATATTAATAAATTGAATGAACAAACAAACAGTCAAACATTGTTCATTCTTTCCAATTCTAGCCAATTTTGCGGCTTACCTGCTTGCATTCTTGGGTGCGGGTTGCTCTACCCCGACCTAAACCAAAAATACAAAAATATTGATCCGGGTACGTGGTCGTGGATTTTGAGACCCTTTGCTTTGCAATAGTTGCTCCTTGTACTAAACTTGTTGTCTTTTAGATTGTGACCACAAAACACTCTTTGCAATTAGATATGAATTTAGACAAGTCGATCAAGGCCAAAACTTGTGGAGAAATATTATAATTCACAATCTAGTGCTCAAGATCATCTTCCGTGACGGGCATCGGAGCGTTGCAGCACATTCAGTGATAAACTTCTCAGCTCTAGAGCACAACTAGTGATCATTCTAGTACTACCAAGTATCAACTAAGAGGACAGACAATGAGGCGGATTCAGATGAATTGTGAATAGAAATCTAATTTGATAATAAAGAGAGATCACAAGTTGACTCTGGAGGAGAAATCGTAACGCCAAAGCACTGGTCCGCTCCAAAAAAACTAGAAAAGTGAAGATTGCTATCATTGTACGTGCATTTGTTCTCAAGCAGAATTGCATGATTACGCCTCCAACTACAAGCCAAAGCCTTGCAAGAATTTGCATATTCTAGATTCTAAATTTCAATGATGAGGTGAGGTGTAACCAGTTAGAGCCGGTTTCCATTAAGGGTTGGAGGGCTCCAAGCTTGCACCTCCAACTCTACAAAAGATGAATAATATTCTTGGACCTTCTAGACCCTAGATCAAAGCTTGCTTTCAAAAGTGTACATCTTGTTGAGATTTCTTTATGTCCATGGTCAACTTGGATGTGCCTCTAGCTCTAGTTACCAATGGACATTGGCCTTTACAATACGGTTTATCTCAACCTTGATCTTCGAGAAAAACAATCAACAATCCAACCTTTAAATTTTGTTTTTTCATTAGTTGTGCGACAAGCCCCCAACAATGCAAGAAAAATATGGACAGAATGGATAGAATCAACAGCTTGTGCTCGTTCATCCATAAAATATACTGATTTTAATAGCTTTCTTCCAAATTTTGACAAACGCTATACTTGCTAAGGGAGAGATTTGGAGATTTTATCCAATTTTTGCATTTTTTGCATGATTTTTCTAGTATATTGGTAGCCGGCCCAAATTCGAGGTAAAATTTAGGCATAATTGTGGTAGGAATTTAAAGGCTGCAACGACCCACGAGCACGGTCAAAAGTTGCCGGCTGAACCAGAGCCCGCAACTCCCGGCCACGAGGAGACCCGGAAGCGCTGCGACGAGGGCGGAGGTTGCCGGGACACGAGCCCGCGACGCTGCGGGCTGCGACGAAGCCGCTGCGAGTGCGAAGTCGGAGGGGCGGAGCCGCGGAGCACGCGGTCGGACGGGGCCGCTGCGACGTCAGAAGCGGCTGCGGATCTGACGCCGGATAGCTGAGCGGGCGACACAAGCCGCGGCCAGGACACGTGGAGCTGCTGCAGGACCTGAGTTAAGGTCCAGCTCGGCAGCGACGAGTGACGGGGCGCTGGAGAAACTGGGGCAATTCACGGCTGGAAGCCACATCATCTGCGACAGAGAAGCTGCAACCCAGCAACGAACCAAGGGACTCTCCACTGGAGAGTTCATTTTAGTGGCGAAAATTCGCCAGTTGCGAACGATTTCTCCCAATGCTCATCTTTCCCTCCAGATATCCTCCAATGGCGAGGCAACGACGACGCACTCATTTGCCACTAAAAAGAATCATGCTCTCCAGCAAGTCCAGCGACGGGTTAGAATATTCTTTAGGAAGAAATTGATGAATACCCCAGTAGCAGGGTTTTTTGGGCAATTAAAGGCCCAATAGCCTCAAAAAATAAAGGTGAGCTTCAAGTCTATAGACAAAAAGGGGGAAAATTTTCAAATAATGTCAGATTGCACTTATGAAAATAACATTGCAACCTATGCTTTCATAAAATTCTTATCAAACTGAAAATTAATGCCATCATTTTAATATTATTTAGGGTATTGCCTCATCCAATTTCACCCAATAATTAAGTAATGCCAATGATTATTTAGATATTTTCAAAAAAAGGCCAATGAATACTTTTTGCCTACAAAAAAAATTAAACAATTTTGTAAAAATTCATGCATAGGAGCTACCTTCAACTCCAATAAAAAATAGGGATGGAGCCTGCAAGCTACAAACTATTATCAAAAAATGCCACATAGCCATTTGTCAAAAAAAAAAAACCATGCCATGAAGTTTGCTATAACCCTTGAAGTTTGTTATCTTTGTGCAAATGCCCTTGACATGCGCACAAACGGAGAAGAAATTGGCGTGCACAACAAAACAAACAATCTAAAATCAGGATCTAAGAGTATATGTGTAATTTCTGAAAAACCAAGAGCATTTGTACAAATATAACAAATTCTATGTGCATTCTTCAAAAGTTTCCTTGATTTCATTGTTACAACCATAATTCTTTAAGACTAAAACTTTGGTCACTAAGTGTTCAATTGTTTGAAAGGCCCAATGGACTAAAACGCATAAAGCTCCCTTTAAAAATTCAACTTTAACTTTAAAAAACTTGATGACATTTTGCCTTATAAGGGGGAGATTGGTACATTTACATAGACTCTGGGCATTACAATTTTTGCAAGAATCCTGTGAAATTTGAACTGAATGTGTGTTCTATCCTTGGTTCTGTCACTGTCTTCAAATTTAAAAACTCTATAGCAGTCCAAATTGAGACTTAAATGCTACAGCTCCAAAAGGATTTATTTTTTGAACTGGAGATATGACTTGTAGCGAATTTAACACTAGGACCAAAACTTTTAGCAACTAATCAGCCACCTTGGTTGTGAGTAATATCAAGGAGGCAAATGTCTAACCATATGTGTGAGTAGCACCCTTCAAAGTTTACCTTAGAATGATGAAGTTTTTGGACCAAATTATTCAATGATCATTTTGAAAATATGGGGCCTGTAGAAGGCCTTTAAAAACAAATCCAGCCCCCATTCTTTCGATTCCTAATGTGGGGAACCAGCCCCTGTTGATGGCTGGAAAAAATGAATTAAAAAAATTTAAAAAAATTTAAAAAAAGTTTTAGAAAAAAATAAGATTTTTTTTTAAAATAAAAAATTCAAAAATTCAAAAAAGCTAACGTGACATCAATGATGCCACATCAGCCTGCGCATGATTTTATTAGGAATTGGGTTCCCATGGCTAGGGAGCCCCAAACTCAAGGCCTTATTGGAGCCCCATATTTTTTTTGTCATAATACATCGTCCATTGGTCTAATTATTTTTCTAATACTCTCCACATGCTTATGTAACATAATTCCAAGAGCTACAAGTCACGTGAGCACCTGATTTGAACTTACAAGCCCTCAAAATCAGATACTTCCTTTGGGTAGCATTCCAAAATTAGAGGATCTTCATTTGAATGAGATTTCATGTTTGAATGTTACAAACTCATAAATGGTGGTAACTTAGTAAGGATTCAAGGTCTAAAAATTTCATGACATTACAAAACCAAGTTGATTTTGAGATTGTATGGTCAAGTAATTAAACGTACAAAAAAAACTACCCCAAATTTTTACAAGTGTTAGAAGGCCATAATTTTTGACAATTCTGAACACAAACAAAACAAGATTTTAGGAGGAAAAATATTACATGACAAAAATTTGATATTGCAAGTTACTAATAACTCCGGCAAAATGTAGTTATTGTTTAAAGAAAATGCAATGTGGCATGTTGTAATTTGATTGAACCTCTAAACAAGTTTGTGTTCCACAAAAAAGAATAACATTAGACAATCAAAGTGCCAAAGTTGCTAGTAACCTAAGGTACACAAATAGGCCCTTCAAAATCATCCATTGCCCAGAAGTTTGTAGTTTCAGCTTTCTGAGTTCTTAACCTCTTACTACGACAATGCTATTTGATGAGCGTAAAACGATGAGCCATGAATGGGGATTCAAGATTTTGTGAATAAGAATGGAGTCTCAACTCAAAATTAATGGAATAACTAAAAAAATAGCAAGTTCTTCAAGATATAGTAGTTTAAAATGCACAATAATAAGGCCCTATGTATAAACTTATAGGTAGAATTTGTTATTTTGACAAAAAATCCCTCCTCACAAGTCATTGCTCACGGATCCCCGCTCATAAAATAGCATTCCCCCTCTTACTGTCCCAATTTAAAATTTAAAAAGATAATGGGATGCAGGACATATTTTGCCCCATAATGTACTTAGAGGTTAACCCCTAAAGGATGTAGCTGTTATGTATACGAACTCTTGTGTTGTATATGGATGGGGTATTTTGATAGCACGTGAGTCCCATTGGAGTTGTAAATTTCAAGCCAAGTCAAAAACATAATACTGGTCAACTAGGATTTTTTGGGGAATTTTTTACATTTGTTGTAACTTTTTTTTTTCAAGTACCAAATGGTTCTCCTACAAATACATACAACACTTTTGGTAGGCAACATCCTTTAGGGGTTAAGTAACTTGGCTACCCTTGCCAAATCTTGGCAAATTCTAACCTTTTGCCCAAGATCCATACTGAAGCCAAAATCTTGATTTAACTTCGTAAATTTAAAAACTAATGAATAATTACCCTATATTGTACGTTCATAGCAAATTTGGCATAAAATAATTCTCCAAAATTTTGCCTAATTATTCTATAAATTATTCTCCAAAAATGTCCAATGTCAAACAAATCAAAAATTGAAATGCCAAATATCATAAAAGTCATTATACTTAACTAACACTAGAAGGTCAAGGTTGATTCCAAGAGGGCTCAATCTACTGCAAATTTTTTACCAAGGGCTAATTTTAGAAATTGGAAGATGCTTAGAAAAACGCTTAATTCTACTATTTGTTTTGATTGAATGCCAAACAACAACAGTTTTTCTTAAAAGTGCCTAATCTTATTTAATTATACAATTTGATGCCAAATTGAGTTTTTCTGGAAAAGTAATTAATTTGGCAGGGAGCAGCCAAATCTGCTCCCCACCTACAGTAGTCCAAAACATAAAGAACTCAATTCCGGCCAATGTGATGGAAATATATCAAAGTACTATATGTAGTCTGCACATATTGGTGAAAGTCATAAGGTAGTGGGCTCATAAACCGTCCATCTAAGGCTTGAAATTGAATTTTGGGGAGGTGAGACTTCTTGAACTATTTTTCAGTAAATTTTCCTAGAAAGACAAGAAGAACTGATATCTAATTCAAGTTGTTTCATATTTTTTGAAACTTTGTGGAATTAGTTATGAAATTTTGGAGTGAAAAGACCGTAGGTCTCTAAAATTGCCAACCTCCTCAAATATACATCACATGTACATTATTGAAAAACTATGAAAATCAACATGTAACAAAAGAATACGTTTGGTGAAGTGAGCAGTTTTAGAGCCTGCTCGGTTTATGAGCAGACTACCTTAGTGGCCAGTGACTAGAGATTGACAAGCTATCTTCTGCAAAGGAGCTACATGTCAAGCCCTCAGCCACCCTCTGGATTGCTTGAGCAGTTGAATGTACAATACAGAAGAAAGCAAATATGAAGCAAGCATGTGATTTTGGTAGAAACAAAATCTCTATAAAACGTAAGGGTTTATTAGATGGCAACCCAAACTCAATAATTCGTAACCTCTTGAAAAATAAGACAGGAGATTGAGTAAGGTAGGAGCAGGGTTTTTTTTTGGTATTTGTCGAGGTAGAGCGACCCACACCCTAGACCTCACGCACGTAGGGAAAAATTGCCTATAATTGGAAAGAATGAATGAGGTGTGCTTGTTCATCCAATATATTGCTAATACAAATTATTTTCACTCAAAAATTAGCAAATCTGGTGTGTGATGGAGGGATTTGGCCAATTCATCCACTTTTTTCCTGAAATTTCTTAGTGTATTGGGAGCCGGTGACAATTTCAGGTAAGATTCTAGCAAAAATTTGTCAAAAAATAAAACCTTGGGTAGGAGCACCCATAAGTGTCAATCTAAGGGTTTTGAACATGGTGAGTATTAATAAACAACTAGCAAATTATAGGATCCTATTAGGAATAGAAAATAATGAGTTTGCAATTTTGAATGTATTATTTGGATACTGTGAGAATAAGTTGTGAATTTCTAAAGAGCAAACTACCATTGTACCCATAACCACTATCAAGATTTCACATTCACATGTTGTACATCCTTGTCATTACATCTATTTACTTCTAAAGATTTTCCAAAATTTTAGAGCTGACGGTTATGGGGACAACATTGCTTATGGGTGCTCCTACCTTAAACAATCTTCAAAAGCACTGACACAAGTATACCTTGGACTCCTATATTTCCACTCTTATCTTTACAGCCAAGAACCTCAAACCTCAAAATCAATAAAACGTATGCATAGACAAGTAAGATTGTAGTAGAGCTTCTATAAAATTGCAAAATCAAAAGTCCAAAATCAAAAGCACTTAACCCCTAAACGACCACGGCCTTTTTCTGTGAATTTCATTGCCACTTTTTGGGGAGTGAGTAGAATAGAAAAAAAAGAAAAAAAGAAAAAGAAAAAGAAAAAGAAATTCAACCATAGGATCTTGGCCTAGACTATGGGAGGTACTTCTTGGGAAAAAATCAGCTCAATCTAAATGTTGAGGAGTGAGATATTTACATCCAAAGTGAAGAAAAAAGTTTTTTTTCTTTATTGCCCAAAATTTTTCGAAGCCTTTGGCCATTGATAACCCAACAAAAATACTCTACGCAAAGTTGAGGATTCTTTTTATCATGTCTGAAACCAAGTTAGGTATTTGTGGGAGAATTTTCAAATGAATTGGACATGTGGATCATACTTTGTGAAATCATGCACTGCTGGAAGGTCTAGAATTTTACAAATACACTAGGCAAAATTGGAGGATTTATGTAAAATTTAGAAATTTGAATTACTTTGATCCAAATGGTGAAAACCAAGGAATCTTAGTCTACTACAACTTGGGAAAAAAAAGTAAAAAAACAAATACACAAAGATCTCAAAAAAGTAAAGCAACAAGTTCTACAAGGGGGAAAAGGAATGGAGGTTTGGGAGTCCTATACCTACCTGCAAACTAAAACTTTTCATAATTTTCATCTCATCTATCAGAATTGAATGATTCAAAGCTTCCCACATATATAAAAAATCTAAAGAACCAATTTCAAATTTTCATTTTAAAACAATGCCATTTTTTATTTTTTTTTGCTGCCCAATTCTCCCCTATTATCTAGATATTCATGCATAACTTCTTCAATAAATGTCAAAATGAAGAAAAAATTAGATGCCCACGTAGATCTTTGAATTCCCCATCTTCCATAAAAGTTTCAAAAAATCATAAAAAATATTTTAGTTGTAGGTACATGCCCAAAATCCCATTTGTCCCCCAAAGGGACAATGGTCCTTTAGGGGTTAAACTTCAAATGAGTAACAAGACATTGAACAAATCAATTTACAAGAATAGATTTGTGTTAGAAATCTACCATTTTTCACTTTCTTCAAACCCAAATTTGCCTTCCTTGGTTTTCATGAGAAAATAACACTAAAACCAATAGCAAGAAAGAAGACCCAAAGGAGGCAAACCAACAAGGATAGTACAAGACAAGGATAGCACAAGCTATAAACCTACAATGAATTGTAATAGCAGCATATGAAGAGAGCATTAGGATGAGGACAAAAAAGGAGGCTCAAAGTTAGCAAGCGATGGTGTAACAGAGGAAGAGGGGAAAACAAAACAAAAATTCTAGATGTTTGCAATGAAATCGAACAACGAAATCTATTCATCTTGTTCATCCACGCTAATTTCTAGTTTTCAAAGAGTACACCACATATCCTTGGTTTCCCCTCACCTAGGAATACTCCTCTACAAAAAATGTGATACAATACCATAGTGTTAAATTTACATTTCTAGCACATTTGTACTGTCTCCTTAACCCTTTAAAGACCACACACAGTTTCTCAAAATCCACTAGAAATTGGGGCAATAAGATTAGATGTGCATTTGAATCAAATATGGACTCAATTTAAATAATTCAACTGTACCAATGTAAAGGACACTTTTTTTGTTGTAATGAATCAAAATTTCAACTAGATTTATGGTTGGAGGTGAAATTATAATGATTGAGTGAGTTGTACATGGAAAATCTTTAGTTTTTTATACTTGTGTGGTTTTGAATGTTAACGCTCCATGCAAGTTTTGATTGAGAAGAGCCTTACATTTCTAAAAAACAGGGTTTCCCACCTTTCCAACAAGACTAGTTTCACACAAAATAAACAAAAAATAGCAATCACAAGGTCTAGCTAAGTGGACAAAAAGGATCAAAAATCCCACTTTCTTTGCTACCCTAAAACGGTTCTACAAGAAATTTGATAATTGTTATGGAAAATTCAATTGGTGAAAGCAATCAAGAATTGGCCTTAAATGTAGTATGAATTTTTTTTAAATAAAATGATAGCATCATTTCAATGGATTCTCAAATATTACAATTGTACTACAATCATAGAGAGAAACAATACTAGCATATTCCTTAAGCAATTTGAATTTTTTTAAGATTGCACAATTCACTATAAGAAAATGGGCATTTTATGACTCTAAGTTATGATTGTTGTGAGTCATTCATAATTTTAAATGACTCACAACAGTCATATTTTAGAATCATAAAATGCCCATTTTCTTGTAGTGATTGAATTGTGACATTCTTCTTGGATGTTTGATGTATTATGTTGTTGCTTTGATCCAGCTTTGACCAAATACGGATATGTATTTTGAGGCCATGATGTATAAACACCATTGTTTATCAACTCACATACCCAATCCCATTGTTGTTTTTTGGGTTGAATGCAAAATACTTGTGATCACAAACGTTCTTCTATATCATTTTCCAAATTGTTGAGCGATTTTGCAATACACGCCAAAAACTATTCTGCCGAACCAAAATATGGTTCGGTGGCCTCTAAAGGGTTAAGCTGCTCAAGGTCATTGTGAAAATCGTATGTGAGATCGCTCGTCATAAGGATTCGGGAGCTCACACCCTGAAACACAAGGCAATGCAACTTCCAGCTACTGTAGTAACTTACAGGCATTTCCCAAGCTCTGACCATTTTTCATGTCGTCACTTGTGTGTTATGGATATGGATATGGCTATTGGCCCAAAATTGGATTCTTTTTCTTCTTATAGCGTAGATGAATACACTAGCACATGCAAGCCAATTAAATCCACATTTTACAATATATAGAGTTCACCACTTTGGGATTTTCAATTGTAATGCTATGTGTTCCTTTGTTGAAAATATATTTTTTCCAAATGACTTAATAATAAGTTCAGCACCTATTTTTGTTTAAATTGTTTTGTGGCAAACGTGCAATTTATCTGTAGTAGAAGATCAATCAATTAGTTCGAGGTTCAAAAGTGTGACATACACTTGGAATCATGGTACATTGAAGATTAGTAATTAATGAAGATCAATGAGACGGTGCATTGTGTGACCACTGTCCAAAATGTATTGCTATTCTTAGTAGTAAGGATAAGAGTTTGTTTTTGGTTGGTATTTTCATTAGTTGAGTGATAGACACACACAAGGAGAAAAATAGATCAAATCATCCGTGTGTGCACATTCACCCATGAAACTTGCTACTTACTTTTGCGCGTTACAAGGGAAACTGTCCAAAATGATAAAAATATGTCCAAATCAACATGGCTAAATCAATAAAAATTATCCAATTTGACAATATTTTTATCATTTGGACACATTTAGTCAATTTGGACATGTCAATTAGGACACATTTTCTTGTAGTCGATCGCGCCCTAGTTGTTTTTTGAGAGGGATTTGGCAAATATTTGTCAAATAAAAATTAGTAGGAAAGAGCAACTTTAGTGTTGTAGCACACTCAAGAGCACACTACCACGCTAAACATATACCAAGGATAAAACTTGCCTCTTGCTGAAGTCCAACAATCAAAAAAAATTACCATCTTATATGAAGGAAATGGCCAAGTAATCAACCTATAATTGGTGAAATTCTTGAGAGGAGTGGGAATTAATTGGTGGAGAAAAATACTAAAAAACCGACTATTTAGCTCTCTAAGTTCAAAGCAAAAGATATTTACTCATCTCTTTCAACAAAGATACATATTTGTATATTACATGAAAATGATCATGACACATACCCTCAAAGCTCACCTAAGATTTGGAACAAGAATGGATTGTGGACTTAACCTTTAAAAAAATTAGCAATTTTATGACCAAAATTGCAAAAAATGATGACCTCTTAAAAAACATTTCATAATGATTTTTGGAGATGGTTTTGCACTTTGACCGTGCGACCCGTAAACAAATTTGAGCATGTACCTGGAAGTTCTTTTCAAACCTTGGCTCCTTACCATTAACAAGGTAATAACAAATAAAAGTGAGTTGTTTTAATTATTATGCAATGCAAAAAGGAGGAATCTTGATTGAAGGATTTGCAACTCCAAATCTTGTGCTCTTGCTCCTAGTTATTGTTGAGATTGTGTTGCACAAGTGCGTTGAGAGTATATGTGAAAAAAACAAACAAGCTGGACACAATTATCATTGGAAAAATGAATTATTTGTAAAAGTGGTTTAGCAATTATATCATACAAAGGGTAGATTTCAAAGGTGCAAAAAAGTAGTGATCTTATCATCTTGGGAGATCAGCATTGAAAGCACCTATTTTGTAGTTTGATCTTTGTCACTCTCATAAAAATAAAAAATAAAAAAATTTAATACCACCAAACTTAGAAGCAGTTGAAATTGGGCTATTTTATTTTTGTTATGGTGCAAAAAAGTTGAAAACTTGTTATTGAAGGCTTCTAAGTCTACTTCATGTGGTTGTTGTCATTGTGACTTTTTGGAACATGTTACAGAAGTGTGTAGAGAGTATGTGTGAGAACACGAGTGAGAACACGAGTGAGAAGTTTCAAATCAACCTTTCTTTTTATGTCTGCCTAATATGCCTAATTCAAAAAGAATGTCACATATTCTATCATAACTTCTTGCCATATTGTTCAATAGTTTGAGAATTAGTGCACCAAAAAGGTGCTCCTTGCTCACAAGTTCCATCAAAAACTCAAAAAAATCCAAGTTAGTTTTCATTTACAATTGTTTGCCCAAATTTTTTGGGTCGCCAAAAAATGTTATTTAGTCATTTAGGGGTTGAGCTACTGATATGAGGTTGTGTACCGTGGTATTTGATCATTTTCAAAACAAGTTTGATACCTAAATTCTATTTAAAATTTATTGTTTTGTGCAATTTTTTTAATTATCAATTTCAACTATTTAATTTAATAAGATTTGAAGAGTCTAGGCCTTCATAAAGTGAACAACTATACCAAACTCAATTCTTGCCAAGGATGTAATGAAAAGTAGTATCTACTACCTAAATTCTTGATTTTATGCCATGCAACAATTTCATTACAGTGATGAAAATTACTCATGCAAAAACATTGCTATGAAAATTGACATGTCTAATTTAATCACTCCTACTCTACTAACAACAACATCAATTTACCAATGACAAGTTCATCAATCTTTGCTAACATTCAATTATTCATAAAAATAGATGATTAAGTACTTCTTGTGGTTTGAAATTTAATGGTACAATACTAGTAGTTGATTTGTATTTATTAAAATATTGAAGATAACATGTAACTCTTTTATCCAAAGTGGTCTATATTGATGTGATGTTAATGTACAATAGAGCTGTCCACTTATAGTCATGTAATCATTAATCATTAAACATCACATTTTTTCAAAATATGATTAAAAGCTCAAGTGGCTTGGGTGTGACATTTAAGGGTTATTAAATTTAAGAGTGATTGTCATGAGAAAACAAGGTAAGCGTCATGAGAGAACAAAACAAGTGTCAACATTTAAGCAATACACTCATGAACCCATGCCTTTAGTTTATTAGTGGATGCATTGTATAATTAAATTGTGAATGATAGTTTTTAGATGTATTGATAGTAGTTAGCTTCTTTTAAAGAGAAGTTTTGGTCCTTTATACATTGGAAGAAACACTCCTATAATTAACATTCATTAATAATATTGAGTTTGTTGGTAACAATTTATAGTTTGACTTTGGATTGAAGGTAAATACATTATCCTTTTATCTTTACTTCTTTATTTCAACATTATATTACATAAAGATATTTTTAAAAAATGTGCAAATATATATAGAAATATATGCACATATACACATGTGTGTTTTTGTAGAGTGTAGTATTATTAGCAATAGTTAATTGTTTTTAAGAATTCTTTTTTTTCAACTACTCTTGAAATATATATAAAGCTTAGTAACCCTTTGAATTTAAATACACCATAAAAACATAGTTCTTGGTACAATCAAATAAATAAACTTTTCAAATGCTGAGAAGCTATCAAAAACAAAATGCATGCATTTGTGATTTTATGAGATTTGGACTTATAGAACTTGGGATTTTCAATCTCAAAATTTCCAAGCATGGATTTGTGATTTTATGAGATTTGGACTTATAGAACTTGGGATTTTCAATCTCAGAATTTCCATGCATGGATTTGTTATTTATGAAGTAATAGTAATTTGTGTTTATAAAATAATAATAAATTTTTGCTATTGTTTAAATTATTTTATTGAGATTTTCTAACCTTGTAATAAACAATTAAAAATAAATTGTAGATTTTTACAAAATCCTGAGATTTTGATTGTATTTAAATCATAGTTACTTCCATAAGAATGATCTCAATATGAATACAAATAAGAAATTTCATAAAACAAAAGAATTGTTCAATCTTCAAAACAAAGAATTTGATCACATGTAATTATAGATATAAATTTTGCTCATGGTGCACTTCAATTTTAAAGAACTTAGATTTGTTAATCACATGCAAGGTGATTTGTATTGTGTTCTTTCAAACAAAAAACATTATTAAGTAAGCAAGTCAAATGAAAATTATAAAAAGTTTACATATAAATTTAGAATGAAAAACCTACAAATTTTTTATATGATTGCAACATGTTTGATTTTTGAAAGTAAGTTATCCAAAAGATATCTCTATAAGCTTGTTCAATACTTGGACTTTTTAACAATCTAAATTCTAGAAACCAACATTGAACCTTATAATACCCTCAACTATGCAATGTGTCTTTGAGCCATCAAACTTGTTAATTCCAAACAACCTCAAGATGCAATTATAACTCAAGAGTTAGTTTTCGAAACATCTATAGGAGTGAGAAATAAAAGATAAAATCATCTACATACACTCCATCTAAAATAATATCTTAAACCATTAAGAGCATTTTTAAATTTATGGTATTGAATTGATTTCTACAAAGTTAGAGAATAACATGGATTTGATCATCCATTGACATTGATAATAGTTATGACCAACATCCACTAGTTTTGAATCAAATGTTATAAGACATTCATTGAATATGTTATTTAACAACAGATTTTTTGATGTTGTTAGATTTGGTATAAAGCTACAATGGGTTTTGGAGTTTTGTTTTGAATTTTTATAAAAGCATAGTTTCTATTTTTAATGTTCTAAATTTTATTCAAACCAATCTTAGTAATATCAATTCAATTGAGCATGTTTGTTCATACATATTTTTCTTATGATCTCAATATTAAATGGAATTAAACTTGAGATTGCCTTAATCTATATATGTATATGTATATGTATGTATATATATGTATACTCATACATGTGTTTTTTATTAAATATGATGTTTTTTCTAAAATTGTCATATTTAACATAGAATTTATTGGTAAAACTTTTCAACAAGTGATGAGCTTGCTATGTAATAAGTTTCTCCATTGAAGTCAATTTTTAGAAAAAAGGCCATTTACAGTTTTCCATATGATGCTTTTACCTATGCTGGATCATTCAATGTTACTAATTAAATAGTTTTTTTGTAGAGAGGTGGAATCATGTGTTTGTGATATGGACTTTCCAACATTAATTTGCAACCCTCACTTTAATGCATGTATTTTCAATATGTTTAGTCATTACAAATAAATATTTGGGAATGTGTTACTTAAATGCTATTGTTCTTGTAAACCATGTGATGATATGCATACTTTTTTTTTGGGTGGTAACTTCAAATTTTTACAAAAAATCATATTTCAAAAAATTGCCTTCAAAGCCTTGAGACTATGAAGGTCAATCACCTTTTTGGTAGGTAAAATTTATTATTGTTACAAGTATTAAAACATATAAAGATATGAAGACCTTAACACCCTAATGTGTAATACTAGGAAATAAATTGTAAAACTTGTTTATAGAAATTATACATGTAGAACCTAGGAGCTTTACTTGTGGAAAAAAGATAGAGGGTGTGTAATGGAGCACATTTCAAAAGCACTAGCCAAAAAACCTTTACATCTAGAGCTCCACAACTTGCTCACAAGAGAGGGGCAATGCTAGGTGTGTCCCTAGCTAGAGTCACATTGATCAATCACTTAATTTTGGTGACATTATTTCTATGGAGACAAAGAAAATTGAGTGGGGAAGCCACTTATTTTTCTATCTCAAATATTGTTCAATGTTTAAAAATGAACCAAGATTTCTACAAGATCTTTAAAAATATATATATATTTTTTGACAAATTATGATTGGCCATTGCAACAAATTTATATATTGAATAACATTTAAATAAATGTAATAGAAATTATAGACTAATTTTTTTAAATTGTAGTTTTAATTGTAAAATGGATGCTCATAAAAAATAATCAAATTCTAAATTGATTTGCAAGGTAAAAAAAAAAAACTTCTTTTTTGCTATGTAGACTAAAAATGCAATTCAATAATGTACAATAACCTATTGTCATTACACTAGCTGTTGCACAGGCTATGCTCATGAACATGAAAGTTACTTTTGACACAAAATGAAAAATGAATGAACCTTGTGGTTTTCCTTGGAAATAAGTCATTATAGAAAAACTCAAAGACATCACAACTCCTAAAAGCAAAAAATAAAACTTGTGATTGTGGACTAGAAATTGGATTTGATTTTTTTCCTTTTATGATCTTGTTTTATTTTGGTTAACATATGAAAATATCAATTTAGAATCATCATCAAATTGCACATTTGTGAAGGTCAATAGTACAATTAGCAAAAATGTGATTTTTGAGTACCAAGTGGGAGTGTGGTTTAGGGTTTAGGTAATTTTCATACTAATATTTGGATCCACACCATGCAAGTTCTATTTTTATTTTTGCCTTGGATGAAAATGTAGGGTTGTATGTTTTACCACAAGTATCAGTGAGACCTCCCATAATGCAAATTCCCTATTTGCATAATAAATTGTACTTTTTAACCCTTAAATCCTTGGGGCCTTTATTTTGTCAAAAGACACTCAAAATTGTCATTTCTATGGCAAAGAGTAAAAAAGTTTGTAAATTGGTCTTTTTGCATATCTGACCATCAGATCTTGTATTAGACTAGTACAAGAATGTTTCATACAAAACTCAAGAAACTTGACCGCATAGATTGGAAGATATTTGCATTCAAAGCGTAAAAAACAAACAATTTTGCACCTTGCATGACTAGATTATTTGACTTTGAACTTTTTTAACTTAAAATTTTTGCACCACAGAGTTTTGAGGTTTATTTTTTTATGGTGGGTAATTGAGTTGAGAATCTTTGGGAAAAAATTTAAAAAAAAGTTGATTTTCATTCTTAAAAAAAACATCAAGTGGAAGAAAGTATAAGATTGAACAAAAACTTAAATTGTGAATAACATTGCAATGGAATTGAAATGCAATAATCCCAATGGTGAGATTGGTTTAGAAAGCAAACTTCACCCTCTCTAGCAATTTGTTTTGAAAAAGTGTTAAATTTGCATTCAAAAATGAAGTTTATAAGTTATTTTTTCAAGAAGATGCTCAAATTGCCCAAAAAACAAGATTGTCCATAATTTTCTTATAACTAAGGAAGCCGCCCCCATAAGCGTGAGTTTAAGCACTTTAGCATGGTTAGGGTAGTTGGACAAGCGCAAAAAATTATATCATTAGATTGGAAACAGAGAATAAAAAAATTAGTTTAGTTTGGGAAGTTATCCACATAGTCATGTGTGCGTGGGTATTTTTCAAAGTGCTAAATCAATGAAATTGTAGGAACCATATGTAAGAGATGCTAAAAACAAGGCTTGTTGGTTCTTACATAGTGACATGGGTACTCAAAACCATCATACCAGTCACCCACAACCATCACTTTGTCACTCATAACCTGATTCACCCATAACTATCACTTAGTTCACTTATAAGCAAATGATCTTTTAATTATGATGTTAGTGACGCCCGTGGGGACGGTCACGCTAATGGGTGCAGCTACCTTAGTCCAAATGGAATGAATCAAAGCTTCAGATGTAGAAAAAACTATAACCTATGAGAAGAAAAAATAAAAAATAAATTCAATTTTTTGTTGCCCGATCTCCATAAATTTGTGCTTATTTGGGCATAAATTTTGCTCCCGGGCATAGATTGGAATAAAAATTATATTCCCCATAAGCCAATGTGTTTTTCTATCTTCAAAAAAGTTTCAAAAAATTAGGACAAAAAATGAGGTCATAGGTACCTGCTTGAAATCTCATTTGTCCCTCAAGGGGACACTCATGGATTTAGGGGTTAAACTACATACTCCCTATGTGCATAAAGTGTGTTGCAATAACCACAAATGGAGTTATTTTTGTCATAGTGGGAGCACTTGCAAAATACAAAGTAGTCTCATTGGTGTCTTTTTTTTTATCAATTAGTGTCAATGGAAAGCAGTCATTTATAACTAGTTTTCTAAAAAGAGCCACCTACCATTTATACAACATGCACATGTTGAAAGAAATGACTTATGGCACTTGAACATCTTTGTGTGCATATTACTAAAATACACTCCCCACGGCTCCCATGCAATAAGAGAGGTTTCACAGTATAACAAATCTACAAGTTTTGAGTTTGTAAAGGATGTAGAGACTTTAACCCCAAAAGGACCAAGCCCCCTTTTTGGGGACAAATGGGATTTTGGGCACATACCTATGGCTAAACTACTTTCCATGATTTTTTGAAACTTTTATGGGAGATGGGGAATTCAAAGATGTGTGTGGGCATCTAATTTTTACCTCATTCCGACATTTATTTAAGAAGTTAAAAATGAATCTATGAGAATTTTAGTTTGGTGGGTAGCCCAAAAACTTTTTTAAAATTTGAATTTCTTAAAAATAAAAATTTGAGGTTAGTTCTTTAGACTTATGTATATGTGGGAAGCTTTGAATCATTCAATTCTAATTGATGAGATGAAAATTATGAGAAGTTTTAGTTTGCGCATAGGTGTGGAGAATCTCAAAACTATGCCTACATGCAAACTAAAACTTCTCATAACTTTCATCTCATCAATTAGAATTGAATGATTCAAAACTTCCCACATATACGTAAGTCTAAAGAACTAACCTCAAATTTTTATTTTTTAAAAATGCAATATTTAAAAAAGATTTTGGGCTGCCCGCCAAACTAAAATTCTCATAAATTCATTTTTAACTTCTTACATAAATGTTGGAATGAGGAAAAAATTAGATGCCCACACAGATTTTTGAATTCCCCATCTTCCATAAAAATTTCAAAAAATGACACAAAATAGTTTAACCCTAAGTACATGCCCGAAATCCTGCCGGGGACTTTGGTCCTTTAGAGGTTAAATCACACAACAAAGGTGACATGAAACTAAAACTAACTAACTACAAAGTAATGACAAATTTTTACTTTTTACCTTGGTCTAAATTAACTAGACGTCACACAACCCAAGTCCACGTACTTGGGTGATTAGTATTCTCAACTACATATCAATGGGAGGTTTCAAATCTCAAGAAAGATAGAGTATCTCAAAGGCATCTTCCGTGTGGAAGCAACAAATTTCTCATACAAAATCAAGTTTTCTCATAGGAAAAATAAAAAAGTTGTGCAAAAGTGCAAGCATGAGTTCTCTTGTGTGAGAGAGAAAGAAACATGGACTCTCTTGAGTGAGGCAACAAGAAAAAAGACAAAAATAAAAACAGGTTGAAACAAAATCAAGTTCTTTTACTTGGTGAAAAGCTTGGAGAAAAAAACAAATTCAGCGGCGGAAAGTACACCAAGCTTTGAAAACTTCTGTTGCGTTGGTTTGAGGGGATTGAACTTTCACTCATCACACACAGCATGTCCTTAAGTTATATATTGTTTTTTGTACCACTCACACTTTTAGCTCCACCGGCAGACCAAGGGATCAAGGAGCAGGTCTACCAATTGGGGTAGGGTAACAACAGGGGATCTTCAGAGGGATTCCTCCGTTACATTCCGGACTCCGGCTGCAGGATTGAAGGTCTGGGATTCCGCGAATAAATTACACTAACAGGCGGACTGCAGCAAATCACGGGGATCGCGTTGGACCCGTCGTCGGAGCCCCTCCTCCTCCTCTTTACGGACAGGCAGCCGGGAAGCCACTAGAAAGTTACCGGGCAGATAAACCCCCGTGGTGGGACCCGGGTTAGACTCAGGGCCGGACATCGGCTGATGTACAAATACGCGTAACATACGGTGGGGCCCATTAGGGCTCACCGGGCCTACCGGTGCGGGCTGGAGCGACTCGAGGGGGAGAGAGAAGAGAGAGGGGCAGGCGGGCGGGCGGGGGAGATTGTCGTTGTTGGCTTTTAGTGGCAGGCTCTGTCGCGGGGGGCATGGACTGTGGAAAGGGAACATAGAGTAGACTTGGAGGCTGGTGTTCAATGCTTTGTGTGCAGCAGGCTGTGTGTCTATCGTCCATTCTCATGTCTTAGTGTTGTTGTGGCTGCAACAACGCCTTGCCAAGTCCCGAGGCCATTCCGTTCCTCGCCTTCACGGCGCTGATCATCGCACTTGCGTTCGTTAAGTAGTTGTGGTGTCGTCGGTATGAGCGTGCGCGAGATTGATGCGGTGGAGAGGTAGGGGTTTGATTTTCTCCTGGTGTGAACGAGAAGCCGGTGGATGGTGTGGTTGTTTATTGCTGGTTGACGGAGGCGGAGGATCGGGGGGAGGTTTTAGTTGTTGTTGTTGTCGTTGTCGTTGTAGGCGTAAGTAAGTAGGCGGGTGATTGAATGCCGACGGAATTCGGCGAAAGAGAGAGAGAGAGAACAGTAACTGTAGAGCGACCGGGGGCTGTGAATTTCTGTGAACGTGTTATATAATATTGACTGTGGTGTTGGATTGAGAGAACGTGGAGAGTCGTGCGTTGCGGGACCGGGCGACAACTTGGTTCGAGAGTCTTGATTTGCAAGCTGTCGTTACGTCTTCAAGAGTTGGTCAATTGGTGGAGAAGGAGTTTGGCTGCTGCTGCTACTGCGGCGGTGCTGGTGGCTCGTTGAGCACCTGGCCGGGGCTGCTGCAAGGTTTGGCGAGTTGTTAGAAATGGCTGTAGTTGCTCAGCCCGCTGAACGTATCCTTCCCTTTGTCAATTTAACGTGCAGTGTCGTGGATGATTTTTTTTTACGGCGATCAGATGCGCACTCCTCTGCCTTAATCACTGGACAACGTGCGTATCGTTTCTTGGGAGGAAAATGTTAGTGTGTGCCGGGTTTGAGGTTTTGAGAAACGTGTTGTACGGCAATGCGCTGTTGTCTTCAGTTTTCTGAGGCAGTGAATACGGACTCGTGTCGTGGAAGTCGTTCTCCGAGTGAGTGAGGTTTGATGTGCAAGTTGGAAAAGAACTCTAGGCTTTCCACACCAAGAAGGCTGTAGTTGAGCTTCGTTTGGAGGAAGGTCCAAAGAGCCATCGCTTCGTGTACAACTTGCATTTCGAAGCGACGGTAGAGTGATCGTCGTCCGGCGACTGGTCTGGGATCTTTACTTCCAGGACTTGCGTAAGTTTGCGTTGGAAACGTTTTCTGTCGCTTCGCAGTAGCCTCTCAGGATACGACAAACGCCGCGTTGTTGTAATTTAAGGATTTGAAGGCTCGGAATCATAGGATATGTGAAGACTTGGCTTCCAAGAAATTCTGTCCCTTCCCTCCTAATTTTTCCTAGACTCTTCCGGTCAGATCTTAGGGATTGTTGTAGCACTAATGGCAGATCGTCTTCCTTGCTTTGGGGGTGTGCTTCAAGAGTGCGTGTCAATTGTGAATCCCTTCGTAAGTAGAGTGGACGTTGCGATCTTTTAACCAAAGAGATGACGCTTCTCTTCGGGAACTTCGACGCCGTTGACATGCGTGAAGGAAGATTGCTGAGTGTCGTTTCCAATCACTGCAAGGATTCCTATGTATAAAATAACTTTCTCATTCTTTTACTGATAATTAGCATGACTAAAATTTCGGAATCCGAAGTCAACGCTTTCATACTCGAAGTGTTTGCTGCATACCATGTTTTGGGCTTGTCTAAGTGTTTGAAGAGACTATTCAATGACTCAACCAAGCATGTTCTACATACTTGAAACGACGCTCATGCCATACTCAGGTAAAGCAGCTGCAAACGCTGCTTTAAAACATTTGTAATTTGTGTCAGGAATTGATTAGGACTGCATTGTACGTTCTGGACGTCGCGGACCCGCGGTTTCCTGCGAGCGAAGATGTCCGTTGACGGTATTGTGACGACCACAGTCTCATCGTTCCGAACGCTTGTATGTGCTTTAATATGTGCAAATTAAAACTTAGTATCCCTCCTGGCTAGTGACTTAGCGGAGATTCGAAGGTTGGCGCCCCACCGAGTCCGAGTGGAATACTTTCAACCACATAAATGAACCTTGTTTACTACTTCTGACGGCGTTTATGGCATGATGTCCTAAATGCCAACTCGCCCGCCACCAGACACGGTGAGTGAGGGAAAGGACACTGGAGCTGTGCTCCGTTGTTCGGTTCGTCTCCATCCTTATCAATGGGAGGGAGGACATCCTTCGCCAGTGCAATTCTTCCCTAGGGAATCCAGCACACCGCTAAATTTGCACTTGATATTGAGAGCATTAGCTCCGCTAAATTTGCACTTGATATTGAGAGCATTAGCATTATAGAAAGCGAATAGGGGAAACGGTTGTAGGTAAAACTCAGTGGATACTATCCCTAGAGACTTTAGGTTACGGTACCACCGAAAACTTTGACTCTCCTTGACTTCGGTAGCAATCCCATTGTACTAGTTGCCTGTAAGAATTTCGTTTCATTGATTACATGTTAGGTTCATCGTTCCTCAAATTCTTGACAGTATTCGATTTGCTCAAGTACTTGGTTGTGGAATTGGTCATGCATTGGTGTTTTACATTTTATAAATTTCTTGATTTGCCATGCGGAGACACGTGTAGTATAAAGTACTCTATCCTAATCGTTCTGCAATTCTTAGCTTGCCCTAATCACCAGACGTGAGCGAGCTGCTGCAAAGTCTGAAAGTCGACGCACCGAAGCAAGCGGACAGTGTGCCTGAGGAGGTATGACGAGCTTAGGCTAGCATTTTTTATTGCTTCTATAATCCTTGAAAAAGGTTGAAAATTGTTCCTTCAAATAAGTCAAATGTCATTTACGTTCTTTACCGGAAGGCAACTGCTGTTTGTAGGATAGGCGGGGTTCGAGAAGTGATATCTCGAAACGTAGAGATGTATTCACAAAATGTCAGTCGCAGCAATTGTCTTTCCACTAGATGTGATCGTAACTACGTATTTGATGAATTCGATTTCGATGGAATCATAAGGGACTTGGCAACCCACTTACTACAGACCACTATCACCGTCTTACTTTGAGGCTTTTCACCAGTGTCATGTGTATGCAGGTGCCTCCCTCTAATGACGACCAGTCCTCTGATGCTAGTGGAGAAGCCTCTGTGTCCATTGGAACCGGCGATGCAGCGAGCACAAACGGAATACATGAGGGATCTGCGGACGGAGGCATTTACTACGTCGGTGGAATGAATGGCTATGCCACCCATGGCTACGTGTACGATTATCCCCACGGAGGTTTGTGCTAACTTTGCCCACTCCTCTCTTGCTCCGAATGTGACATTTCCTTGAAGTAGGCATGGACAGTAATGCATGACACGGCCGACTGCAATCGCAGCTTGTAAGGCGGGAGCCCTGTGGCGATGACTTCCAGTAGCTCCTTCCCAACTTCGATTGATCACCATTCGTTTGGGGCAACTTTTTCGCAGGCTATGAACCTCCCGTTGGAGGTGAGTGGGACGACTACTCCAGATACGTTGTCGATGGAGTAGAGCTTCCGTCACCAGTAAGTCTTTGCCACCCATTGGGTCCTGCTTAGATTGAGGCTTCCTTCGTTGTTGAAAACGACGTTCAGAACATTCAATGCTGAAGGGCGCCTGTACCACCGTAGCGCAAAGGCGCTTTCGCAGCGATCGTTTTCAGCTGTAGGACTGCGCATATTTGTGTCCTGCTGGCGCGGTACGCGGCATGCAGACCGTTATGTCGGCCGGTTCGATCGTAGGGATGTGTTCTGTCTGACGCAGTTTTCCGATTTGTGCAGGGTGTGTACGGCGATAGTGGTGGATCGGTGTTCATGCATGCCACCAGCTTCGGCTTTGCTTCGCAGCCGTCGTACAGTCCGTATACTCCTGGGACGCCTGTGCCGACGATGGGTGCAGATGGGCAGCTGTATGGGCCTCAGGCTTTCCAGTACCCCGGCCACCTATACCAACAGCCGATGTCCCCGGGTGCGCAGTACATGGGTTCGCGTCCTGCTGCGGTGAATGGTGGGGAGGCATTGACGTCGAGAAACGGCGAGCCCACCCCTCCTGGAGTCGATGGTAGGAACGGGGGTCCCAGGCCGGGCTACCCAGCCATGGCACTTATCCCCCAACATGGACCTTATTCCAGAGGCGTGTTACCGCTGGCGATTCACGGAGCAGGGTCGCAGGACGTACGATACGAGGGGCTGAGGGCGGGCGCGCCTTCGTGGGCGGATGCTTCGAAAATACCTGAAGGTCAGCAGAGACCTGGTATCCCGGCCGGGATGCACTCGATGGCTTCGCAACAGTTTTCGGCGCCGGGAGTCCCTGCACAGCCGTTGAGACGAATGACCCCCTTGCAGGTAGGCTTCTTTTGTTCGTGGACTGTGGCACCTGGTTGAGACAAATGAAAGAAAGGAATGTGGGGAGTCTTTTGATCCGTTTCCGGATGTTGATCATGAGTTGTGCTGGAATGCTGATTTCATATGCCATCTGCTTCCCATCGGGCCGGAGAGGGAAAGAGAGAGATGGTGGCCTGCTAAGTTCGTGACAGATTGTTAGGGAAGGTAGGGTAAGTCGTATCTCCCCTTTGCCGGAATGCCGGGCTGATGCTTCGAGATGTGTTGTCCGGATCCAGATACACATGCAGGCTTCTCAGCAGTCCAGAAATCCCTCCGGATTGACCTCGCCCAATCTTGGTCCTGGAGCACCAGCCAGGGGTTATCCTCCGCTGTCCGGAGTGATGAACGGGCCCAATGGGCCCGTGAGAGGTCGTGGCATGGGGAACGTATCCCTGGACTCGAGACCGAACGGGCGTGGAGGCTGGGTCGGTATGGACAAGGGAAAGCCAAGGGGTCGAGGAGGCGGACCCATCGGCAGCAGCAACGGCGGCCTGGATCCTTCGAACGAGCAAAACAGAGGACCCCGCACCATAAGAACCAGGAGCCAGCGTGCCATTCCAGGTTTGGTGAGACACTCTCGCGGACAAGGCGCACTCTCGTCGGGCAATGGCGATGTGGCGAGTCCGTTTGCGAACAAGGAACAATACAACAAGGCGGAGTTCGTGACCAAGTACGAGCACGCCAGGTTCTTCGTGATCAAGTCGTACAGCGAAGACGATGTGCACAAGAGCATCAAGTACAACGTGTGGGCGAGCACGCCGGTAGGAAATAAGAGGCTTGATGCTGCATACCAGGAGGCTTCGACGATGCGGAGCGGGGATGACAGGAGCTGCCCAGTGTTTCTGTTCTTCTCGGTAAGTTCTCGGCCTCGGCGAAACGGCGGGTCCTTGTCAGGGCAGCTCTGCTTGAGGTTCCCTACGACAGGATAGAGGGTAGCTTTCTAGGGCTGGAAGGATGTGATCGTGTCGGTAGCATGGTTCGTGGGAGATATCATGGATCTGGTTTTGCGAGAGTGGGAATTTAGTGAATAACATGCGAGAAGTCGTCGAGGTCGTCGCGAAGAGCGGACTGTCCCTGGTCGTAGAAAAGGCGTGAGTGTAAGCGATGGTGTGGTGACTGATGTAGCGGGAGTGTCGTTCTGGTATGGCCCTTGGATGATGGTTCAGGTGAATGCGAGTGGACAGTTTTGCGGCGTGGCTGAGATGACGGGCCCTGTGGACTTCTCGAAGAGTGTGGACTACTGGCAGCAGGACAAGTGGAACGGCCGATTCCCCGTGACTTGGCACATAGTAAAGGACATCCCGAATTGTCAGTTCCGGCACATTATCCTGGAAAATAACGACAACAAGCCCGTGACGAACAGCAGGGACACGCAGGAGGTGAGTAGTCAGGTCAGCCTCAGTGTGGTTTTGCAGGCATGCGGCTAGTTTTGCTAGGCGGCAGCCTCAACTTCCAGTATAAGATTGTTTGCAACTGCTGCACGGTGAGCATACGGTGTGTGGTAGCGGAGATGGACAGCTGTCGAGGGTGAACACCAACGTCGCTTTCTGTTTTCCTGAGCGTCCGAGTGTGGACGTTGATTTTGCTAAATGAAATGTGGTGACTCGGAGCGCAGAAGAGAGCCGAACAAAAATGTCACATCTACGGACTCGGAGTTGACTAGGTGACTGGCGTTGTGTTTGCAGGTGAAGTTTGAACAGGGTACCGGGATGCTGAATATTTTCAAGAGCTTCGCTTCGAAAACATCGATTTTGGACGATTTCCAGTTCTATGAGAACCGACAGCGAGCCCTGACGGAGAAGCGAGCTCGGCAGCAGAGCCAGCAGCAACGAGAACAGCATCGCCAGGTATGCCGAATGACATCTAGTGTTTGCTGCGAGTGAGGCACTTGTTGGAGGTTCTGTATCTGTTAGAAGCGGTCGGGTGATGCGGCTTGGCGTTGCTGTAGTTGTGAAGTGGGGCTTCGCAGTAAGTTGTACTCGTTTGGGAAGAATTGTGGACTGTCGTTGGTAGAATCATTGTGGCCGTCGCACAATCAATATGCCTGAACGCCCAGGTGCTGGGTGATTGGCGATTTGGAATTTTCATGACGGGGAACCGCGGCAATGGCGAAACTGCGAATGGATGCGATTCCGCAGATGGAATCGGTACTGATCGAGGTGGATTGTGAATTGCAGGGAGGTGGGCGGAATGGGGGTATCGAATTCGAAGCCGCTCCCACGGAGGGAGACGCAACCGAATCACAGCAAGATATGGTTGTAGAAGGTGTAGGAGTTGGAAAACCTGTAGAGACGGATAAACCTGAGGCTGTGGATGGGCCACACGGTTCGAGTGTGCATGGCGATGGACACGATGATTCTGGCGACAGTCGCCCAGCCGTGAGATCCTCGTCCGATGTGCTATCCTCTGGGGTTGCAGAAATGAGCATCAACGACGAGGTAAAGGGAATTCCTGCGGAGCAAACAAAGCAGGTCGTGCTAGAAGCAGCTATGGTGGAGGGAAGGAACGTTGTATCCAATGTAGAGAAAGACAGCGTGGTGGTGGTGGAGGAGCAGTGACTGGCGCTGCGGGGAAGAGCATTTGCCGGGGATAGCAAGGAGGTGATGTCAGAAGCAGTTGTTGGTTGCTGACAGTGGTGTAATGCTCCAGGAATCGAAGGTGTGAATGGATGCATCACGTCACCGGACGCGATTGGCGTGGAGCCGCTTTGTCTTTGTGATTCTGTGCGAAGTGGTGAACTCTGCTGGTCAGCTGAGTGTATAGCAAATTTCATGGAAGAGTAGTGTGTAGGTACAGGCTGAAGAGGATGGATCATCCAGATTAGAAGCACGACAGGGTATGGTGTTCCTTTTCCAATTTTGGGGAACAAGGACGCACGCCAGAGAGAAATGAGGGGCAGGGCACATGGGGAAGAGGGTGAGGTAGGCTGTGATGTCGTCGGCTGCTAGAGTCGTCGAGTCATAGGTTTTCGTGGGATTGCCCCTATCCTTTCCCATTCCCTGATTACAGGATATTAAAACCGCGGCAAATATGTTTTAGTGATATGTACGTCATGTTACTAAGTTACAGCTGAGAGGTCGATCGAACGTGCTCTCCGGAGACTTGGTGCTCTGTAAAATTAAACATGCCACAGTCGGGGTTGTTATTGGAGGAGGGCTGGACCATAGTTGTGAAAGAGGAGTAGTTGCGAACGTCCAGCCGTTCCCAGTTCCCAGATACAAGATTTGAGTCTGTCGTCCAGTTCCTATTGTAGGCCGTTGGGGTCTTCTTCCTCGGAAGTTTTGTACTAGTTCCCTGCCTCATGGTCTGGACGTAATAAGAAGTCTACTTCCACTTTTTGCATTTTCTGTTGCTCCTCCAATGTGGTGGTACTTCGTTTCTACGTATTCGGTTCTATTTTTTTTGGCTTTGGTTTGTCAGTCACACTGAGTTGGACACATGGACTAACTCCAGAGAGTACTGACATGACGTTCCACCACCCAAACCAAGTTTGTACAGTGTTGCGGACCATCATTCGAGAAGATTGAGATCAGAGATTCGTTCGACAACTACTTTGTTCATAACCAGATTTTTGGTTGGTTTTGAGAGACGACTATGTACAAACTGATTTCTTTTGGGAGCAAGGGCCGTGGAGCGAGTCTAAACGCAAATGGGTGGATCCATGGATGACCTGAAGAAGACGACGACGCTGACGTCCTCGAAAGTCAGATAATGTCGGGCTATGTCGGAGCCTTCTGCACAGAGTATGTATCCGTGGCCTTTATTTCCGCGAATTCCAATGTCATCATGTGCGTCCCTACTGGATCAATGCGGAAGGAACTCCCATTGGCCATGCTTGGGATTTGATTTCTATTGGAGAGAAAGTGACCGGCCATTTACTTTTCTCTGCCTGAATTGAGGAGCAGTGCTTGTCAGGAGTCAACAATTGTTGACGTCAAAATGAAGGGTTCGCCATGTGACAATTGGAATTTTTGTATATAGTAAAGCATCCTCTCAATCTCATTTGTGGGCTCAATCCTTGTGCAGAGCAGATTGGAAAAACAGAATAGAGAAATCATGGACGGACGGGTCCCAGAGCGGAATGACTATGACCCCCCTGTGTATTATTCAGACACTGGCCCCAGAAAAGGACAGAACCTCCAACAAATCAGGGGCGCGATGAAAGGAAAGTGCACCAGCCCACAACTTCCGGCAATTCTACGTCCCTAGGGCCTAGTCCCAGTATCCCATATTGGCGAAATCAAGGACCGAGTTTCAAGGTTTCATGGGTACTCGCCCCCACACACCCCTGACTTCTCCTTATTTTCGAATTAAAAAATTCTCCTTGGAGGGAGTCAAAGAGTCTGCAGTTTCTCTTGCGAGATTTCATTTATGTTATTTTACTGACCTTTATCATACATTCTTCAACTTGCTACAGTGGTCCCTGTGCCCTCGAATAGTTTGTGCTTTTGTACTGTAGATAGAATCAATCCTACTACAGGATGCTTTTAGTGAATACTTTAAAGAATAAATTCCATCACAGTGTCGTTCGAGACCATTGAATTCATGTTGTCGTGTATCTAGACAAACAGTTGTACCTTGAAATAGAAATGGACCCGGCAGGCCGGGCAGGGTACAGTAGGTTCAGGAATGTCATGTTCGCCCCTGTGATTTTTGACCGTCTCTAAAATACTTGCCCTTGGGTAAAAAAATTCGAAGTCTGAAAGAATGTTGCCTTCATTTCTGATTACTATGGGTTTGGAATTCCTGGGTTATACGTACACCTACCTGCAAAGTTTTCAAATATGAAAAAGGAGGAAAATGGGCTACACATAGGGCGAACCCTGACGCGTCAGCCCAATTCTACCGCAAACTAATGGATGGACCCTGGGGTTGAAAATCAGCATTCCCAACTACGAGACCACCGAAGCATATTTTGGTTCAGGAGAGTGGTTTTTGGCCTATAGAGTAAAATCGATAAATGTTGTTTATACAACGTGACCTCAAATTATGTATCCATATTTGGTCAAAGATGGATCAAAGCAACAACACAATACATTAAACATTTAACTCCTAAAGAATCAAGGGTGTATTTTGAGAAAAAATCTCAAAAACTATCAACTTTTAGTGCATTGTCCAAAATTGAAATTAAAAACTATTTTCCTCAAATTCAACTGTACATAAGTGTGCAAAATAGATAAAATAATATGTGCAAGAAAATTCAGTCCATTTGACCACATGGATTGTAAAATTATAATGTTTGAAGTGAGAAAAACTACTTTTTTTTTATTCCTGCAAAACAAGGCCAACGGACTTTGACCCTTCCTAGAGTAATATTTTGCTCTATAGAAATTTGAGCTTTTTGATCATTCACAAGTATATGATGTTAGGTTCACTCATGAAAATTGTCAGATGCAAAATTACAATCTAGCTTGTTCTAAATCATCCTCCTATGCAATGAGGTTAAGCAAATTGGCAATACATTAGTCATTCTTTCTTGATTTCTTGTGCAATGAGGAGGTCCTTTATTTGAAATCTGAATAGTAAAAAATTAGAGACAAACATTTGAAGCATATGAAAAAAAAATTCAAGAGCTTTGGATTTGTAGATTGAAAGATAACAAGGCCTAAAGTTAGAGGACTTTTTTTTCTTCTTGAAACTATCCAAACATAGGTAACAAAGTTTGACTCCTTTCAAAATGTGACGTGAGAGCTCAATTTTTTTTTTGACAATTGTACACTAGGTTTGTTTAGTTACATACTTGCCAAATTTCATAAGTTGATGAGAGTTTTAGCATAAGCTTCTCCAAAGATGCCCAAAGTGCCCAAGCTGCCCAATTTCATTTGGGCAACATAACTTTTGAACCGGGCATCCGATTGGGGGAAAATTACATTTCCACTTAGAGAATACATATCTGCACCTTATGTGTATTTTTTGAGAAAATCAAATAAAAATTGACTCCATATGACCCTACCTGAGTTCTCAAGTGACTATCAAACAACCACTTGGTCCTTTAGGGGTTAAGAAGAATGTTACATTTCAATTGTGTGACCCTAAAATTTTTCAAATTGCTAAAAAAATATGCTTGTATTGTTTCTCTATACAATAGCAACATGATTGTAGTTTTTGAAGACCTATTGAAATGGTGCTATCATTTCATTTTCAAAAAATTCATCCAGCCAATTTTGAATTTTTTTCACCAATTGGATTTTCTGTAGAATTTATCAAATTTCTTGTAGAACCATCTTAGAGTAGCAAATAAAGTGGAATTTTTGACTTTTTTTTTGTCCACTTAGCTACACCTTGTGATTGCTAATTTTATCCATTTTGAGTGAAACTAGTCTTATTGGATAGGTGAGAAAGCCTACTTTTTAGAAATATAAGGCTCTTCTCAAGCAAAGCTTGTATAAAGCACTAAGATCCAAAACTACACAAGCATTAAAAAGTAGAGATTTCCCACCTATAACTCACTCAATCATTGTAATATTTCACCTCCAACTGTAGATTTGGTTGAAATTTTGACAGTTTATAGTAAACAAGGTATTCTTCTCATATGTACAATTGGATTATTAAAACGGGGTCCATATTTAATTCAACTACATATCTAACTTTACCGCCCCAATTTTCTAATGAATTTTGTGAAAATGTGCGTGGTTTTTAAAGGGTTAACTACCATCTATAAACCACCATCAAGCATTACCTCACTACCTGATGTAAACTAACACAAAAAATGGATGAAACTAGTGGATAAAAATTTGGTATTTCCAATTAACCCCGGCTTTTGGGCAGGTCGGGCAGGCTTGGGCTTATTCTATGGGATCTTTGATCAATTTTTTTGAATTTTATTTTGAAATAGAGTTATGCAAGGGCTACGCCTAAGTACAATTTTTATTCAGTTATTGTTCAAAAGTTATTGATGTTTTATGGGTTTTTTTATTCAAGGGACAGTTTGGATAAACCATTTTCCTTTGATTTTTTCCAAAAGCAATCAACAAAGCCAAAGGCATGACCCTTCATTAGAGTACATCCAAAGCAACCTAGATTAGATAAATATATTATTATTTATGATATATATAGTACCATTTGAAATGTAAGTGCTACTAAATATTTGGTTCTTTATTCAAATTTATTTGTTGTTGTCAACCTTTCAACCTACCATTTGGATGTTTGTAATTTAGAATTAGACTGTCCTCAAATTTTAATTTGCAAAAAATCCCTATGTATTGTGAATTTCAAGCACATGTTTGTAATGCAACGCCACTTAGGGTGTGTTCCATGTCTAGTGTTGGTCTTAAAAATTTGTGAAAATATGCCTAACATGATTTAGAGCATGTTGGACAACTCTCTACAACACTCATGTTGCAAATAATATTCATAACATGTGGTCAAAGGGGTTTAAGAGAGTTGGTCAAAGGGGTTGAAGAAAGTTGGTCAAAGGGGTTTAAGAAAGTTGGTCAAAGGGGTTTAAGAAAGTTGGTCAAAGGGGTTTAAGAAAGTTGGGCAAAGGTCAAAAAAATCACATATTCTAACTCCAAATTATCATAACTCTCAATTTGTATGGCCAAACCTCATGAATTTCCAACAAAAATTCTTGTATAAGTCTAATGTAAGATCTTACGGTTATATTTGTAGAAAAAAGAAAAATATTTCTCTTGAAATCTCATATCTGAAAACAACAATTTTGAGTGTTTTTTGAGAAAAGATGGGCTTGGGCGTTTAATGGTTAATCCGTCAAGATATGAAGGGAAAATATCTTGTGTTAGTTTACATAGTATGTATAGTAAGTGCATACTTGGTTGGACAAATTTCCAAGTTTGAACAAAACATGGTTTCCGCCTACAATTCTTAACCCTTGAGTGTCCCAGCTCCCCAAATCTCACCTCTCACAATTCAAAAAGTTTCATGTTTGAGTTGTCATAATCTTTTCATTGGTACGGCCAGATTGTTTGTCATTTTCATGTACTTTGGGGCATGTCTCCTCTACCAATTAGTATGGTTAGATTTTGTTGTGGATCTTGTTTGTGATGACAATTTGGTTGGGTTGAGTTTGATTGGGTCTAGATTTTGGAGAACACGGGTTGGGCGCTTAGGGGTTAAGGCAAATAGTTTTCTACAAATTATACTTGACAAAAAAAATTGTCATTTTCTTTCTTTGTACAATACAAGGATCCTACAAAATTAATATAAATGATTGTCATTAATACCTAAAGCTCTTTAGCTAAAAAAGTGTTGAATATTGTATTCTTTCTTACTTTTGCATATGATGCCTAATCAAATTCTTTACCATCCAACTTTTAT